>JANRMT010028174.1:53660329-53679815 GCA_026402145.1 Polypterus bichir lapradei | reverse complement strand
CTGTACAACCGGTGTCAGAGCTTGGTCCGCATTGCCGGCAGTAAGTCGAGCCCGTTTCCAGTGAGAGTTGGACTCCGCCAGGGCTGCCCTTTGTCACCGATTCTGTTCATAACTTTTATGGACAGAATTTCTAGGCGCAGCCAGGGTGTTGAAGGGGTCCGGTTTGGTGGACTCAGGATTGGGTCACTGCTTTTTGCAGATGATGTTGTCCTGTTTGCTTCATCAGGCCGTGATCTTCAGCTCTCTCTGGATCGGTTCGCAGCTGAGTGTGAAGCGGCTGGGATGAGAATCAGCACCTCCAAATCCGAGACCATGGTCCTCAGCCGGAAAAGGGTGGAGTGCCCTCTCAGGGTTGGGGGAGAGATCCTGCCCCAAGTGGAGGAGTTCAAGTATCTCGGGGTCTTGTTCACGAGTGAGGGAAGAATGGAGCGTGAGATCGACAGGCGGATCGGTGCGGCATCCGCAGTGATGCGGGCTCTGCATCGGTCTGTCGTGGTGAAGAAGGAGCTGAGCCGTAAGGCAAAGCTCTCAATTTACCAGTCGATCTACGCTCCTACCCTCACCTATGGTCATGAGCTATGGGTAGTGACCGAAAGAACGAGATCGCGAATACAAGCGGCTGAAATGAGTTTCCTCCGCAGGGTGTCTGGGCTTTCCCTTAAAGATAGGGTGAGGAGCTCAGTCATCCGGGAGGGGCTCAGAGTAGAGCCGCTGCTCCTCCGCATCGAGAGGAGTCAGATGAGGTGGCTCGGGCATCTGATCAGGATGCCTCCTGGACGCCTCCCTGGTGAGGTGTTCCGGGCACGTCCAACCGGGAGGAGGCCCCGGGGAAGACCCAGGACACGCTGGAGGGACTATGTCTCCCGGCTGGCCTGGGAACGCCTTGGGATTCTCCCGGAAGAGCTGGAAGAAGTGGTCGGGGAGAGGGAAGTCTGGGCCTCTCTGCTTAAGCTGCTGCCCCCGCGACCCGACCTCGGATAAGCGGAAGAGGATGGATGGATGGATGGATGGATGAAAAAGATCAAAATGGCACAATTTTAATTTAATATTTTTACAAAGTGATGTCCTAGAAGCAGCACCAAATGTTGCACGTGTAAGTTATTTTAACCTCTGGTCCATTTGACTGTTTGTCTATCTTAAGTCTGTTCTGTTGTTTCACTTGTTCTGAGCTGTAAGGTACCACTGTCGTTCAAACTGTACTAAAAAGGGTTAAACAAACAGACAAACCCAAGTGTACCCCCAGTGCCAAAGTTTTGGATTGGGACCTAGTCTACGGCCTTACCAGATCAAATGAGGGCGTTTTTGCAAATTTTGGTAGAAATCGTTGAACCTAATATATATATATAAAAAATAATAATTTAAATTAGGTTCACCAATTTCTGTTGGGATCCCCAGGCACCACCAGGGGGTGCTGCAGCAGGAGCTACTCTGCCCTTATGGACAGTTCTCCTGCTACACCCAGAAGTGCTGCCGGAAATGAATAATCAAGCACCTGGAGCACTTCCGGGTGCCTTATAAAAGGAGCCAGTAGCCACTACTCAGGGAGCCAGGATTGGGAGGAGGAAGACAAAGCTTGCCCAGAGGAATGGAGGAGGAGGAAAAGAGTGAAGGAAGACTATTGTGTTTGTGCTGGGACTGTGTTGTAAGTGTGGCTAACGGGGGAATGTGTTTCTCACGAGGAAAAAAAAATTAAAACGTGTGCCTTGAACTTATGTCCCACGCTTCTCTGTGTCGGGTTAAGTGGGCAGTGCCAGCCTGGGTGGTCCACAATATAATTAAATATATATATATATATAATAAAAAAAAAATCCTGGAGAGAAACAGTAGGGCGACGAGACGTGATTGTATAAGATCACGGAAGACACTTAAAAGACCCGCGAGAAGTTGGCCACGGAGCGTCTCGCGGGGACCTTAAACATGAGACTTTGTGCCAAGAGATGGACCCAGGACCGTCTTGCGATGATGTAGAACATGAGATTCTTGCAAGACACGCCCTACTTACAACCAAATAAGAGCACGGGCAGCAACACACTCAGTCGTGTTTTGGCTTTGAGCACACACAGATCCAGGGCTCTCAGCGCATATAAAGCATATAAGAACAATATATTATAAATGAAACGTAGACGACTAAGCGAAGAAGAAAGCAGTGCGTGGAAAAGAGACTCAAAAGCGTTGGAGAGACAAAAAAGAAAAAGAATAATCTAGGTGCTAATTCAGAAAATAAGGAAAGTAATTATCAGCCCGGAACAAGTGGAATTGGGAAAAAAAAGCACGTCCAATCCAGACGTTGGCGCTATACACATGCAGAGCAAGTTAGAGATTATGAAAGCAGTGGAATTTGAAAGGCTCAAAAAAAATAGTTGGTGTGATACACATGTGGAGAACTTCTGTTCAAGAATATGAAAGTAGGAAAATTAGAAAGTATAAAAAAAAATAAAGTAAAGATCACAGGAGTGCAAACAAACAAATTATTACTCGAAAAAGGGAAAATAATCATCACGGACCAGGTGTCATTGAAACAAAGCAGGATAAAGCGAGGTCAGAAATAAAAGACAAAGAGTAGAAAACAAAGTAAAACATCATAAAGAGGTTAAAAAACAAGGGGACCAAACGCATGCAGAGCAGGTTAGAGATAATGAAAACTGGAATTCAAAAGACTCGTAGAAACACATGCAGAGTAAGATACAGAATATGAAAGCAGCAAACAAGGACAGTGTCAAAACAAAGAAAGTAAAGATTGCATTAGCACAAACGAGAAATTATTACTCGGAGAAATAACGAAAAGGCAAATAGAGGTAGAATATATGGATATACAGTAGGTGATATGTCAAAGCTATGTAAATATTGTAAGGCTTTGAAGTTTAAGTCAGAGAATTTCAAAATGGAGTTTACCTCACATGCATTTATTGGTTACTTTGCAAAAAAAATGATTAACTGCTGATGATGAAAATCGTTTTGTCTGTGCTGAAATTCCAAACAGAGAAACCTATCCTGAACTATAGTACAAAATCATTAAACACGTCTCACTGACCTCATTAAAAAGATTCAGCACATTAGGACTCGAAACATTAAAAATTTTGTTTTTACAGAAGTTCTGAAATAAAAGTGAAACTAATGACATTGCAACAATTCAAAGAAAAAAAAAAATCTTAAAAGTGTGTATCCAGAAAAACAAAAACGGGGGTTGGCGAGCGAAGCCCCCTACTGTGTGTGTGTGTGTGTGTGTATGTATGTATGTATGTATGTATGTGTATGTATATGTATGTGTATGTATGTATATATATACACAAACAAAGGGTTTTAGTGGTTTAGAGCGCATAATGTGAATGTCCCAAGAATCCAGCCAGTAGCATTTTACCCAACCCTTGGGTGATTAGCCTGGCTAATTGACCCACTGGAGCCAGGTTGGGATGTATATACTTTTATCACCCTATGTACTTTGTAAACATATTTCTTTGTTCTTGATACAGAGACAGTATCTAGGAGTATGTAGCTATCCCAAAACTAGATCCAAGGGGCAGTTTTCTTCCACAATGAGGCCTGAATGTGATGGTCATCACTAACTGTATTGACAATACAAGAATTAAAGAATTAGGATGTGACACCAGGTGGCACATCTGAGAAACCAACAGGCTCTAGTGAACTACTGTTGGCATCTCAGTATTTTCCAGACTTTCTCAGTCAGGGACTTGCCAGGACAGTTGGTGCCTGTATTTTTAAGTGCCTTAGGGTAGAACATGGACATAACTGGTTTAAATATCTCAGAATTATATACAGTCATGGCCAAAAGTTTTGAGAATGACACAAATATTGGTTTTCATAAAGTTTGCTGCTTCAGTGTTTTTGTCAGATGTTTTTATGGTGTACTGAAGTGTAAACATTTCATGTTTCAAAGGCTTTTATTGACAACTAGCAAAATACCCACGCTTTGCAGCGGAGAAGTAGTGTGTTAAAGAAGTTATGAAAAAGAAAAGGAAACATTTTAAAAATAACGTAACATGATTGTCAATGTAATTGTTTTGTCACTGTTATAAGTGTTGCTGTCATCAAGGATTTCATTATCATTATTTCTTTCAATCAGGTTCGTATTTGGAGGACGTGTTGTGTTCCAAGTTACATTCCG
Source organism: Polypterus bichir lapradei (assembly GCA_026402145.1). Lineage (NCBI taxonomy): Eukaryota > Metazoa > Chordata > Cladistia > Polypteriformes > Polypteridae > Polypterus > Polypterus bichir. The sequence goes on along the minus strand of JANRMT010028174.1, from coordinate 53,675,692 downwards.
TGTTTGTCAACCGTGCTAAAGATAACAGGTTTCATTCATCGAAGTGTTCACTACCCAAATCGGTACTCGTGAATCTAAGATGTTTAACAGGCATTCCCGGTATTAACTTGTGGATTTGCCTGCGAATATTTAGTGGCAGACAGCGTCTCTATGAACTTGTGGATTTGCCTGTGAGTATTTAGCGGCAGCGTCTCTAAGTTGTGGATTTGCCTGCGAGTATTTAGCGACAGATTGTCTGTTAACTTGTGGGTTTTTCTGCGAGTATTTGGCGGCAGCGTCACGAAGTTGTTTCCATCTAGCTGCATCAGAAAATGTACCACGACGTCTCGCACGCCTCCTTTTTACTGTTTTCTCACAGCTTGGATTGCTGCTGTCATAATCGGTTTGAGTTTCATGGTTTGTTTCAATTACGTTAGTATTTGCAGGACTTGTGTTGAAGTGACATTGGGCATCTGTCAAGCGTTGTAAGCATACAACTGGCTTCATCGATAACTTCGCATCCAGCTTTTGAGAGTTGAAACATTCATAAACATCAAAGTGTCCACTACTCAAATCGTCACCTGTGAATCTAAGATGTTTAAGAGGCATTGGCGGTTCTCCAAATTTGTAAAATATTTGGCCATTTCGGTACACTTGAAAGCGACAACCGAATAATTCAGCGGCAGCCATCAACTCACATGCAGAAGCATATGTGAAGGGCTTAAGCATTTCACTCTTATAGTGCTCCTGTGTAGTATAATTATCTCCTGTACCGTCATCAGTCCACACCTTGATCCTGTCCCAGTCATTCAATACATAAGACACAATGTTCCTCCGGATATCAAGATTGAGCCTGATATGGCCGTGCAATATGTAACAAAGAGAATGGAAAAGGCAGGCGGCATCTCCGGGCATGGAAACCACTCGGTAAGTGACAGTTCTTTGATCGATGATGATCACCTCGATAGACATGTTAATGGGGGTACAGTTGGAATGGTAAAAGAAATGGGTACCTGAACAATGTAAACCAAGTCTAAAATACCTACGCAATAACTATAAGCTTAATAAACGAACAAAAAAACAGCAGAGAAGCCGTGGATTAAATAAAAAGGCTGCAGTTATCAGCAAGGAGACATGAATACCGTGGCGAAGCAAGGAAGGGAATGAAGAGACCGGAGCAATGGATGGCCTTATATGGGCAGGTAGCCAATTACGGGGGGGGTTTTGGGATGAGGGACGCAACTCCGCCTCACACGGCGACCAAGCCGCAGGCTATGGACGTATATATGTACATAAGTAGGATTCAGTTATGACCGTTACACGTAGAATTTCGAAATGAAACCTGCTTAACTTTTGTAAGTAACCTGTAAGGAATGAGCCTGCCAAATTTCAGCCTTCTACATACACGGGAAGTTGGAGAATTAGTGATCTGTGAGTCAGTGAGGGTTTTGCCTTTTATTAGTATAGATTACTTTAAGTGTATGCAAAGAGTCAATATTTGCAGTGTTGGCCCTTCTTTTTCAAGACCTCTGCAATTCGCCCTGCTATGCTGTCAATTAACTTCTGGGTGTGTGGGGAATTTCCTGGCCATGGACCCAAAATTTTGATGTTTTGTTCCCCGGGCCACTTAGTTATCACTTTTGCCTTATGGCACAGTGCTCCATCATGCTGGAAAAGGCTTTGTTCGTCACCAAACTGTTCTTGGATGGTTGGGAGATGTTGCTTTCAGAAGATGTTTTTGTACCATTCTTTATTCATGACTGTGTTCTTAAGCAAAATTGTAAATGAGCCCACTTCCTTGGCTGAGAAGCAACCCCACACATGAATGGTCTCGGGATTCTTTACTGTTGGCATGACACAGGACTGATGGTGGTGCTCACCTTTTCTTTTTTCCAGATGGCCCAAACAATCGTAAAGGGGATTCATCAGAGAAATTGACTTTACCCCAGTCCTCAGCAGTTCAATCCCTGTATCTTTTACAGAACATCAGTCTGTCCCTGATGTTTTTCTTGGAGAGAAGTGGCTTCTTTGCTGCCCTTCTTGACACCAGGCCATCCTCCAAAAGTCTTCGCCTCACTCACACCTGCCTGCTGCCATTCTTGAGCAAGCTCTGCACTGGTGGTGCACCGATCCCGCAGCTGAATCAACTGTAGGAGACGGTCCTGGTGCTTGCTGGACTTTCTTGGGTGCCCTGAAGCCTTCTTCACAACAGTAGTGGAAATGGGTTTTTGGGGATTAAGTTCATTTTCATGGCAAAGAGTGAGTTTGCAATTGATTGCAATTAATTTGATTACTCTTCATAACATTCTGGAGTATATGCAAATTGCCATCATAAAAACTGAGGCAGCAAACTTTGTGAAAATTAATATTTGTGTCATTCTCAAAACTTTTGGCCACGAGTGTAAATTTGGCCCTAGTGTAAAGAGTAGGAGTTTTTTTTTTTTTTAATCAGTTTTCCTAGTTCAGGAAATGTACTCCTAACTTCACCAGGATTTAGGAGAGCTTGTGAGATGCCAGAAGACGAGTGATCGGCACACACATTCCTGAAATGGCTGAATGTTTTTGAAATGCTGGACAATAATGAACCTGTTTGTTATATATAAAAAAACTTTTTTACTGTCTATTTGACAGAAATGAAGTAATCATAACCAGTCTTGTATGCTATGTGATCGTTCCATCAATGTGTTAGCCAAAATGAACATGTTGATAATATTACATGTAAAATGCAGCTTTGCAATAGTGATGATTTGGGTTTGTCCCCACCAAATATTTCTCGTATTTTGCACGAGACGCACTTGGAAATGTATAAATCTGTGCATCCATCTGAGGTAATGTATAGCAACCTGCATTCATGCAAATCACTGGTTTTCCTGGAGTTGTTGGTCTGATTTGTGACACGCTCATAAAGGTGTGCTCAAGTGTGGATGAGCACACATACAGTTTGTGAATCTCGGGGGATATCACACAGGTGGTCATGGATCCAAACTCTATTACTCTCGATGTTGTAAAGTAACAACAGTTAGCACACTATTCTACCTTATGTTTTCCTCCTCCTCCTTCTTCTACTTTTTAAAATTGTATTATTATCTTTATTTTGAAGCCTTTGCATCAGAAAAGTACAAATCGTCATCATGATTGCAAGTCGGAGTTCTGTGAAATCGTGGCGTCATTCTTTCTCAAATGTGAATTCCTACTCCTTGCTGGGAGTGGTCGTAGGCCGCTTTGTAACTACTGCTCGGGATGAATTCTTATCGTAGTCAGACTTCTAATGCAGTTCCTGAGAGTAATTCTGAGGTGCTTGATAAATATGGGCACTGATCTCCTTCTTGCATTTTCACTGTCAGACTGCTCCAGGTGAGCAGTAGAGATGACTGCCATTGCGCAGGATAGCCCCCTACTCTGCCACCCACTTTTCTGGTTGTGTGCTGCTTGGGAAGGTCGTCTCAATTGCACTGGGGTCTGTGATATTCCCACATGTGATCTCATTTGAAATGAGCCCTGAAACAGAAGCAGATCTCACAACAATAGTTCAACAGTGAAGAGTTTAATGAGCAGTCCCTGCTGGTCTCCAGTTATTAGTTTGTTTTACTGTCTGTGTCCTCATTATGGTAACTAGTAATCTGTAAATTTGTATTTCTGCCTCCTGTGAACTTGTCACATAGCGATGTGCCTGCACTCAGTCAAGGGCGCTATATAAACTCAGTGGAACTAATCAAGCTGATCTAACGTCAGTCCAAGCTGCTGGGGCAGGGCAGCAGTTCTGACACGTCCAGCCATGGCTGGTGATCAATGTGATACTGAATCTAGTGAAGCGATCCATGACCCGTGGCTTACACCTCATCCTGATGCATGTGCAGTGATGATGAGCCTCATGACTTACCAATCCACACTTCCCGGGTCCTTGGAGACAGCAATGATGTGACCATTATTGCCAGCATTGCCATCAATCACGTATGTCCAGTAAATTATTGCATGCTGCAAGAAGAAGATTTGAATCTGTGTGCTCATTGTCTTTTCATGGTGAGCCAGATGTTCAGCCTGTGAATACAGTGGATTTGCAAACCTAACCAGTGGCATACTGTACATCCCAAATGCTGCTTTTCATAGAAACTGGACCACCACTTCTTAAACACCAAAACATACAAAAAGTGCACCCCACCCTTAACACCTCTCACCTGTGTTCATTTGCTTTATTGTCATCCCTTTGTTGCTTCTTGTTGGGGTTTCTCCAGTTGAGCGCTAATGACTGTTGTAGTATGTTTAAGAGAGCCCATCTGCATTTGGCATTGCTACTTTCTATCTGGGTTCAAATCTGATTACTATGGAGTTTGTATGCCCTACTGGTGGCCAGGTGGTTTTTCTGAGGTGCTGGGTTAACATGACCCGGTGCATTTATTACAGTGCCCTCTCCAGAGGGCAATCCTACCTGGTCCCCAGTGCTGGTGCGTAACCCCATGATCCTAAATTGAATACGTAGGCATGGAAAATAAATAAATGACCAAGAAAACTGTGTGTATTACATCAGACAAATACAAGAGCAGTTACAAGTTTAGGTTGGTGCTATACACAAATGGATCAAGAAGGATTCTTGACTTCAGCAGGCACTGTCCCAGTTTCTCTCAAATATTCCAAATTCTGATGGCTCATGTAATGGTGACCATGGTCTTCAGTACATCACATTGTCAAAGCCACATCTGGACAATGCAGTCAGCACTCTGAGTTGGGTGAAGTCAGGAACCCATTGGGCATCAGTCCATCACAGAGCCGACTCCTGCACAAAGTAGCCTTTACCTGTTCATCTTTGAAGATGCAGGAGAAAAGTCCACCCAGGCAGTGACATATGCAGCTGGTGGTCTTACCCCAAGTTACCCTGTTCATAGCTGTCATGTTTCTTGTGGATTTTTGTCACCACTGTACTGTCTTCACTTAGTAACAGGAGGGCACTCCACTATTTCAGAGACCGATGACTCACATTTGTAACATGAGAAGTTCATCCTGTTCATTAGGAGTAAAAATTTGATTGATGGTCTTTAACATGCCACTTGTTTGTAGGTAATCAAGAATTGTGCTTAATCTTTACCTGTAAACTTTCTGGTAGTCTGAGGCCATACTAATGGGCCTTCTCCTTCAGCCTGGGATCAACCGTTCCTTTTGTGTATTTTCTTTTTTCATTGTTTTCATTATTTTTGAATAAATATTTTTCATGATGGTATGTAATTTTTGTTTATCATTCTGTATTTATGTACTGTGTCTTTAAGGGTTTTTTCATTCCTTGCATTCTGTGGCTGGAACCCCAGGAGGCGGGGCCACCTTGACCTCTGTGGTTAAGGACCGCCCTCAGCCATTATATGTGAGTGGCTCCTTCAGTGGATCATTGAGTGTGTTTACATGAACACACTGAATTGGGATAAGGTGAAGAACGTGGCGAAAGCAGAAACCTGGTTTCCTGAGAATCTCCATTTACATACACAAGTCTACTTATGGAATTCACCTTTGGCAAAACATTCCGATGTCATAAATTTACGCTCAAAATAAAATGATTAAGCATTGTCAATGGCTACCATGAATCAGAAAACAAGCATGGAGCCCATGTCTCTTGAGATTGGGCTGCTGAGCTTAGGACTTGTCTGTTCAGCTCGTCAAGAAAAATTGAGCATGTTCTGAAATACTGAGACAGATTACTTCAACAAGGAGAAGAAATAATGAGATTGCGCAAACATTTTCCTCAGATGATGCATCTTGCTAGATTCTTCCACTGTCTTTTACCATTGACTCTGCTGGATGCGTGTGTGAAGTAAAGACATTCGAAGGCTCACAGAGTGCAGCAGATGTGTGCAAACTGGAATTCTTACTCGGCTGTATTAAGTGGGCTAATCATGGAGAAATCGACCTCTGTTAACCAGGTTTCTCTTATCGGAATAAGGATTTACATGGCACTTTTTTGACTGGGTTTCTGTGAATAACCAAGTTATTAAAATGCATTTCAAACCACGCAATGTTGTTGGAGTCGAGTCTTGTAAGTATTGTTTTCTTTGGACTTTTTGGCTTTGCAGATATTTTGCTTCTGTTCTTGGTTTTCTGAGTTTGGATTCTGTATTGGGACTTTTTCACCTTTCCGGCAAATCCTTTTAGCTCTTTTGCCCTCTTTTTGTCATTGTGTTGTACTTTTTGCTTTCTTGTAATAAACTCTCAAATTTAGATTCTTCTTTGGACTTGTCTTATCAATCCAGAGGTATGATGGCACCCCTCTCGCCTGTTTTGTATATTTCTAGAACATTCATAGTATCTTTGAACTTTTAAAGCCAGCAACCCATTTTTTTGGGCCTTGTAGGCCGAACCCTACCTGTGGAGTTAGGGGCTAGCGGCCTAGGAGTGTAGCTACATCTGGGCGTTTGGTGAAGAGCCACCTGGCCTGCTAAAAAGTCTCACACCCTTTTTGCCATGTTTATGTTGCGTCTTCACCCACTTCACAAACTGTGTTGTGTATTTACCCTATTTTTTAATCCCCATTGCGTGCCCAACCTACCTGGAAGGAGGTCTATGTCTGAATTGCCCTTCCCAAGATTTCATCCTTTTTTTTCCCCAGTAAGGTTTTTTTCTTGTCTTCTTAGAGAGTCAAGGCTGGGGGGACTGTCAAAAACTGGGCCTGTCAAAGCCCATTGCGACAATCCTTGAATGATTTTGGGCTAAACAAAAACAATTTGCTTGTAAGTGAGGCTTGTATAAAAACCATGCCATCCATCTGAGTAAACTCAAATACCCCGTGGAAACCCCTGGGTGGGATTTGATTGTAGGCAGCAGCCCTCTCCACAGTGGCGAGTCCAGGGTGATGATCGCTTCATTTGAAAGTGTAGGTTGGAAATAAGCATGATGACCCGTTTCTTTACCTAGAAATTTTAATAGCTACTTCAATAATACCACAAGGAAGTCCTTGGCACTCATAGAAAATGTTGGTTTACTAATAGGTTACAAAAATTGGTACTATACAGAATTGAAATGACCTTGACTTAAAAATAAAAATAAAAAAGGCCTATTAAACAAAACTGCTATACCACTACAGACATTTTTTTTTTTCGTTTTTTTCTGTTAAAGGAATTGGGCAAACAATGCCTACCATAGTCAGTACAAATGACTACACATCAACTGTATTACTGCAGAAACAGTTAACTCTCTTCCATGCAATAATGATGAACACAAATATATTCCAGCATATCTCGTCTACCTAACATAAAAACAGATAGTACATTAGTAACTCGTCGTTGAGTTTTTAAATCTTTGTACATCTGCACAATATTGACATTTCCAGAGAATTGTTAGAACTATCTTACATCAACTTCTTTTTTATCTTCTTATTACAGATAGTCAGTAAAACCAAAAACATTTGTTGTCATCAAACCAAACATCATACGGTCACAGCTTTACATACGTTATTCCACATCCACATGAGCTTTTTTTAATTTATCGACTGTACTTTTGAAAAGCCTCAGCGCTTGGCTACAAACATTCAAGCCTCTCCGTTTGGCTGAATGGCCGCCCCGTGTTGAGTCAGTGGAGTTACGAGTTGGTAACTTGAGTGGCACCGAGGTATGCTGAGGACCAAAAAAAAAAAACAAAACTTCAAGTGGGGCCACAGGAAGACACCGTGGCTCCACTTCTGGGTTTGCTTCACGTTTCTTTGTTTTCATAGAGATCAGCAGTGAATCATGGGGGTTGGGTGGGCACTGCGATCTCCTGCCGAAACGTACGATGGCACTTTCTCGTGCAGAGCCTCGACAAGGCTGGTGTGTGAGAAGGAGAAAAAGAAATTGAATTTCATAGAAAACGTTTCAGATGTCGAGATAGCCATCTTCGGATTGACTTTACTATAAACTCTTCAAATAGGAAAATAAACTTTGTTACCCTGTTAAAAAGGCAGGTCAGATCTACTGTTTAAAAGGTAATACAATCTGCCCATAATATACAGTATATCTTTACTTTTTTTCTGGGTCAATAAACGTCTACTTTTTTTTTTTTTTTTTTTTGTTGTTAATGAGGTAGTTTTCCTACTGGGTTTACATCTCCTTTTGTTTTTATGATTCAAAATTTGAGTGAGCCATTTCCATCTCTTTTTGCAGTTCAGCAAAATAATACGTACTGCAGAGACTGGGGATGATGAATCCAATGGGGGCCGAGCATCCAAAAAACAGAGAAAAAAATGGAATAAAAAACACCAGTCACATCACGGAAAAATCCAAAAAAAGCTTCACTATAACCCTACCTTTCAAACAAAAGAGGCATTGCGTTTCTGACTTCTCCCCCAACTCCAATGCATGCATGTTTTCAGATTAAATGGAATTACTGCACCAACATTTCAGAACTGTGGCATTCCCATTTTTTTTTTTCCCCTTCAAATGGCTTCTGTATAAGGCGCATATGTTAACTTTGTAAATAAAATGACAATAATAAAGAAAAGTAGCTTAAAAAGTAACTAAAGCGACTTATTGTTTTTTTTTTTAGCCCCGCCCCCTCCCCATTCCCGTAAAAATCCATCTAATGTTCTAAATTAAGAAATGCATGCCGTAAATGATTATTATTTTTTTTTTAATATAAAAAATAGTGCAATGTTTCAAGCTTTACCAGCAAGTACTGGTTAAGAGAGGGTGAAGTCTACACACACAAAATAGAATAATTCAAATGGAATGGATTACTGGATATATAGTTTTAAAAGGTTATAACACAAAAGGAGGTTCCTACAAACTTTCACAGGATAGTTAGTGCAGAAAGCAACACTGATGCATTAGTTTGTTAGGAGGACCCACATTAGTACGGGGCTGCAGACAGCAGTCTGTGTAACGATGGCCGCTGTGTGGTTTCTGTTCAGGTCACTATGTCTGCGGAGGGTGGCGCGGGTTTCTATCCTTATGTGTAAGAATTGAGCCTTTCCTTTGATCGCGACTGGATGTCTTGCAGCTCTTGTTCTTCCTTCATTTTGATGTCTTGGTATGCATGCATGTGACTCGCATCCTTTAAGTAGGCCCAGTTTGCTGAGAGAATCATGAGGAAGTGAATCTGGAAGAGAAGGGTGAGGTTGATGGCTAGTGAACATGTCAAGATGCAAAGCAAGCTAGTAGTCAGGCTAATTCAAACACAAAGCCGTTACTACTGGGAAGCTACAGACGTTAAGGGCTCTTAAAGTCTACTTGGACAACGACATGGCAGCATGCATGTTGTCGTTTCATTTCAGAGTACAACATTAAGGGGTGAAGGTTAGTGACTACCAACAAGAAAAACAAAAAATATAAGCACAAGGCTGACTTTAGACTTCAATTCTTTCTTTTTTTTAATTCGTTGAAATGTGGATTTGGGAGGGAGGCAAACATGAAAAATGCAGGATCTTCGCTTTCCGCTCAACAGAAATGACTCGACTTGGTTCTTTGACTAAGAAGACAAACACCAACTTAAACAAATGACTGGAATGGTTTAAAAGAAAAAAAAAATAAAGAAATAAAACAAAGGAACTGCACAGATCTTCAGTGTACAAGAAGGACAATTACACAGACCAGAAGGGGAATGTTGATATTTTTTTTAACAATTCATTTTTATTTTATGTTTATAAAGGGAAAAAAATAACTACAGTTTTCAAAGTCTTAAACAATACAGTCAAGTATGCTTACAATCAATGGGATTAAAGTTTTCAATCCATTCTTAATCAATCATTTTGATGTTTCTCTGTGATCTCCATCGGCACTCCCTGCTTTACAGTTGACTTAATGGGAGTCGTTCAGTTAGCGAATCGCTCACAGTTTTAGACGCTGTTCAAAAAAATTCACGTCCTTCAATTACGTTAAAAGGTCTGTGAGTGGGCGGGCTAACTGACTTACCTTAGCCGTTTTCTGTTTCTTATCTTTAATTAGTGGAAAATTTGCCAATAGCAGGAGGAAACAATAATACTCAAAGCTTCCATAGTATTAATACTTTTTTTTATTTAACATTAGATATTAATTTTAATTTTGCATTATAATTTAATATTAAAAACTACACAATGTCAGATTACGGTACTTCTTGATCTTAAGCAAACTTGACTGTAAAATTAACTGTCAGAAATGTAGAAAATGAAAAATAATAGCATGCAGTTTTAGGGTTAACAATAAAGCATCATATTTAAACAGGTTTAATGTAAGAAAAATTAACAGAACATAACATCTCTATTATAAACATTTTCACTTACTAAGGCAATAAAAAGCAAATTTCAGTCATTAAAGTCAACGTCTCACTAATCTTGAACTGTTTTTATGCAGGTCTTTTTAAACTGGTCCCCTCTCTTCTATGCCCGTTTGAGCTTAGTGTGCAAACATGTCTACTGCTCTGTCTAAACTCCTCTACACCCTCAAACAGCAGCTGCATTACCCAAAACTGAAGGTATGGAACCTGGCCAAAATGTCATGGGCACCCTGTCGGGAAGAAGGTAAGCTAACTTGATTGTGTCACGCAAAAATGCTAAGGTTCAATATTGTCAATTGAATTATTTTTTTTTATGCCGTATTTCTTTCATTTCAAGTTGCCATCTGAACAATCTTGTTGCTCTCCATTGTGTTTCCGCAGCTCACACTGAGCTCTCGTTGCCAATTCAGTCAAAGTGGATCAGTGGGGTCAGTGCCGTCTTTTAACACGCAGCACCCTATGTGCTTGGATGGCAGCAGTAAATCAGAAAAGTAGCTTAAAAAAATGGCAAGAATTGGTTACAATGTTAGTTAAGAATTTGAAAAGCCAGATGCCATACCTTTCATAAAATATTCATCTCAAATTCTTTCTGTCCCAGTAAATAAATGGCAAAATGTTCCATACAGGTTGCTATTTACACATTATGTCAAAATGAAATAAGAGTCTGCTGTGTTTTAGTCCAAGGTTGTCAGTGGTCACTCGATCTACACACTGCAGCGCCATAAACTCTGCACTGAGCTCTTTAAATGGCTTAAAATTTAGTGCAGCAATCTTCTCGACTCTTAAACTTCAAAACAGCATAGTTATATGTAGTAGCCATCATGTAGATCAGCTGGTGGAAGAGAACAAAATACAGGGAGGTAAGACAAGATCTCGAGGATGCTGGCTGCATGAAAACAGTTCCACAAGTGAGATAAAGGCCTCGAGAAGGAATCCTACCATGCTTAAGAGGACTGACTTTTGAGAATGCTGGGGTCTCGGACTCAGATCATGGAGGGCCACAGTGGCAGCACCATTTAAATTAGTAATCGATTGCTGCTGCTTAACATGCACACTTCTTTTGCTTCAATACTAATTGACTCCCGTTTTAAGATTCAACTTCAACTGTTTCTTTTTCCTTTACCAGTAGCCATGATGTGAACCAGCAGATGATCAGCAGACTCAAACTCACCTCCCGGAGGTCCACCATTTTCACTCCAATCAGTTTCAGCCAATTCTTCCTGTTCCTTCCATGGTTTGTTAGTAGTCAATTTTTATGCCATGCCACGCATTTCCAAAGCTTTTTACTTCCTTGTTCTTGAACACGCTATCCAGATATTTGGTGGACCAGGTCTGATCGATATTTCTTTGTGGTTTTTTCTAATTTTATTTCTATGGGTATCGTATGATGGGTTAAGTTAGTTGGTTATCTGTTGCCTCGCTTTTCATGTAATGCTGGTTACAGAGAAGAGAAACAGTGAAGGGTTCTAAATCTTTAAAAGCAAATAGGCAAAAGATGTCTATTCTGTTAGCAGCAGGAACTGGGGAAATAACTAAAAAAGTGGCTGGAACAAAAACCTGCAGTCACTGCAGCCTTTTAGGATCTGAATTTAACACCCCTGACCTATTAATACCTTCTCCTAACATCTACGCTATAATCTAAAAATCTGTTTCTGAGCCCTTCCAGCTAGACGCCTGATTCTCTGCTAATTTGCATCAAAGTTTCTGCTCTATGCTTATCCACTGTGTTGAAGCTTATGCAATTCATGACATTGTAAAATAAAATCAAAAGAACCAACTGATAAAACGTACGTGACTCCAGAGTCCATTCTTTTCTTAAATGGGCCCTAATAAACACTTTCCATTTATAATGTAGTTCACCTACGTGATATCTGATTGTGTGAAGTCTGACGAGAATTGTGATGTGTTAGAGAGTGGCACTGGCCAGCAGGCTCTTGAGAGAGTGGGATGCCTGTGCTGGCAATGAGGATGAATGGCAATATAAAAAGGGCATAGAGTGGATATCCAGGATGTCAAAGGGCATGGCTCCAGTTTAGGAGAGACAGTTGGGAAGAAGCATGTAGCGTTCACCCAGAACAATAAACAGGACAGGGCCTAGGAGATTCCATAATGCCTGTGTAGAAAGGGAGGGGGCCTCTAGTTCAACAGTAATCCTCCAGCCCATTCACTAACTGGTACAATTAGGTTCTTGGTGACCATTTAGCACATCTTAGAAGCTGACTGACAGCTTTCCCCTTAAAGGCTAGTGTAGGGACACCAGAGGCCATTAGACAGAGTACATACCTGGAGGGGCCACCCATGACACCAGATGGGATGCTTGCAATGAATCTTCATTTTGGTATATCAAGATCAGATTTATTTCATTTTGGTACATTTTCCTCATTACTTATTTTATTATTATTATATGCCTATGTGACATCATATGCCATGTTCACATGATCAGACATAGCCATCTTTATAAATAATGTTAATCACAAATACCACAAAATGGCATCAAGATGACATCATTATAATGACTAAAGGAATAATAACAAAAAAACAAACGCAAGAATACCCAAAATGTGACAAACCTGATCCAGACTGGCCATAACGAGGCTTCATTACTGTTCTGGGGTGTGGCCGGGCCACCTCAAACCAGAGGCCTTATGTACCGTACGTTAGAGCTGAGCTGGGACAAGACCACAGACTGGGGTCGGGTAGAGATTGGAACTTAAGTTGTGGGTATGTGGATGAAGCATCCCACAATTTAGACAGGAGATGAACACCCATGTTGGGTGACCCAATTGGCAGCTTTTGTTTACTTTGTAATTTGTCTTCCCTGTACACTTTATTTTTAATAGGTTTTTGTACAAGTTTAGTTTTTCTGGCATTGATATGGGCATACTGAGTGAGCACAAAGACTTTGTTTTCCTTTATGATATATAGCACAGTTAGGAGCTGCCTGGCTGGCATAAAGACGATGCCATACAGGGGGTTAAAGCCTGATACAATCTTGAGAGAGGGGCAAATCGTACCTGAAGAAGCTGTAATGTGAAGTGCACACCAGATCTTAAACCACTGGAAGAGCTGCCAGATGGTAGCATAAGGCTGCCAGGCTTAACCGTAAGATGGTGAGTTGACGTATGATGGTTGTCAAGACATCAGCACAGCTCTCTTTGCTTACAGGGGGCAGCAGTCTGGAAGCTGAAGTGACCATATGGGACTTTTAAAGACTGCTCAGGGCTCAGCGGCTTATGGGACCCACAATGGACTAGCAGTCGTGAAATTTTGCAGGACATCCCACTCTTCTGTTGTGATTCTGTGGGCTTGACTTGTCGATGGAGCAACATGCCTGGAACTCAGAGGTGAGTTGTGTGAAGGTTTACTTATAGGCAAACAACAAGATGGAGGGCAGACAGTGAGAGGCAGGGTCTTGAGGTGGATGAGAAGTGAAGGCACCTAATTTGTTACAAAAGGTGTAAAATGTTTAAAGGCAGAGACCATAATGCTCGCCTCGGTTTACGATTTGTTTCTTGGTACCTTCCTTATACTCATCCCTGCTTTGTGAGTAATTTTACTTGAAAGATATTGGGTAGCTTTGTTCTGTGTTGCTGAGACGCAATGTAACACACATAGACATATATGCAAAGGCCCTCGACAACTAACAGTACAAAGCCTGACATAAATAGGTAATCACAAAAAACACCAAACCAAAGCATGCTTCATCTGAGTGAACCGCTGCTCTCTAAAATATTGCCAATGACTGATGTTTTTGCAAATGCAGGGTTACCTTGTTTTATGCCCTCACAGGATAACATAGCATGACATTCTTAGACTTGCCTACTCCAGAGAACCAGAGTCTAACCTGGTGGCATTGAGATCATGGACTGGAGTGTGAATGTGTCACCGAGACCACTTGTGTACACAACCACAGGACCGCACAGTGGGGAGAACGTGCAGACTCTACACAAAGAGTAACAAAGCATGGAGTCTGATCTCGGGGCACTGAGTCTGTGAGCCACCTGGCACAGCTCATTCTGTCTAAATTATAAAACCAAGCATTCACCCCTTTTCTAAGCAGTCTTTTAATGCTAAAAAGGGAAACATTACTATGGGATTAGAACTGTGAAATTTCAAATGGCAAGACTCTAAGCATCCTTTTCGTAGTTCTAGCTTTGTGGACGGCTTGCTAGAGACTGACGTGAACTACACAATTACCAATGGGCAATCCAAAATCTAACCCAGCACTGGCAAAAACGCGTCAATCAACAAGAAGATCTTGTCGCATGTACACTATGTTGAAAAACAAAAAAAAAACATAAGTTGCCTGGAGCTTTCACAAAGGAGGTCAGATGATCAGTGACACCAAAGAAGAGCTTCATGCCTACTGAGGCACCACGAAAGAAATACTTGAGCAATTAAAATCATACAGCTCACAATTGCGTGTGTAACTAATATACATGAATATAGAAGCTAAAAATAACTATCTTCACAGAAGTCTGACAGTATTTTTAATCTAACCCTGTAATTTGCTATTCTTTTCTGCAATTATTTTAAAGTAGCATATATTCAACCAAGCATTCTGCTCACAAAGGTGTCAAAAATTATATACGGAGTGAAACCGGTTACTTGTCAAGAGACCTGGGTCAAATACATGAATATTGAAGTGCAGTGTATGCAACTAAAAATTAAATTACCAGTGTACTTGAATTTCCTCAGATGATTCTTCACTTTAAAGTATGTGATCAGTTACTTGTGGAAACGGTAATACCAAATTTGTATCTCATCATCTCCATCACTTGTTACCAGAAGGTCACTTCAGTGCTTTTTATGGAGCGCATGTTAAGATACCTCAAGGATGCCAGTTCAATGCCCATCTCTTACTCGCTGGGCTGGGCTTAACCCAAATCTAAACAACGGCACTACATCTTGAGATACCTCAGATAAAGCCAGATTTACATAAACATGCAAAATACTGTATACTGACGCACTGACATATTTATTGCTATACCAGGGGAGGATTTAGCCTTTTGCCTATCTGCCTTTTCTGTCCTTGTTCAACAAAAGACCACCTGAACAGGAAGCCATTTAGTCATTTGCTGTTCATTTGGAGACCAGCAGAGCTTGATGGCACTTTGGAGTGGCCTAAGAACAATTATTCATTTTTCTGAGCATTCATAGCCTAATATCAGCAAATACAGAACA
>JANRMT010028174.1:53628405-53645329 GCA_026402145.1 Polypterus bichir lapradei | reverse complement strand
ATGTCCAGGAACTTGCAGGTGCCTTGGTGGAAGAGTGGGGTAACATCTCACAGCAAGAACTGACAAATCTGGTCCAGTCCATGAGGAGGAGATGCACTGCAGTACTTCAAGCAGCTGGTGGCCACACCAGATACTGACTGGTACTTTTGATTTTGAGCCTCCCTTCATTCAGGGACACATTGTGAAACATTTTTAGTTTATGTCTTATGGTGTTGACTCTTTTAGTGTTCATACAAATATTTACACATTAAGTCTACTGAAAGTAAAAACAGTTGAAAGTCAGGGGACGTTTCTTTTTTGGCTGAGTATATATATATATATGTATGTATATCTTCTTCAGCCTTTCTTTAGTAACTCGCACAGCTTTAATTCGATTACTAGTTAGCCATTATTAATTAGTCATCAGTAAGAAATGTTCGTCAGTTACATCCCAAATAGTAGGGCCAGATGCCACTAAGTCTTTGCATGTATGCTGAATGTAATTCATTAGATTTTTCCACAGTGAAAACTTTAAAATACAAATTTCCATGAGACTATGCAAGATAGTCTTAATCTTATTTTATGTGTCTCGATTCTGTCATTAAAAATGCATGGAACCAAAATTGTCACTTCACCTCCATATCCCCTTCTATGCACACAATGTAAAAGCAGCAAATGATTTGAAGGGTTAAAGGGGGAGAGGTGGCACCTAAGAGGGCTTCTACGCTGGCATGTCATTGTGGACTGTTAATGCTGTAAGATGTGCAACATGTCAGCAGACAGGCATAGCAGCGGACACTAAAAGACTTAAACTGAGGACACGGAAGGCTGGTGGGAGGTGGGCACAATTCCTCCAGGCCTGCAGGTGGCAGCAGTCAGTTCTAGCTAGTAAGTGGATCGTTGAGTCAGAAAGTGAGTAGGAGAGCACTTTGTGCGGCAATGGGCCTCAGCCTCTCTACCAAACATTCGTCACCAGTCTCACTTTCCTCCACTGCAGGATTTGCACATGGATCACATTTCACTTCAGTTGTCGATCCCAGGTTTGCATCGGATTGTATTTGGATATACAAATAATACTTAAATGTTTTAAAGGGTTATTAGTGAAAGCTAGTGATGAATGAAACATTTCAGCCTGACAGCAGAAGATACAAGATAGGAAGCAGCAACTTATTCATAAATTACTGACCAGAAATGTTTTATTAACCCTTAACTACTCGCACCATTTCTCATCTCTTAAGTACCTAATGTACCAGTGTTAAAATTGCTATTTATATGCACACTGTGAGGTTGTAAAATAAAATATTGCAATAATTTTAAATTGTACATGCTTTTAATGTAATGTAATACCACATCACTGAATAGTATGACACTGAAAGTAAACCCCACCCACTTCTCTAGTGCTCATTCGTCACCAGTCTCACTTTCCTCCACTGCAGGATTTGCACATGGCTCACATTTCACTTCAGTTGTTGAATGTTCTTTGCACAGAAAGTCATTGCAAGAAGAACATCTCATTGTTGTCATACATACGTAAGAACCGGCGTGGTGTTTTTAGGGAGTGCAGGCCACAGGCTTGATTTTGAGTTTCAGGGCCCGGCCTACTTTGTTTTTTTGGTGTCAGGCCTTGGTTGTAGTTTTTGGGGCCAGAGTTCACAACATGAATAAACCTTGCAATGAATTCAATTATGCAACTGAAAGTATTTTACAGTGACAATTGTCATGAAATATGATTTTGAATTCTAGTAAATAAGCACATATTTGACCCAGGTTTGATCAGTAACCATGTGATTGTATGCAAATACATGTAAGGTGGGCATGTGCCAATATATTTATAAAAATCAGATATTTTGCATACTTGCACTTGGTGATTTTTTTTTTTTTTGATACTATACGGCTTAGATTTTTTAAATAAACATGTCTGGAGAAATGAATGCTGATTTGAACAAGTACAATATCATTTTGAATGCTTATCTAAACTGCATGAAACTGCAGAAGCTCACTCTATAAACAGTTACTTGTCTTGTGATGCGAAGTCCTACAATCACAGATCAATAAGTCACTTACCAGTGCAATAACAGTGGCACCAGCTCCGGCACAAGCCACAATGAACAAGTGGTAAGACAAATAGAACTGGGGAAAAAAAAGAGGAAACAACGTTATTGCCATTGGACAGTAAAATATGGCAGCTAAATCAAAGAAGTGCAAGAATGCAGACGTACCTCGTTAGTTTTGCAGATATCCCCTAATGTGGATCCACAAGCTTTACCAGGGTTTGCATTCCACGGGATTATTCCTAAAAGAATACGTAAGATTTTAACATTTAATGGTTTAAGTTACAGTCTCTCCAAACTTTTGAATCTCTTTGAAATTCCAGACTTTATAAAGAACAGACAATCACTTTACCAGAAAGAGAGGATGAAGTAATGAGTATTGCTGCAAACAGTGCACCCCTACCCATGCATTTGGTGTGTGTATGTAAAACGGAAAAGAGTTTATGATTTATAATAAAAGAAACTCGGCCTCAGCATCGTTACACAGGCCTAATCAGGAGAGAGCCATTTTACTAAAAGATGATGAAGAGTGTGATTGTCACACAGATGTGTCAGAATTTGTTTGAGAACCTGTGGGTACTCGGAACTGAGCTCTCATCATTATTATTATTTTTCTTATATTTCTACATTTTTATGATTATTTTTATAATGCCACTTGACTGCCATTTTGTTTTTTAGATTTTCACAGCAGTAATGGTTGCTACCAACAGCTCTTAGTGATGATGATCATCAACGCCATGATGCATGTCATTTGTCAGGAATCGTTCTTCTAAGAAGAAATGGTTTGTCCAGCTTTGCACCTGCTACTTGAGTATTTGATATTTTTCGCTTTATAAAAGCAACATTGCCACAATGCCAGTTTGAGAGTTGATTGGGTCAGTTGCCATATTGTTGCTGGTCACGTGCTGTGTGTTTCTACATGTTATGGTACTTAAGATGATGCGTGCATGCTAGTTTGGGGATAGTTCTACAAAATATCAAACGTTGCTCCTACTAGTGTTTTAAAGTTAAGTGTCTTTTCAGGTTACTGAAGCCCTGCCGTGGGTTTGAGTTGGTTTTTGATTTGTCATTTCTTGGGTTTTTCTGACCTCTGCTTGTGTCTTGTTTTACTCCCAACTAATTTTCATCTCCTGTTTATTTTTAAGCTTATTCAATCTCTGCCTTCAACCAATACAATTTAATAAAATACTTGCATCTTTAAAACTACAACTAAAAGATGGTGGAGCAGTAATCCACATATACGTTAAATTCACTTCTGCAGTCCATGTCAGAATACAAGGAAAACATGTAGGCCACATTATCAACGTCCCGAAAGTCCTGACACAGGAATCTCCATGGAAGCCCCCTCTAGCTTCCAACAGTCTAAAAGAGTTGTGAAAAAAATCCTGATTGGTGCTGGTTGATGTCCACAGTCCTCTTAAATACCATTAACATAATAGTATTGAATCACGTCATGGGCAATGGACCACTTGCCATCATCATGGCTGCAGCTGTGAAAAAACAGCAACAAGGTAGCATTGCGATGATGTCACAGTCATGATAATCAGCGTAAAACCATAAGAAAGCCTGAAATAGTTTGTAAAAAACCACTAATTATGACACTGGCGTGGTTTCAATAGCTGCTCGATTCTAAGAGTCTGATGCTCACGTGGCCCGAGGTTCACTGACACATCTAAAGTGGCCACTGGCACTGAATGCCCACCCTGAATCTTGTGCCAACCACTGATGCAGTGGGATGGGGTCTACGGTCCCTCAATCTGATGTTGCAATAAACAGGCTTGAAAGTTGAAAAGAAAAGCGAATACACGAATAAACAACGTATGTGGGATATCAGACAGTTCAACACAGCCATTAAAGTGTCACACGTGTGCGACACTGACGTGTGCGACACTGGGGGAAGTTTGAAGGCTCAGATATTGGTCATTTTCCACCAGAACACAAGAGGGCACTGTTGACTAACACCTTATTTATTCCTCCCTCTGCAGACCAGAAGATTGACAAGACCTTTACAACCCTTGACGTCACTTTCGGTCTCCGCCTCTTCCTGCCAGAAGTTCTTATCAGCAGAAGCTCCGCCATCTTGAAGCCATCTGTTTGGAGACTTGCATCTGCAGTTAAGTTTTTCCTTTAATTTTAATGTGTTTATAACCCACATTATGTTTATAGTATACAGGGTCTGCCGTCGGGTGCTCCAACACTTCACAGTTGTCTGTGTTTTTTTCTTACACCATGCAGGGTGTCAGTGATAATGTGGAAGTGTCTGAAAACATTTAAACTTGGTAAACAGAGCAGAAAAATCTGTAGTCTGTGCATGTAGCAGTCTGACCCTAGCAGATCTCGCTGGCACACACTAGCAAAGAGCTTACATCTGACAGACGACACACAATGGTAACGAGTCAGAGGCGCAGATCTCACACCTCTGGATTTCATCATGTAAAGAAAATGGTGAAAACTGAAAACATCTGTGACAGGACCGACGCAGCTTGAGTGAATGATGTGACATGGAAAGAGCTTTGCTGACGCTGACGCTGGGCTGTGAACGGTAAATCATTTTGAGATTTATATTCATCTTTCCTTTTACATTTTTGAAAGCGTTATGGTGTTTTTTTTAGGATTTATTTGGCCATGACATCTGAAGATGAGTCCCATCTACTGTGCACTACTTGTATATGTGCTACCATTAGAATGAAGAGTTGCTATGTTGCATAAAATAATGAATTACTCCATCTACTGTACTGTATTTAAAGAATGTTTCAATCCGAGTATAAAGTCTGAAGAACATGTAATGAGTTATTTTATAGAAAAGGAGGGTATTGCAGGTGTGGTGGCACAATAGTAGGCATCATCAGCAGCAGCAGCAGCAGCAGCCACCACAGCATAACTTCAGATCACAGATAACACATGGTAGGGTATAATTAACTCATAAATATATAGGAAACCAGCCAGCCCTATGCATAATAAATCACCGACTATTGGTCTAGTGCACGGGTGTCGAACTCCAGTCCTGGAGGGCCGCAGTGGCTGCAGGTTTTCATTCTGACCACCTTCTTAACTAATGACCAGTTTTTGCTGCTAATTAACTTCTTTTGCCTTAATTTTACTTAACTTGACTCAGGCCCCTTAGTAATTTCTTTTTCCTTAATGAGCAGCCAAACAATAATGAGACACAAAATAAGCTGCCACATGACCAGCTCACCGGTGCCCATCACACAATATCTGAAAATAAAGAAAGGTGAAGTTCTCAGTAAGGTTGATCTCTCAAGTTACCAAAACATATTGATGGTGTTCTTAGAAAAAACAGAAAATCAACAGTTTTGTAAATGTCTGCTGTGGCAGAATGAGAGCAGCAATGAGCCATGGAATTAAATAATGAGTTTAATTAACAGCAATAATTAGCTTCTCATTAAAAAACTGGTTGGAGTGAAATTGGCTGGAGTTTGACATTCCAATTTAGCTGGTCATTGGTTGGCTTGTTTCACATCTCAATTCTGTTTGGCTGCCATTTAATGAAGAAAAAAAATCAATTCAGAACACTGAATCCTTAAAAACAGGGCTATTAAAATGAAGGGAAAAGAAGTTAATTAGTAGTGAAAGCTGCTCGTAGATTAGGAAAAGGTTTAGAATGAAAACCTGCAGCCACTACGGCCCTCCAGGCCTGGAGTTTGACACCCCTGGTCTAGTGCTTAAATCTGAGGGCAGATGCATCAACTAATTGAAATAAATATTCCGACATTACCTGCAACATGCTCACTCTGGGGCTTATTCTCAACACGCCATACTAATAAACGGTACACATTTTTCATTCCAACAGATGGCTTATGCAACCAACACTATAACCTAACTAAGGAAACTTTAAATAGAAAATAAAACAGGCTGAACAGAACTAAAAACACTGGAGTGCGTGTCATGGAGTGAAGTAGCTGCTGGTCTGGCCGTGGTGGGGGGTCTCAAACTTGGGTACTGGGAAGCCAGAGTGTCCACTTAATGGAATTAGTGAGGGCTGTTTAATGGACTTGAATATCGCCAGTACTCACATAAGTAATTATAATGCAAGTTTGTCTCTTTCCTAAATGAAGTGGCATTTGCTATTAAGATGATGAGCGATTTGTGAACAACTTGTTCGTTTTTGAACATCTCTTTTCAGTGAGTCACATGAATCGATTTTCAAGAATGAACAAATCGAATCAGTGGAGCACAACTGGAGTTCTGCAGTGCACTTGTCACGTATTTGTCAGCGTCTTTCGTTTCACAGGTAGATACACGTTTAAAGTGCATGTGCAAGTAGTGTTTGTCAGATTCATGATTCTCATTCACTTCTCATTCTTTTGAGGTCGAAATGAACCATTACTGGGGAATGAGAACTCTGCCATCGACGACACTCTGGATCGTCATACGAGTACAATACAATAACAACACATTTATATTGGAATATATCAGTTGTACTTTCTGTACAGTTTTGACATTGGAATTGTTTTAAACAGAGTATATAAACGTAATATTAAACTAAGTATGTGTTCTTGTGTCAACAAATTAGAATATATTTGTAAGGTTTAATTTTGTGTGACTAAACTGTAACATTTATTTGCTTTCAAATAAATGTGTTAACGCGCATTTTTTACGGCATCGCCATGTGTCATTCACTGGTTCTTTCAAGTTTGAACTGAATCTTTACCAGAGGGAAAAGTCTCACAATTCTCATTTATTTGATTCACAAACAAACCATTACCCAAGAGCGAGGTGCATGATTCTCGCTCATTTGATTCATGAACTGAATGCAGAATTCTCAGTCACCTTTGATTTTCTGACATTTCATCATATTTTAATTATGCATTTTAACTGTGTTGTCATGCTTTGTGTAATGAAAAAAAAGTGTCATGAATTATCAGTTTGTAAAAATATATTATTATTTATTATATATAATAATATATGAATTATTAAATTATATATTTGCAGTGTGATCAGAAAGAGGAGCTCCACATAACCTCAGACTTCCCAGCCTTAAATCCCATTGATGAATAAAACAAAGTAAAAGAAGTGATTCACTTAAATGGGTTGTCTGAAAGA
Organism: Polypterus bichir lapradei; assembly: GCA_026402145.1. Lineage (NCBI taxonomy): Eukaryota > Metazoa > Chordata > Cladistia > Polypteriformes > Polypteridae > Polypterus > Polypterus bichir. The sequence goes on along the minus strand of JANRMT010028174.1, from coordinate 53,638,235 downwards.
ATTGAATCAATAAAGTGAATTGAAATGGCCATCGCTACACAGCAGTGCTATATTTTACAATGCACCATCTGTTGGAATGAAAAACGCAATGCATTTTATTGCCACATGCATTATAAAACACATTCCAATAGATGGCGCATCTATAAACATTAATACTGAATACACCAGCAGAGTGTAAGTGCCATGCAAACCTGTATATTGTACTGAAGTTCCCACTTATGATCTTGTTTTAGGAGAAACGTGAAGTCACTGTTGATTTGTTGCATAGTCCACTCTAAAAGCAATTAACAAAGTGCTCTAATTTTTATTTCATGAAAATAAAAAGAAAACTAAACATTTTAAGTGTATGGTATTGCTCCAAATACCTTTTGACCACAGAAATTCCAATTCTGGCTGACCTGATAATTATTTTTTGATTGAATATTATAAAACTAGCTGTGTAAACCCGTGCTGTAAAAAGCCCGGGCTCCTAGAAACCATGGATTTGCATTGGTTGTACATTAGCGGCTAAGCGAGGTTCTCTTTCCTCTGAGGTTTCGTTTTGCCAGCGTGCTCGTCTTTGTTGTCTATCAGCGGCTAAACGAGTTTTTCTCTCTCCTTGCTGGTTTCATTTTGCCGATGTGCTCACCTCGCTTGTGTATTAGCAGCTATGAGAGTTTCTTTTTTGTCGGCACTTTCACTTTGGCGACAGAGTCGATTTCTTTGAGCTTCATGCTGAAGAATCGTACATCCGGGCCAGACAGACAGACAGACACACTTCCACGCGTAGACGTTTATATGTAAGATGAGTGTCATAATTGTTTTCTCTGAAGTTGGAGCTCCCACCTTGTAAAGCATTAATGTGAACTCTCCGACTAGTATACTTGTATTTATGGTCTGGGAGTGCAGCACAAGATCTCCAGGAATTGAATATTGTGTAAATCATGGAAGTTATAAAGCTTTTGTAGTCATACTAACTGCAGATCTTCTTACCATTTAAAAAGTAGCATTTTTGATTAAATACATATTGTAATTTTCTGACAACAGATGACTGATGGCGTTTGGTTTTAGACTGAAGGAATTAAATAAGTGCAAGAATGTGCATGGACTGTGATGGCCTGGCATTCTGTCCACTGTTGTTTCCTACCTTACAGTCAGTGCTGCTAGGAGAGGATCCTGACTCCTGTTACCCTGAAATGGATCAAGGAGGTTTGTGACGCTTTGCTTTGCATATAATGAAAATACCGTAGTGCTAAATCTATCTGTTGTCATCCAAACATGTATGCAAACTAAACAAAGCTGAAAATCAACGCTAAGGTAGTGAAGTGTAGACAAAGCTTTAAAACATTCTGATGGCATCCCTACGCTTTTGAAAACAACACATAGTTTGAATGTCTAAAGTAATTCCTTTCAATTTCAATCCCTTCATACATATCACAAGCTTAAATAAAACAGCAGGAGCGCCAATGAACATACCGTACTGTCTCATGTCGACACAGATTACGTCTAGCGATGCAGTGGCGTTGGTGAGGGGAGAGTTGAGAGCTTCACAGGTGGACCACATGTTGTAGAACAAGAAGACTGGCACAGCCGAGAAGCCAAACACGCCCAGCCATGCCACGCCCAGAACGTAGGTCAGGAACACAAACTGAAAGAGCACAAAAATTGATGTTACGTCCACTGAAGCAGCTACATATTTGTTTAAATGTAGCTCATGTCTCTATTATAAAAGAAAATCTGGAGATGAGATGAGACTATTGCCAAGAGATTTTATCAAGTCCCACCCTCCTCTCAACCATTTACAGTTAATGACCCATACCCGCAGCCCTCTCACCTTTCATTCGTGTGAATGCTTTTGTCAGACACAGTTCCTGCGTTCTCAGTTCTTATAAATTTTTACGTTTTCCTCATTTTAAGTTCCCAATAAAAGAAGACTTATTATGTTTTCCTTATTTTAAGTTCCCGATAAAAGAAGATTTATTATGTCCAAATCTTATTTAAAATTTTCATCCCGAATGGTTATCAACAGAAGAAATGAGTACACGGGCAATCCTAGCACCGAGAAACGATGAAGTGAAAATGGTCGATCGGTTAAACGTCATATTGGTTAAATGCATATCAACAGACTATGCTGAAGCAGTTGGTGGTGATCGTACGAAAGATGAAAACATCAATTTACAATATCCCGTAGAATATCTACAACTGTTAACACCGTCTGGTCTTCCACCGGCTGAATTACTGTTGAAAGAAGGATGCATCGTAATGTTATTGTGTAATTTATGTCTGAGTGATGGGCTATGCAATAGGACAAGATTAGTTGTATTGAAAATTGGTCAAACAATTCTGACATGTAAAATTTTAACAGGCGACAAGAAAGGTAATGTAGTACATCTTCTGCGGATAACATTAGACACCAAAGAAGATCTTGATATGCCATTCGTATTAAAACATTTACAGTTTCTCGTTAGAATAGTTTTTGCTATGACAATTAACAAATCACAGGGAGAAATATTCGAAAAAGTCGGTTTATTAGAGAGAAAGAAACGATATTCACTCAAGGGGAGTTATACGTTGCATTATCGCGATGTAAGTCCAAACACGGAATCAAAATTCAAAGCGATCTTGATGAAAAGTTAATTTCAAGTATTGTTTTTAGTATAGTTTTACATTAAAAGTGTAAGTTTAAAAAGTATTTGTGTGTTAATTTCAAAGCCAAACAGAACAAAAACGTATAACACAACGAATACCTCTAACGCAATATGAAACAATTCCCATGAAAATAACAATCTGTTTAAATTGTACATCCCCATACACGAGTGGCAGAGCCACAAAATGGCTAGTGCGTAGCGCCGACCCAGGTGTTGGTGAGCGAAGCGAGCCCCCTAGTACCTCTAAAATGAGATGATTACCGCGAGTGCCTTTTCTCCTCAGTAACTCAAGTCTATATCCTCATATCTGAACTCGGCCATTTTCATTTGCTGTGATGGCACAGCAGTGCTAACCAGAGTGTGAGGTGTATGGAAGAAATTCCAGACGTTGTCCCCATTCTGAGTCTCTCTGGTATTGAAGGGTAAAGTTTACAAAAGCTGTGTGGGAAGCTGTATGCTGTACTGAAGAAAGCAGAACATGAAAGTAAATCTGGAAAGAACAGAGATGAGAATGATAAGATGGCTATGTGTAGGTCCATGGAGTGAGAGGAAGACGAATGGCGAGTTAAGGAAAAGACTTGACACCATAGGTGTTGTGCTGTGGAGAGGCGGACTGAGCAGTGGACGAAGCCCACTATCAAAAGAGCTCATCGCACACCAAAGAACGCAGTGTGGAGAGAGGAGGAAAATGACTGGGATGGTAACCTGGGTAGAGCCAGAAAATGGTGATGATGGGCATCAAAATGCAGAGTATAAAACATCAAAGTGATCCGAGGTAAAAATGCAATGTGAGGTTTAACATTTGTAACTTCGTCATGAACACTGACCACTATATTTGTTAAGCTAATAATAATTCTAAAATTAACATTAGCTTAATGTTCTAGTGGTGTACTAGCCACTAGCTGGCAAGTCTTTAAAAGTCTTTATTTTGTCTGGAAGGTTTTAAGCCGTTTGAGCCAAAGCCCAGACCTAAACCCCAAAGAACATGTGTGGAGAGTCCTGAAGATGCCAGTTTACAGATGCTTAGCATCCAACGTAATGGACCTTAAAAGGATCTGCCAGGAAGAATGGGATAAACTATCCAAATCCAGGTTTGCAACGCTTGTAGAGACTTACCCAAGAAGACTTGAAGCAGTAATTGCTGCCAAGAGGGCTTCTACAAAGCACTGAATTAAGGGTCTGAATACTTATTTGAGTGAGAGACTTTAGGTTTTGATTTTTAATACATTTGCCAACCTTTCTGAAAACATGTTCTCACTTTAGATTGATGGGCAAAAATGGCATGTTTAGCAATTTAAAGTGAAACCTATAAAGTGTGCAGAAAGTGAAGGGCTCTGAATACTTTCTGAATCCACTGTAGACAAACTGGCACAGCAAAGGTTACTGAGACACGAAAACACCATGCTGTGTCATGTCGACGTGTCAAACTTATATATAATTAAGTTGACCTCTATGCAACACTACATTTTAAAATATCTAAACCACTTATAAATAATTGTAAATAGCTGCCGTATCACAAGCGTAAACACAGCGGCCATGTAAACGCATGAATCACTTGCAAGCATCCCCATCTGAGCAGCTGTAGCCCCCCTGTGGTCTGATTGCAAACACGTGTGAGGGGCCGTGGGCACATTCTTCAATTATGACTGCATACCATTCCACTAATGCATCTTCCACAGGCTGTAGTTTTAAATTCACTGTGAAGCTCTTTAACAGCACTGGTTGTGTAAAATCCCTCTGCCAGGAGAATAATTCCGTATAAAAAGAAAAATGAGGCAATTCCGTAAATGATGTACTGCATCAGCTGAACCCTGTGAAGAAGAAAACAGATGCAAATAGCTAGTAAGTCTTAAATATGAACGCCTGCTTTAAACTGATGACTCTCTTCTTGTTCTTCAAGTGTTATTTAACAGTACTGATACAACACAGGATCGGTCAATTAATGTAACACACTTTCATACAAAAGAAGAGTAATAAGATATCCACCCTGTGGCTTCAAACATTATGAAAAGTTGGAGGTACTTACACTTCGGCTAACAAAGCATGGTCACTGGGGGTCTGTGAGAAGTGGTTTCCTATGATTGACAAGGTTCCTCCTAGGGCAACATGGCCACAACCACAAAACAATGCCACGCCAGAGAAACAAAGGATGGTGGCAACCAATGAGGCATAAGGGACTCCTCCCAGGCACTTAATGCAGCATTCAAAGCAACCTGCAAGACAACAACAACAAGAAAAGGGTCAGTGGTCTCTTTGACAGCCAGCCGATTCGGTCACTCAATAAAGGGAGGAGCACATTAGTTGGAGAAAACTTTCAAAGCCGGTAGTCAGTCAGGCAGGCAGGGACAGCAACTAAAAAGACCGTAATCAGTTACCAACTCAAAGTCTGCATTAAATCAATCAAAGCTAAAAGAAAAACAAGTCTGAGAAGGAAATTGTTTGTAAAAATGACTATTACAGGCCAGAATCCTTTGCTTTATTTGATGAGCTCACGGCTGACTCTTATAATGACATCACATACAACACTAGCATTGGTTTTGCTTCTTAGTGATGCATTGCATAATGGCAACTGTTCTAAAATGGCAGCCAATGATGCCAACTATTGATTAAAAACAGCAATCTACATATATAAAATACTGAGGTCTGTTCATTTGTCATGTGATTTTTTTCAGTCTTGGTCTTAATTGAAAGCTCATAACCTGATACATTCTGTAAATGGGAAAAAAAAAAAAGATTTAATAGTGGCAAACCTGCTGGCCATGGCCTGCGGTCAGGTGTTTACAGCAAAGTAATTGAGAAACCAAGTGATAATCACCATGATGGAAGAAAGAAAAAGAACAGCAGCGACATCTACCGAGCATCAAGCAAATTGTAGAAGGCAATCAAGTGGCAAAGAAGGAGGAAGAACAGGAAGAGAAGATGCTGAAGCACAGAGACAAGCAAGAGCTGGGGTGGCCTGGCCTGAACGAGTTACTAGTTGTTATGAAATTGTCTCCAGTTGTAGATGATCTTCGAGACAATAGAATTGCCAAATTTCAAGAGTTTGGATATCATTCCAAATCACCTGTGACCTTCTTTCTGGAGGCCTCAGAGAGCTCCTTTGATCTAGACATGGCGATTAAACACAATTCAGTGACAAACATCAACACGGCCTGAGGTTTAATAAGACAAGATCCTCTCTAATGATGTTCGAAACATTTGGACCTGATCTGGTGCGCCTGATTCTCATTTGAGGTATTTTTAATAGTAGTGACGCCTGGAGGGGTGTACTTAATTTTTCTAAATATGAAATTTGTATTTATGATCATGTAAATTATACAATGAACTAGAAAATGTAAATGTGGCCTGATGTTTGTTCTGTTATTCCATACCATACCATTTTCTAAGCCCACTTCCTCCTAAGCAGAGTGTCAGATCCTATCCCAGCAGGCACTTGGGTACAAGGCAGGCCAGTCCCTCACAGGGTGAGCACACTCACACACACGCCATATCTACAAATGCAGTTTAAATGAAGATCAAATCTTAATATGTTCATATATGTTTAAAGAAAAAATAAAAAACAAAAAAACACCTCAAGGGGTGTACTTACTTTTTCACATGAGAGTTTTTTTTTTTTTTTTTTTAAGTTTACCACCACCATTACCCATAATTCAGCACAGTGAAGTATTCATCACATTGTGAAGCGGTGAAAGCTGGTAAATGACACAAAACACTTCACCAGCAGCAAGTGTGCCAAGGCGGAGGACACAAAGCTGAAGTCCTACAGCAAAAACGTCTTCGTCAAGCGTTTGATGTAAAGATGCTGAGCTTCGCGGGCAAGTGGCGGAACTGCATCCTGCCTGCGATGACACGAGCTATGAGCCGCAACAGGCAATACTCGGGAGACGCTAAAATATTGTAAAGGAAGAGGCAGCACCAGGTTGGTTTTATGTTTCTGCCAAACTTTGGATATTTTCACAGAGTTACATTTTCAAGACAAATGTGCAAATGGCTCTGGTCTTAATAATGCAAGGAACGCTTAAAGAAATGCAGCTCTCCCTGACAGGTGCACTCGTTTCGTTTTCCCATCTGGCATTTGCGACAAGCTGGCTCCTTAAAGTGGACGGGATTTTTATTGTTATCCTGGGTAAGGAAAACGTAGCTGACAGCTGAAATTAAGGTGCTGAATTACAAAGAAAATCTTGGAAAACAAAATGTCTGGACTCGGATAAGAGGGCAGATGTGTTTAATTTCCTAAAGGACATAAAGAGGATTCCTCTGGGAAGCTACAGGCTGCACTATTAGGAGTAAGCTGAAGATGAGCAGACCCCTGGTGTGGAGAAACGGCAGGAAGAGGTCCCCCATTTAGCTATCAGACCACTCACAGACCACTGGATTAAACCAGGAGAGCAGGCGGCTTCTGGGTGCTCATAACATTTACTTTGTTTTTCATAGCTTAAGTGGTTTCACTGCAGCTCGCATATGAGAACATAACCACAGCTGCACATCTCGAGTACTAGTTGAGTCATTTTACTCTGTGTTTAGCATAACTATGTAAAAAATAAAGAGGACAATCTAAAAACAGCTGACAGATGCATTTACTTAACGCACACATTCACAATCCGACAGGCAATGGTGAGGCTCCGAAATCCACAAGGTACATTAGAACACTCAGGACGCGAGCAGGCCATTCAGCCCAACAAAGCTCACCAGTCCTATCCACTTATTTCTTCCAAAAAAACATCAAGTCGAGTTTTGAAAGTCCCTAAAGTCTTACTGTCTACCACACTACTTGGTAGCTTATTCCAAGTGTCTATCATTCTTTGTGTAAAGAAAAACCTTCTAATGTTTGTGCGAAATTTACCCTTAACAAGTTTCCAACTGTGTCCCCGTGTTCTTGATGAACTCATTTTAAAATAACAGTCTCGATCCACCGGACCAATTCTCTTCATAATTTTAAACACTTCAATCACGTCACCTCTTAATCTTATTTTGCTTAAACTGAAAAGGCTCAGCTCTTTTAATCTCTCCTCATAATTCAACCCCTGTAGCCCTGGAATCAGCCTAGTCGCTCTTCTCTGGACCTTTTCTAGCGCTGCTATGTCCTTTTTGTAGCCTGGAGACCAAAACTGCACCCAGTACTGCAGATGAGGCCTCACCAGTGCATTATAAAGGTTGAGCAGAACCTCCTTGGACTTGTACTCCACACATCAGGGTGCTGTATAATCCAACATTCTGTTAGCCTTCTTAATGGCATCTGAACACTGTCAGGAAGTCGATAGCTTAGAGTCCACTATGACTCCTAAATCCTTCTCATAAGGTGTACTCTCGATTTTCTGTCCTGCCATTGTGTATTCAGCCCTAATGGTTTTACTTTCTGTGTGTAATACTTTATATTTAATACAGGGTGGCGCATGAAAAACCGAACCATCTCTAACTCCAACATCGACATATGTTTCTTAGCCCGTACACGAAACGAGCAACGGGGCCTGATTCTTTTTGCAGTTTGCAACTGACGCAGTCTTATGCCACTTCTTCAACAACTTGTGAATACTGCTCTTTGCTGGTAGGTTTACGCGAAAATGTCCCGCATTTCCTTAAAAGAATTGGTAGACAAATACGGCTCCACTATTCCAATTCTCTGTTGCAGAGAATACATCTTCCAGATCTCTTTCACGCACATTTGTTACCCACTTAGTCACAGCTTCCTTACTAATGCACAGTTGGGGCTGCTGACCCCGTCATGACAATGATGTTCCGCGATCGCGACGGCACCTGCCTGTATAATAGCTCGAGCCAGCCGGTCGGAGATGGTTCGGTTTTTCGTGCACCACCCTTTACTTTAAATTTCATCTACCACAAATCTGCCCAGGCCTGTATGCTATCCAAGGCCTTCTGTAATGATACTGTATAACTGATTCCAAATTATATGCTGATCCACCTATTCTGGTATCATCTGCAAACTTAACCAGCTTGTTACTTATATTCCTATCTAAATCATTTATATATATTAAAAATAGCAGCGGCCCCAGCACTGACCGCTATGGAACACCACTCTTAACATTGGCCAGTTCTGATGAGGTTCCTCACACCGTCACCCTCTGCTTCCTGTGTCTGAGCCAATTCTGCACCCATCTAAAAACATCACCCTGAACTCCCACTTCTTTTAGTTTGATGCCCAACCTCTCATCTCTTATCAAATGCTTTCTGAAAGTCAACATAAATAATATCATAAGCTCCACTTTGATCGTATCCTTTTGTTTCTTCCTTATAGAATTCCAGCATGTTGGTAAAATACAACCTCCCTTTTCTGAACCCAATCTGACCGTTCAGTAAATAGTAGATGTATTCAATACATGTATAGTTAAAAATATTTAAAACAAAAAGCTGACATCAAGCCACATTCTCTTCGCAGACCTAAGTGCCTTTGATTTACTGTGTCGTCTGATCTAACTTGTTACCAACATGAATGATCTGCTGCTGTCTGTAGACCAGGCTTCTGTTTACAGATGGGCTATGGCTTTTCATGTGATGAATTTAGCCGGCCTATGTTAATTTCTTAAAGAGCTTTTCACCTTGAGCACAAGTGCCGTTTTAACAGAGCTCTGCTCTATGGGGTCATCAGCCCCTCCTAATGTTGTAAGCCTAGCAACATACAATGAATGCCACCTACACAGAGCTGCCTGTGGGCGGCAGGAGTTGGGGGGTGAAACCACTATAAAGGAGCACATCTGTGAATTGAGAATGTTCTTACCAAATCACTTCAAGGGGAAATGGCCTTTTAAGGAAAACTCTGTTTTCCATCTTCATCGCAAGGTTTCCATGGCGATGCTGTTCATGAGTTAGTCACCATTCACTGCATCTGTTACATAACAGTCACATACACTGACATTTCAGCTCAGCACTCCTCTCCGCTTCAGCTTTCACACTGTCGATGGAAAAAACAGTTTGGCGTGCCAGCAGCAGCAAGCAGAACGAAATATTTGAAGGCACCATAGAAAGAAGCCAAATGAAAAATTATACTTCTATTTAATTACGTTTAATTATGTGTTAAATTGTCCAGCTTCCTTTTGTGTCCTCAAATATTCGATTGATAGATAAATAGAAAAGACACAATATAAAGGACAGATAGATGATAAGAAAGGCACTATATGCTAGATGATACATAGATAGATAAGAAAGGCACTATATGATTGGTAGACTTTAATTGTGTGTATATATATA
>JANRMT010028174.1:53590212-53628005 GCA_026402145.1 Polypterus bichir lapradei | reverse complement strand
TGGATGGCAAGGATGGACTGGCTTCCCAGATGGCTTGGCTGGACCGCTGCCCGACAGTGCATGGAGGCTCTAAGTGGATGGACTTCCTGACCAGGATGGTTGGTGCCCCCTTTCTCAGGTGGGACAGCCTATCAGGGCTGTATACTTCCCCAGTATGATAGGTGACAGCGTCCCCTTACTAGATCATCCACCATGTGCATATCTGTAGGGCAAACCTGGGAAATGTAGTCCCATTTTTCAGCCTTGCTGGGAGCTGGCAGAGGAAGCTGCTGAAACTAGATGTCCCAATTCTGAGGCACTTTTGCCTGACCCAGCAGCTGTTGTCACTTGAAGTACTCTTGGGCAGCCATTGTACAGCACCCCAGGAGCAATTTTCAGTTGCTCAAGGCCACAACAGAATAGGATCCCTTAAGACAGTAGCAGGATTTGAACCAGCAACCTTTCAGACTTCTAGATACCAGGACAGCTTCTTCGTTACAGAGCCACTACTCTGCTTGTACAGTATATATAAATATATTCTTAGGTCTCAGTCACAATCTGATTATTTACCTACCAGGTAATGCTTGTGGTTGGTCGGCCAGTTGGCAAACATCTGCCACATCCTCTCAGTTGCGAGAAGCAGATCATAGATCTGTGATACAGGAACTGCCACATAATACAAAGACTACATGACACGTGTTTTGCCCTAATTGGGACTCATCAGGTGTACGCACTTTTGCATCCCCTTAAGGGGACTAAACTTCAGATGTCAGTGCCTGAGGCTAAGTCTGTGACGTTACTCCACAGTGCTGACAGATACTATATCACATATCTATGATGTACCCTATGGGACACTGGAAGTACTCCCTGGGATTACATAAAAGGAGCCTGCTGCCGCTGCTCCAGGAGCCTGAGTCAGAAGGAAGGTGACGAGGCTTGCTGGAGGAAGGAGGAAATGGAGAGAGAAAGAAGACAAAGGGTTGCAGAGTATGCGGCTTTGTGCTTTGTCACTGTGATTTTTGTATTGTATTGTGTATGCGAGAAATGATTTGAGAAGTGTGTCCCACAAAATAAACATGTGTGCTGTACTAGACGTATGCCTGGTGTCTGTCAGTGTTGGATTTGGGGAGCTGGAGTGCCCCCTGCAGGCCATAATATATATAGAAAATATATGTTGGTGTGTATGCGTGGGTGTGTGTGTTATCTGACATAACATTAACTCACTAAATTTATTTCAGGATCACAGAAGCTAAAGCCTGTCCCAGCAGCATCAGTTGTGTGACAGGTATGTATTGTCTATTTATGTATAACAGTATGTAAGCTTCCTGTCTTGTACATGAACGATATATAACTACAGAACAAAGTTCTCTCTGTGACCCTGAATTGGATAAAGCAGGTTTGACGATTTCATGTTCTGTTAGTATAGAGGTTGTGTTTTAGACTTTGATTTACACAATCTGGGCACTTTATTGACATCCAATTCCAAAGCTGCAGAATTCAATTTGAGGCCATGGAGAACTGGTGCCCAGCTTGACGGCACTGAGTGCCTGACGTGAGTCAGCCCTTGACAGGCGCCAGTCCACCCACACACACCCCCACACACACACTCACTCATATGGGGCCAGCTTTGAGTCACAATTAACCTAACATGCTTGTTCTTTGGGATATGGGAGGCAAAACCCCCCCAAACAAGGTGCGAATGTGTAAATTCCCCACAGACAGCGACTGGGCAGTGATCTGATCTCTGGGCCTGTGAGATTTCTAATTCTATATCAAAACACTCAGCACAATTAAAATCATTAATGGACAGCATATGTGCAGCGAGCAGGAAATGTCTGTTTGTCAAACAAGGGAGATCAATAGCAATTCATTACAGCAGAGCCATGTAAGTAAATCAGCCTGCTCTACTCGGAGGCTAAAGCTCAGTTGTATAGAGCTAAGTCCAAATAGAGAGACACAAAATGCTGAATAAAAGAAAAAAAAAAACTTCTTTCAGTGGGCCACCGAAAAATAAATGATGACATGCATAAAAAAATTCTGTAGGAAATCCAAACCAGCTTTGAAAATTGCCTGCCACACACTAAAGAAGGAAGAATGACAGTCCCCACTAAATAGGAAGTGGAGTGCTTCGAAGGCAAATTTGGTTTTGGAAAAACAAACCTCTCATTCCTCTCTGGTTTATTTAGATCTGTACACTTCATTTCATTGTAACTGACATGCTATAATTACTGGGTGAGTAAATCTTCATTTTGGAAATGTAGGTAAAATTATTTCAAGAAAAAAAAAATAACCATATGAATAAACGCCACTTGCATTCTGTTTTACTTCAAATACTATAGACCAAGTAATGAAAATCTAACAAACCTAATATACAGGTATTTGATATAACAGAATGTACACAGCATCAGCTCTCTTTACACCTCTGGGTAAGCATAAGACCGGTCTGAAGGTGTGGAGATGACCAACAAGCACTTGAGAGAGACGCTCATTCACAAAGGCCTGCGTGTTATAAACATGAAGATTCAGCAAATAAAGACATCAAACCTCTAAAAATGAAAGTGCAATTATACTTATGACACATTATAAACATGCGTATTAGATTGAGTTTCGCCTGGAGACAAATAAAGTTCTATCTATCTGTCTATTGATTGTGGAGGACGGTGAGTGCCCTTACCCTGCCAGGACATCTCTATAGTGAAAAGACCAGGAGAGAGGGCATGCACAAGACACGACTTCCCCCTCTGTGCAAGATGGCAGCCCCCCCACTCCCCGGGTTGCAGAGACACAATACAGAGAAAGAACAGAATTGTGTCATTCTGCTTTTTAACTGTGCTGTGCAGGTGGAAAACGATTTGGGCAGCGTTTCCCACAGAAAAGTTAAAAAATTTGTGTTGCAGAACTTGTGGTTGCATCAGTCTGTGTTGGGTTAGAGGAGCTGGTGCTCCCCCTTCAGGCCACACTATCTATCTATCTATCTATCTATCTATCTATCTATCTATCTATCTATCTATCTATCTATCTATCTATCTATCTATCTATCGTATATATTATAAATAGCACTCTATCTGTCTATCAGAAACCTTTCAGAACTTCATCGTGCAAAAATAACAAAAGTTCACATCTTTAAACTTTCAGAAGATTGACCAGGCTATTCATTCTTACACTAACCTGCTGTCTACAGATGGTGACGACACATAAAGATATTTCAGACAAGTTCAGCATTGATCACTTTTAGCCCTTCAAGCAATACGTAATAGACAAAAGAGTCCAATCTTCGAGCTAATGGTCCTGGAAAGGGTAGAAAGGAGGTTCAGTTTGGGAGCTGAGGGTTCTCCTACTTATCTTCCCATCATCTGTCTGCATTACCGTGAGCTGCTGCTTAGTGAATTCTAGTGCCATGGTGGATGTTCTTATCTGTCAGTTAGCAATGTTTACCTGAACGTCTGTGGAGTAAGCTTTGAGGGCCCCCAGCCCCCCCCCCCCCCCCCCCCCCCGCCAAGTCAACCCTGGTTCTCTGACCTTTACACATCTATAAGAAGAGGACTTTTCTGGGGAGTGTATTCTGATTTAGTGGCCTGTGCAATGGAGCAGGTTCATCAGGATCACGGCCTTAGTGTTGCTTGTCTTTTGTGAGTCAGACTCCTGCCAAAGCTTTCCTGGATGCAGCACTAATAAGATTTTCCATGTAACAATGGTGGGGTCTCATGGAATCTGGGTCAGTCCCAGCAACATTATGCAGGAACCAATCTTGGAGGGGATGCCAAGTCATCACTGAATACAATCTCATACAGAACCAGTCAACCTAACATTGACATCTTTGGGATTTGACAGGAAACCCAAGCAGTCATTTTTTTTGTTTTTTATAGTTTGGGCACCTCTCACTTTCTGCCTGTATGGTTTGGGCCAGTATCAAAGACGCCACTGTCCATGTGCATTAAGTGATTGCTCTGAACTTTCAATTATGTATTATAAAGGAGGGTGCTACATAAGAAAAGTCAGGTGACTGCTTGGGCCTGCAGTCCCTTTGCCTCAACGATATATCGCCATAGATGTTTACTAAAGCTCAAAATCAGAGTCAAATGGTCTTGTGGAGTCAGGGCTCTGTTATACTGTTAGGTGGATTTGAGGGCAGTAGTGAGCACTTCGACTTTCTTTTCACAAACTGTGTGTGTTAATAGGCGACTCTTATCTGGCCCCCATGCATGAATGTGGATGCAACTACGATGGTGCCCTGTGTGGCCTGCAAGGGGTGCTCCTGCCACCCAAACCTAATCAAGACAGATGCAGGACACAAGTTCAGCACATACACTTTTATATTTTTTCCTTTTTCCTTGTGGGAAACACTTTCTCCCGTTTCCCACCTGTACAGCACAGTTCCAAACACCAACACACACTACACAGCACTTTTTTACTTTCTCTTTCTTTCTTTTCTTTTCTATGCCTCCACTCCTCCTCCAGCAAGCTTTGTCCACCACTTCCCGACTTTGGCTCCTGGAGAAGTGGCAGCTGGCTCCCTTTATAGGGCACCTGGAAGTGCTCCAGGTGTCCAACAACTTTCTTCCGGTATCACTTTCAGGTGTGGCAGAAGTGCTGCCACACAGGGCTCAACAATACCTGCAGCGCCCCTGGCGGTGCCCATGGAACCCAGCAGGGCTGCTCTGATCTAAACTTTAACTCCCAAGGAACCCTGTGGGAGTCTGTGGCACTGCTGCCACCTAGTGCTTTGGGGGAGGTAATGCCCTGAATAGACTCTCAAAGTCAAAGTGAACTTTATTGTCATCTCAACCATATACAAGTATACAGATTGACGAAATTGCGAAGCTCAGGGCCCACGGTGTAACAACATGACATGCAAATAATAAATTAAAAATAGAATAAAAATTTCAATTTAAAATTAAAACACAAACAAGACAAGACATTGTGCAAAGACAAGACAAAGAAGTAGCAGCAATATTGACATGTAGTTAGCAATATGAACATTGATGCAATGTATGGTATTTGCAATCTAGATACATAAATATAGTCAACAGATATGTAATATAATAAATAAATAAATAATAAATAATTGATATAGATAATACAGAAATTATCAGTGTATGATAATAGCTGTTTAAGACTTGTGTAAACAATGACAGGTCAGAATGTTTCACAGCAGAAGGATATCAAGAATGTCAAAATACTTAAAGGTCAGTATGAGATTTTCAGCTCTTTTTCTACATGCACACTCGTCGTTGCAGGAAAGTGGCTTGCATGTATAAAAGTTCTGTTTTTCGAGGTGGTCTAGGCTGTGTGGAAGATCCCAGGGGGCTGCCTGGTATTAAGGAGTCTGACAGCTTGGGGGTAAAAACTCTCCTGCAGCCTGGCAGATATGGGTCTGATGGTGCAGTATCTTCTCTTGGATGGCAGAAGTGAAAAGTCCATGTGAGGGGTGTAAGGGGTCCTGCACAATGCTGTAGGCCTTGCGGACACTGCGTTTGTAAAATATATCCTGTAGTGAAGGGAGTGGCACCCCAATAATGTTCTCTGCTGTCTTCACTATCCTTTGCAGGCGCTTGCGGTCAGATATGTTGCAGTTGCCATACCAGACAGTGATGCAGCTGGTCAGAACACTCTCAATGGTGCCTCTGTAGAAAATGTATATTGATAGACTGGGTTGGTTCCTGGCTTACACTGAATGTTCCCGAGATTAACCCTGGACGTCATAACTGTGAATTAAGCTGGTGTATGGATGGATGGATAGATGGTAGTCCTCTCACAAAAGAAAATGGGGCTACCAGTTGTGTTTAGAAAAAGAAACTGAATGAAAAACTTGAATGGCACTGCAGAAGACACATGGTGATCATGTCCGGCTCGATTGCTCTGGTGATCTTAACAGCTATTTTGGGGTGTTTGTATTCAGTTAAATGGCAGCCATACACACTGTACTGTTTAGCATGTTTTCTTTGTCCAATACATATAAAGCCATGTGATTAGCCTCTACATGGTTAATGTTGAAATAAAACTGAGAGTAAAATGAATGAACTTAGCTTTTCTGTTGAGTGAATTGTATACAGATGTCTCCAAAAGCAATTATGTTCTTTTCACAAAGTGAACTAGGAGGCCATGAAATATAATCTATACTTTTGTTACTGTTCATAAAATGAATATGACTTTACTAGCACTAAATGGTCCGCTAGGAGGTCTCCTGATGAGGCGGTTACAGCAATGATTATGTATTGCTCTTATTACATTTCTGTTAATGGGTCCTTGCTACGCTCGATGCATCGATCACAAACAGTCCTCAGTGAACGGACTCCTAAGCAGGGTATGTTTTATTTCCAAAAAAATCAATTCAAATCTTAAATACCCATTTTAACTTCTCTCATTTCCTTCATAACACACAGATTCTGTCCATTTTTTTTTACTCAGTTCAGGGGCTCTGGAAGCTGGCGACTAGCCTGGCACAAGGCAGGGATTAAGCCTGGAATGGCGTTGATGCGTCGCATAGCCGACTCGTAAACACTTGCACTCGCCAGGTTGGCTCTGAGTTGCTGGCTAACCCAACAGGCACATCTTTAAAATATGAAACCAACCAGAGGCTCCATCAAATTATATACGCATACAAAATAAAAATAAGCAAATATCTTGTGATTTTGAGAGGCGTACAAGAAATTCATCACTACATGCTCTAAACATAAATTTAGAACTGCTCTTGTGTCTGTCATGTCAGAATGTTACCAAGTGTAATGGATAGGCTGCATTTAGAAAGGTAACAGAATAAAATTACCAAATATTTAATTCTCTTAAATAATAGCTCATCTTGCTATTATTAAAATAATGTTAAATTCTAATTATGCGCAAACTAATTATCTAATAATAATATGATTATAGAATTTTATATAGTTCATATAGACAGATCCTTCTTCTTCTTTCAGCTGCTCCTGTTAGGAGTTGCCGCAGTGGATCATCTTTTTCCATATCTTTCTGTCCCCTGCATCTTGCTCTGTTACACCCATCACCTGCATGTCCTCTCTCATCACATCCATAAACCTTCACTTAGGCCTTCCTCTTTTCTTCTTCCCTGGCAGCTCTATCCTTAGCATCCTTCTCCCAATATACCCAGCATCTCTCCTCTGCACATGTCCAAACCAATGCAATCTCACCTCTCTGACTGTCACCCAACCGTCCAACTTGAGCTAACCCTCTAATGTCCTCACTTCTAATCCTGTCCATCCTCATCACACCCAGTGCAAATCTTAGCATCTTTACCTCTGCTATCTCCAACTCAGTCTCCTGCTTTCTTGTCAGTGCCACTGTCTTCAACCCATATAACATAGCTGGTCTCACTACCGTCCTCTAGCCATTCCTTTTCACTCTTGCTGATACCCGTCTGTCACAAATCACTCCTGACACTCTTCTCCACCCATTCCACCCTGCCTGCACTCTCTTCTTCACCTCTCTTCCACAATCCCCATTATTCTGTACTGTTGATCCCAAGTATTTAACCTCATCCACCTTCGCCATCTCTACTCCCTGCATCCTCACCATTCCACTGACCTCCCTCTCTTTTACACACATGTATTCTGTCTTCTTCCTACTGACCTTCATTCCTCTCCTCTCTAGAGCATATCTCCACCTATCCAGGGTCTCCTCAACCTGCTCCCTACTATCGCTACAGATCACACTGTCATCAGCAAACATCATAGTCCAGAGGTGTAGAAGGACTACATTACTAAACGCCCTAACCATGGATTTACAATTATTGAAACATTACCATGATAATAATTCTTGAGATGGTTGAGATGGTTTGGCCACATGTAGAGGAGAGGTGAGAGGTTCATTGGGAAAAGAATGTTGAGGATGGAACCACCAGGCAAGAGGAAAAGAGGAAGGCCAAAGAGGAGGTTTATGGATGTGGTGAGGGAGGTCATGAAGGTAGTTGGTGTGACAGAACATGATCTAAAAGACAGGCATAGATGGAAACAGATGACCTGGTGTGGTGACCCCTAAATTGGAGCTTGCTAAAAAAAGAAGAAATAAAGATCTTAACTAAAGAGGGGTAAATTTCGCACAAACATTAGGAAGTTTTTCTTTACAAAAAGAATGATAGACACTTGGAATAAGCTACCAAGTAGTGTTATAGACAGTAAGACTTTAGGGACTTTCAAAACTCGACTTGATGCTTCTTTGGAAGAAATAAGTGGATGGGACTGGCAAGCTTTGTTGGACTGAATGGCCTGTTCTCGTCTAGAGCGTTCTAAAGTTCTTTTTTGGAAGAAAGAACATTAGCAGAAATGATCTAGCAGTCACTAGATAACACAACAGCAACTTTCTGAGTTCCGAGTTTTCCTGTGAATGAAACACAGTATTTTGCACAACGGTGCGTCTCTGTATGGAACGTTTATAGCATGTCTCATTTTTGAAAAATGAACTGCACCTCTGTGATGTGAACAAGAGGCATGAATAGAACTGATTTTACTGATTTGCTGCAAATGACACGCTTTATGCAACTTCAGAAGGGAACACAGGTAAACACGGACGAATGAAGGGGACGTATCCTTTATAACCTCGAGAAAACTCTTCAGTGAGTTTTGCAATTCTGAAATCCTGTGTGAAATTACTTTTGTGCCAGTTTCACAAAACTGTCTGTGAATCAAAACTGTCTGTTTCGCTCATCACTACCAAAAGATTATGAAAGTTTGCAAGACAGGCTACTGCTTGCATGGGCTCCTACTTTCCCATAAACCTAGAGATGAATGACATGAAAATTGAAATAGGAAAGGATATTTTTTAGCGAGAATCCTATTTATCCAAGGGAGGAAATTGGTCTGAAAGGTACAGTAAATATTCTTGTTCCCCGACAGAGTGCTTAGTGACGGCCGGAGGTGGCTAAAGAGCGTGCTCTCCAGCAGCCTGCTCCACAGAACCTTTTTAAACATTTCATTTTAGACCTGACACGCTGCACATATCTCAACCACTGTTAAACTGAACTGCACAAAAGCAATCAATCCCATCCCGTCGATAGTCAACACAGTCAGGTCTGCTCCCTTCAGGCAACACCAACCATTTGAGTACAAAGCAGGAAAAGGTTATTACGGCAAATGAAAAGACTCCAGCGTTTTTAGCTGGCATCACCAATCCATTTGGAATCTGTCCCATCTGAATAAATCGATGTCTTCACCAAGAGAAAGTTGTTTTTTGTTGCTTATGTGACTCCTAATTTTGACTCTCATTGATTATCCGGCCTTGCTTTAATCACTTTGAATGGATTTTACAGCTAAAGCTTTCAAGCTCACAGATTGAAGAGTGGAGCTATCAGAGGTTACTGTCATTATCCTATATCTGTCAGCCACAAAGATGAAGGTCAGGTGACAAAGTCATTCAGGAAGCACTGTCACTGATCACTCAACCGCACATGCAGGAAACATGACAGAGCTGCCACTGTACTTAAATCCTAGGAAATCAATAACTCCACAACAGTCA
Organism: Polypterus bichir lapradei; assembly: GCA_026402145.1. NCBI lineage: Eukaryota > Metazoa > Chordata > Cladistia > Polypteriformes > Polypteridae > Polypterus > Polypterus bichir. The sequence continues at coordinate 53,618,564 of JANRMT010028174.1, read as the reverse complement.
CAAACCCACTTCATCCTGCCACAAGGCAGGAATCAGCAGTGGGTGCAATGCCAGTTCATCTCAGGATCCACTCAGATACACATGGGGGTTAATTCAGAATCGGAAATTAAAATGACACACTGAATTATAGGGTAATAAGAGGAAATTTGGAGTTCCGAAAGAAAAGTCCACAAAGACTCCATAAAACCAGTGACCAGGATGGAACTCTCACCAGAAATCAGGAACTGCTTAACTCTATTAACTCTATGAACTCTATTAATTACAGATGCACTGGGCTTTAGAAAGATACAACAGCAAAGGAGTCTCATTTCTTCTGCACATATACTCCGCTTACGGGGTTAGTGCTATAAGATAATGGGAATTGTGGATATGGTGGCCTCCTGCTGTGACATGAGACAAGACTGGCAGATTAGGCCTCACCCCAGCTCACTGAGTGACTATACAGGTACATCCTATAACTGTTCTGTGCTTAAATTACCACAATGCAGCAAGTTAAAGGCAGCATCCATCTAAAAAGCATCGAGGTGTGGTTAATTTTTAAACGCTCTTCATAAACGTAATTTTAATTAACTCCACTTAGAAATTCCGTAAATGTAACCTTTCACATTACTTGAGTTGTACAATGGCCTACTGGTTAGGTGAATCCAGGAGACCATGTCACTGTCCATGTTGCTGACTGTATGGAGCCTGCACGTTCTCCTTGACACTGAGGGTTTTTAACGCATTATCCAGTTTCCTCCCACATTCTGAAGGTGATTAGTTCATCTTAACTGGGGATTCTAAACTGGCCCCAGTAATATAGATGAGTCTGGGTGTAGTCTGGGCCAAGCACCCCATCCAGGTCTGGCCCTGCCTTGAACCCAATGGTGCGGAGACAGACTTTGACCCCTGCGAGTGAACCGAACTTAGGGGGATGAAAACTAGATGGATGGATAATATGTTGCTCTTCATGAATGGTGCTACATATACAGTAATTAAACTTAATTAATGACATATACAGACACCATAAATTAACTGTAACCGCCATGTTAATTGCTTTGTGATAAGTTTCTTCATCAAAGGCAATATATAAAGTAAAGTGTTTCTGCCTCACAGGAGACGGGCTGGTCACTTTAGGGTTTGCTGGGTTTCCCTCCTGGGTTTCTTCCAAGCTTCAAAGACGTGTATGTCAGGTTAACTGGCGACTCCAAATTATCTGTGTGTTTGTGTGTGTGTGTGGTCTTGCAGACTGGCACCTCTTCTAAAGTTAACCACCATCTTTTAGCTGGTGCTGCCAGGATAGTGTCTAGCCCACCACAACCCAGAATTAGACAACTTGGGTACAGAAGATGGATGGGTGATTCTATACACTGTATAGATAGATAGATAGATGATAGATTGATTTTGTCATTTTTGAGTTATAGTAGTGGACATAGCTCCAAGACATAAGGCCAGCATACTTGTATAAGGTTATATTCTTTATGTGGTCCAAACAAAAATGATTTGTACATTTGTAGAGTGTCCAATTTCTCTAAGCATTTAGCTTTAAAGCCTAAGTCATGTTTTGAAATGACAAATAAAAGGCAAATAGGAAAACCCGTTAAAGAATATGACACCCCATAAATGTCACTGGAAAGATATTTAAATGTTCAATTTGCTTCACTTTATTTTTGGATAGTTCACTTCACTTTACAAATGACTAATTACATAAGGAGCACACATAAAGAAGACTTGAACTTGTTTAAACATACAGGAAATGAAGTAGTGCGAAACTGATAAAGATACATGGGGCCCAGTAATATCTGTCCATTAATTAATTGCTGAACTATACCTTTCGTGTGAACAATCTTGACATAAGTGGGTGAAGTGACTGGCTTTGGGTATCCTGTTGTGTCATTGGTAGGGAATGAACTTCTGATTTTATGGTGTCTGCTCTAACACATATCATGTAATCTTCGCGTGTGATCAGACACTTTCCAACTACTTACAATGTTGTGCCTCTACTACGTTTTTTGTTTAAAGACCTTGACATTAATCTCCATTTCCACCCTTCGTCCACTCTGTCCTGTTTTTTTCAAACCCCAAAAATGGAGACTTATTGAAATGCTCTCCAGAGCCATATGCTTCTTCAAACACAGCCCCAGCACTGCAGTGTGTGGAATAGCGGGTCCATGGCTCAGTAATTAGTGGCCAATTTTAAATAAATAATCGTGCCCAGAGAAGGTGCAGGCTCCAATTGGGTGCGTGAGTGCGGTTAATTGGGTAGCTGGCTGACTGCGTCGCATATATGAGTGGAGGCGGGCGGCTCAGTCAGAAATCTCAATGATGCTGCGGAGGGAGTAGCTCCTCGCACCCGTACCTAATTAGGCAGCATAGGATAAAGGAGCCTGCATTGGACAGAAGTGGGTGAGAAAAAAGAAAAAGAAAGAAGAATGAAAGAACAGAAAGAAAGCAGAGAGGACCAGTATTGGGATAAGTCGCAGGATGAGCTAATGTGAAAACGCAGAGTCTGATTGGGCTGATTTGTTCGTGCTTATTACATGGCCCTTCCCTGATTGGATGCTGCTCGTTCCAACGTCTCATTCTCTGGTTGGTCACCCTTCACAGAAGAAAACCATATTCCAACATAATGGGCATAAATGAGTTGTTTTCCATGGAGCTTGTTGTGTTGCTTACCCTTATGCATCTAAATTGTGTTTTGTACAGTTTGAATGCTGCATACACAAAAAAAGGTGTATAATTTACTGGCTGCTACAGTTTTGTGGTAAAGCCCATGGACAGCGGTGTTACCATCCCTTTAAGAATTGTCAGTTTTGGCTAAGACATCTATGCTGAGCACATACCCACTGTAGGCGAATGACTACATCATTTGCAATTTTTGGTCAATTTTTGGCATGAGATACTTTCAGAAATGTGAAAATGCTAGTGTGGATCAAGATCGTTTTTGTTTAAAAGTGCTGTTTTTACATGAAAATGTATTAGTGTGGACATCGCCGAAGACTGGAAGTCTATAAGTGCACAGTTCAGTGAGGCCTGGCCATTTCCCTGCTTGCTCTGGGATGAGCGTGTTACTACAGTACTGTACAGCAATACCTTCAATTATTACAAAAAAAGGAATTATCAATGTTGTAAACATTCTTTACACACATTTTAAAAACCCCAAAATCCAATTCAGGATTGTGAAGGCTGGAAACATTTCAAGTAACATTGAGCTCACGGCAGGACCAGCCTTGGATGGGATGCCGGTTCATGACACACACCCACATGTAGGTGAATTCATAGTCGGGATGTGGGAAGAAAATCGGAATAGTAGGAGAGAAAGACACACAGGCACGGGAAGGGCATGCAGACTCCAAACAGAAGTTGAAGGCAGAAGCAACGAGATAAACATTCTGCTTGAACCTCGACACGCTTTTACAAGTATCTGGATGAAAATATTTGGACATCTAAACAAGCGAGCTTGATGAAGTGAATGTTCTCCTCTCATGTGTCATATTTCTTATGTTCGTAACACAAAGTCTTTTCTCTTAAACATGAGTATATCGAGGGGGTACATCATCCCCTGGTCCAGTTCCTCCAACCCCTTCAATGCCAAGCTACTCCCTGGCATTTTATTGTTGTTGGGCCTGATCTTTTTCCCAACTCTTCCATAACCCATTCTTGGCGATTATAAGGTTTATTTTCTGGTCTGCACATTTTTACCAGGACAAGGATCCCCACTTAGAACACAAATGCTGTGGTGTGTAAACATGACTTAAAGTTCTTAAACTCTGACTTCTTAAAGTTTTAAAACAAATATTCACATTGCACTGTGGGCCTACCATGTAGTAACAGAAAGAACACCCAACTACAGCCACCAGAACCCTGGATGTGAACTGATGAGAGTGAGCTTTGCGTTTTGGCTGACATTGGCCTAAAGCCTGCAAGAACACAAAAGCATCAAGGAGTAACACACGAGTATTGACACCAGATTCATCGTGATGTCCAGAGGTGCTAGTGAATGGCACGTACTCTTCTAAAGGTCAGAGATCTAGATTGAGGATCTCTGATCATTTTTTATGGCACCAAGACACAGAATCTCACAGCTCCAGAGATCTCCAGTTGCTGTCTGTGTGTTGTTTCTACATTCTCACCATTTTTGACATGCATTAGAGTGACCCGTGTCAGACTGGCATGCAGGTGTGAGTTCTAACTGAAGCTGGTAGGTTGGACCCCAGGTGTCTACAAGTCTGGACTAAAAGAAATGTGCTCAAAAAAACAAATGGCCAGCTATCTGAAAGTGTGTAGAAATAAAAAGGGCCAAGTTAGAGATATCACAGGAGACAGAAGAACTTGGTGTACTTGGAAATAACGAAAATGAACACTGCCCAAACTCCTCAAAAATAGTGACCAGGATTCTGGAGGTATAAGGCGGCTGACGAGAGCACCACTATGGCTGGCACTGCTTTGCCACCACATCATCTAAATACATGAATATAAAATAAAATATCATTCAAGTATGAGAGAAAGTCAGGAGACAAAACCGGTAGGAATGTACAAATGTGAGAACTGTGAGACTGCTGTGCCACCCTTATTCGATGCCAATTGAAAATTGAATACAGTGTGGAGTACAGCCGGGGTCCATGACCGGCCGGGACGCTCCTTCATTACATGCTCAGGGGGAGCAGCCATGGACGGTGCAATACCTCCCCCTGGATGCTAGATGGCAGCCCCCCTGGATTGGAACGGTGCAGGGCTCCATGGGAATTGGAGTTGGGGTCAGCCCTGTAGGGTCCTGCAGGCTCTGCGGGGGGTGGGGGGGGGGGCCCCCGGGTAGGTTAGGAGGTCGACTGCAGCTAGAACTCCTGAGCCCTTGTGGGCAGCGTATTCACCACACCCGGAAGTGCAGCCAGAACTTGGCAATCAAGCATCTGGAGCACTTCCGGGTGAACTATAAAAGGGGCCAGCAACCACCACTTAATGGCCAGAGACGGGAGGAGGAGGACGAAGCTTGGAGGAGTGGTGGTGGAAGAGAAGAGAAAAGAATTAGTGTGGTGTGTTTGGTGGTGCTTACACACTTGGGACTGTGTTGTGCCTGTGGGGATTATGGGAAAGACATGCCCCACAGGTGAAGAAAAATAAAAGTCTCTTTATTTTATATGTGCCTCCAGTGTGAATCTGTGTCGGGTTGGGCGCTTATATGGCACCTTTTTACAACAGTAAACAAGCTTGGTATAAATCTGCCCTTGGAAAATGCTGCATCTTAGATGAAGGTAAAAGCTGAAATGGCTAGGTGTGCGACTTTAAATCCCAAGACTTCCAGTTCAATGTTGAGTGAGTGCGGGTGGGTGAGTTGAGCCCTGCAATGGACTGGCACCCCTTCTGGCATTGTGTCCTGATGCTACTTCAATAGACCCCGGCCTTGTGACCCAAAACTGGAACAGAAAGGCTGGAGATTGGTTAACTTGTATTGTTCCTAGCAACTGAATCACCACCTTATAATCTGTACAGCAAATTGCTATTGATGTCTTCTAAATAAATAAAGATAGACCTACACTTGGATTCAAAATATAAGTAAGGTAAAAATCATATTTGAATTAAGAAGTACAACTGTATTTGGAAGCAGGACCAGGGCTACCAACTTCACACGTTCTGAAGATATTTATTTCAGTGAAAACAGCCAAATGAAATCCTTTTTGCTTTCACTACTTATTTTCGAACAGCTGCTGAGATCTTCCATTATGGATTTTTTTAAATGGGAAACAGCCTCAAGGGACTTCAATTAGTGTGAGTGACAGCTTGCTCTCGGCTGACTTCGGTTAGCGCATGGCTTTCTGAGTCGAATAGTTTGCGGACACTGACCTATAATTTGACAACGCTCAGCCCCCAATCAAGGATGGCAGCCAGACCCTTCTGACCAAATGCCACAGGTTATTACATACCGAAAGGATAAACAGGGCAGTCAGTGCTCTATAGGAGCTAGCAGCTCACCTGGCACCCTCGTCGCTGTTCAAATAACGTGCCTCATCTTCCATTTTATAAACCCATTGAGGACAGATGAGAGAGAATATAAACATTCATTCTGCTTAATTAAAGTCAAGCTCACTGCAAGCCCATCCAAGAGGCACTGGGCACAACCGGGATGGGCACTCTCTTTCACATAGGCCTGGTTTACAGTTGCAATTTAGCCTACTGGCAGACATGTGGGTATAGGGAACTTTTTACAGGATTGTGCCCGGCAAATATGGGGAATGAATTAAATGTGACACCACCGCAAACTTTTGCTCCATCTGTCTCATTAGACTGGAGCAGTGGATCTTAAAAAGGCTAGCTACTCAATTTTGCCTTATTTGTGTCATCACTGACCATCATCCTGGATTGGTTCCCCTTGGAAAGAGTCGCCGGTGCAGGTCATAATGAAGCAATGCCATTTGCTCTAACTGTCCACGGCGACCCGTCACAAGTAAAACACACAAAATGTAAGTGAAATTTTCCAATTAAATACTCGACCCTATGAGATCCAGAATCAGGCAACGCACAACCCATTTTTTAAGAATCCATGAACTAGAGGAAGAGAAAAGCCCCTAGGACCACTGACCTCATTTCGCCTGACGGCCAAAAACTCGCTCCTTCCGGCCCACGCCATACTTATTATCAAGTTCCACCGTTCACTCGAGGACGTGCTAAGGATGAAAATGGAGCTCCAAGCCTCTAAAGCCTATTTTTTTCCTGTGGTGACACAGCAATTACAATTGTGTGCATGGCTAATTTTGTTGTATTTTTTGTGATAAAGAAATCACAATTTAAACAGATCTTCCCACAAGACCACTGCCTTCATCTTTTTGTTTTCATTCATTTTACCAAAGCCAAAGTTGCATGAGAAAAACCCTCAGAGACACAGGCGTAAACTTCATCCGTAAACCACCTAAGCTTAGAATCACACCGAGGAGCACTAGTGATGAGCAAAACAGGCATACAGTTTTACAAAACTGACATTAAAATTCATTCTGCAGATAATTTCCCATTTGCCAAATGTGAAAGTCACTTATTAAGAGTTGTTTTGGAGATTTTTTGGGGGTGACACAAAGAACGTTGCTCGCTAAAGCCTCATTTACTCTTCCGTGTCTTCTGTGTTCTTTCCAGCAAATACGCAATTAATGTAATTTGCCGTCTACCGGTAAAATCAGTTCTGTTTATATTTATCTTTCACATCACCACAAGGGAACACGGTGCGTTTTTGTGACATACTGCATATTTTCCACACAAAGACAGACATGTTAAGACACACATCATGGTGCACATTGCTGTGTTTTCTCCTCAAGGAAAGCTCTCTAACACTGAAGCCCCCTTCCCGCCTTTAACTAACAAACACCTTTGCTGTTTCTTGATTGCTACTCAAGAGGTTGAGGGTATGAACTCTGCAAGCGGCATGGAGCTTCAAGTTTCTTTTCTCTCTCTGATATATCTTTTGGATTGTGATTGCCAAAATTGTCATCCTAATCGGCAAATTTGGGAACCGCACTACCAGAACTGAGATGGCGGCTCAACAAAATATCTACACGTAACACAATTTTTTTTGTTTTAACTAGAAGTCTTTATTTAAATACTTACTGACAGGAGAACAAATTCAGAATTAATGTGTGTAAACACTTCTAGACACACACTAAACATCTCTCTTTATGTGCTAATGGGGCAAATTTCACTGAAAGTAACATGCGATTTGTTTGAGAAGCAAAACACAGAGTTTGGCTATGAATTTAATTTTGTGCACACCGTTTCACTAATCACTATGTAGCACTAACCACGCACCACAAAAAATGGCTGAAAACCTGGAAAAAATTAAGCTTTCTGTTCCATTGCACCACTCTATGGCAAACACAATCTAACCGCAACTGCTAAATACAGATTTCCAGTGAGTCGATATATACTGAGCTCTCAGTGGCCCTTAATAGAGAAGTTCAAGTATCTCAGCATCCTCTTCACGAGTTACGTCAAAAGGAAACTTGAGTTCCATAAGTGGATTGGAGTGGCAGAAGCTGTTATGTACAGTAGGTGCTGTACTGGTCTGTGGTGGTGAAGCAGGAGCTGAGACTAAAGAAAAAACTCTCAATTCACCAGTCGATCTACATCCCTGTGCTCACCTATGCTCATGAGCTGGGGTTGAAGACCAAAAGAATGAGATCGCAAGTACAAGTGGGAGAAGGGAGGCTTCTTCACAGGCTCTCTGGGCTGACCCTCCATGATAGGGTGAGAAGCTCAGCGAGTCAGTCTCTGCATGAGGATTTGGAGGATATATACACACACACACATATATAGGGTGGTCCAGATCTAATTATTCAATTTTCATTACGTTATAACTTATTAAGTTAGAAAATCACCCGAAAAATCCCAGACCATCGAGAAGTGTGTGAACATGAAGAATCACCTTCGCGCCGAACGGAAATCGTCCCCACATAAATGAAAGTCATCCAGACGATATGGATCTGCATAATTAGATCTGGACCACCCTGTATAAATACACTAGGGGGCTTTGCCCCCTGCTCGATTCGTTCGCCAATCCCCCTGGCCGCCAGCCACTTCACGTCTCTGCCGCTCGCGTATGTGAATTTCACTTTCACCAAACAACAAATCTTTTAATTCTCGTGGATACGCCTCTTCATTTGGAAAAAAACATTACTTTTCCCTGATGGCAACACAAATTAGACAATCTACAAGTCTCTGACTTAAAGTTTAAATCCGAACAATATATTTAATCTCTTTTCGTTGTTCTGTTATTTCAGCGAGTAATAATTTTCGTTTGTTTGTGCTAATGCAATCTTTACTATCATTTTTTTGAGACTTTCGAATTTTCGTACTTCCATTATCTCTAACCTGCTCTGCATGTGTATTGCGCCAACGTTTTTGAATTCTTTATGACGTTCTACTTTGTCTTTTACTTCCGGCCCCAGGCGTGGTTAAATCTCTTGGCACAGTCTTGTCTTGCAGGACGTGAAAGTATCTCTCTGAAAAAGTCACGTCTCGTCCCAGGCTAAAAAGTCTCGTCTCGTCCCAGGATTTTTTTTTATTATAATAGAGATATATATATATATATACTCACACACACACACAAATACACATATACAAAAAAAATATATACTACTTAGTAAATTCTGTATTTGTGGTTCGATCAGCGTCAAGTGCTGGTGCACTTCACATACTCACCAACCTTTAATAACATAAATCAGAGCCGCGAGTCACAGTTGTATTTAATGTGAATAGGTCACATATTGTTTGCAGAGTGGGTCAGCAGAGATTTGATTAAGCAATCAACGTTGCTCTGATAATCTATTTTCCTCGCTCGCACACCCATAGCACTGTGATAATTGGTGACGGTTCTCCAAGGCGGAAATGCCCACCCACCCCTGCTCTAAGCTACAGTTCCCCAGCTCTGATGATCGGCAGCGATTCACCTAGGGGGATTATTCCTCATTCTAATGGTTGTCCGTAAATCTCCAATCTCCCGTTCTGATGATCGTCATGGAACGGGTCTTGAAGACACTAAGAAGCACAAGATTGGGTCACAAAAAGTTTAAGATTATAAATGTTATAAATGAGTCAAACAAATCAAATAAATCAAAAGAACTGGTGGACTTAAAACGGGTAGCTCAAAAGAATCACCTCAGTAAAGGGGATCCAAATGTCCACCCCTGTCCCACAGACACCTGCACTCAGTAATGCAGGGCCTATTTAGAGGTGACAGTTAACATAACACACACTCTCTTTGTGGTACCAGTAGAAAGATGATTAAAGCAACTCAGATTTTGACCTAAAATAAGTAAGTCCTTTTAAAAACAGATTGCTAGCCCCCCCACCCCACCCCTTGTAAACAGTGATTTTCTGTTCCTTGTTTAAAGCCCAAACTCCATCAAGCAGCTGTTTTCACACTGCAGCTAGATGGGGGATTTTGCTCCGTGGTTAGACAATAATTATAGTAAATGAAATTCACATTTGCTAGTTTCACATTGCAGGACATGAAAGCGATTTCAGAATCCCCATCTTTGTTCTTCCAGTAGAGATTCACAGCAGACTTATTTTGCCTTTCTCGAAAATAGCACAGAGAACACAGGAAAGGGGAAGCACGGCCAAGTGCTGAAATATTGTGCCAAGCTGTAATGAAAGACATACAATAATAACTAAAAATACACATTACAGAAGCTCTGAGCTCAAAAAGAAAGTATGGAACACTGTCAATGGCTCTTGGATACAAAGAGGCAGTGTGTTACTGCGAGCTGCTATGCTGCTAGCGCGGGGTCATCTCTGTCTTGGCTATTCAGACTGTTCTCGGCCTCTCAGTGGAAGGTCAAGCCGGCATGCATCCGGCCATCTAATTGGAGCTCTAAACTGAGAAAGTCCAACTGTGGTGTCCATTTTTTGTTCTCAAGCTATGGGACTCCCATTGTTTTGAGATTAGAGGGGTAGGTGGCTCAAATTATAAAGAACATTCTGTCAGTAAAAGGAAGCCTATTTTTATGTTTCATTTGAAACTCTTCTACGGGACAAAATAAAGTCACTATTTATGGATATTAAACAGCAACAAAATATCTAATGACAGGCACACAATGTTGGGCATGACATTGACCACAACAGGTGTGATTTATGTTTTTTTATTTGATGTATTTTGTTAATCCCCAAGAGTAAATTGTCTTTTCACATGACTTTTTGAGGATTGAGCCATTGGTCAGCACCCCTGGAGCAATTTTCAAGTTAAGGGCTTGAGCATGGGAAAGACGCTATATAAATAAAATATATTATTATTATTAAGGGTCAATAATGTCCAACAGAGTAGGTTCTCTTCTGACAGTAATGAAATTTGAACCAGCAACCTTCCAGATACCATGTGATAAAAAAATCTGTGACAGACGACAAATGTAGACAACATAACCTTAACCCCTTAAATGGAGGTGACACATGGAGCAGGATGACACCGTTCATACACCTGGAAAGCCAGTCTGTAATCTTAAGAATCAAAAGGTATGAATCTGCTGATCACTGCCAGAGGTTATTGGCCACCTTATGTACTCTTTACTCTCTGTGCTCTTCCACTTTGTAAGCTTTGTAAGCCTATGTCTTCTTCACACTCAAAGTGTCTGCATGGGTGTTCTTGCGAAATGAAGATCAGAATAAAATTTGGTGCAACTTAACAGTGTCCTCTAGTCTTTATCCCACAATCAGTCATACGGGTTTAATTCAGCATATTATTTTTGAAAGCAAATTTCTTCATTCTACCGCATAAGAGAAGGTATCCTGACATTACTGAAATGGGCTGCCAGGGGGTAAAAAAGGGCAAAAGATAAAGCAAGGGGGGTGCCAGCAACCATGTACAGAAAGACATAAAAAAGAAGTCCTGATTTGGAGAGTAACTCAGCAAGCCAGTGTGGGCAAATAGGGGCATCGGGGAAAGGTATGTGCAGAAGCTGCACAGGACCTAAAGACTGGACAGCAGGCGTATTCCATCTGCATGCTTGAACCTTAACTCTGCATGGCGTTTAAACACAGCGTCTTTCCAGGGGATGGCTGAATCTAAAAACCATGGGGCCACAGGATGTAATAAGATATACCTGGAGATGACCACAGATTGTAAAGTCCAGTCATCCATCAATCAACCAGGGTAGATGAGAGACTCAAATGGAAGATAAGTTGGGGCAATGGATCAATGGATGAGAAGTGGAGAGTCCACGGGGGCTGTCATACCAGCATCATAGAAACCCCCAGCATTATAGCCCCCCAGAAAAGTAGTGAGCTGGGGTCCCTGTTTTGATAGCAAAAGAGAAACATACAAAGGCTTTAGAAACATCGTGGGCCCTATGCTCCTGGCCAATGCCTATTGTGGCCATATGTTAAGACAGCCCGAGTCCAGAAATACATAGAAGCATACACTCTTAAAAAGTAAAGGTGCCAAAGTGCCCCTTCAGAGTGATACCATAGGGGAACGCTTTTTGTTTCCCAAATGAACCATCCATAGAAACTTTATTAATTTAAAATTCGTAACATGTTCCATAAATAGCCATAAACAGATTTGTGAAATCCCAGTGGGTTAATCATTTTAAATGGACTCTTGCTGCATACAATACTACAGGCCGAGGTCAGTCTTGATTGACTGCTAATAACCTGGTAGGTCCTATACACTAAACATTTCTGTATATTAGGAACTTTTTCAAAGCTCAAAAATCCAATTTCCTATAAAACAAAAACTTCCCAGAATGAAATGTCTCTTTGTAAAGCAATCATTCTACAGGCAACCACACACCCCTGTAGTGTGCTATTTTAAAACCAGTGCTCTGGTGTTTTTTGTTTTTTTTCTAGTTTAACTGTTATTTGCTGTATAAGTTCAACTTGATCATATGCAACGTTATTTTCTTGAATTAAAATAAATAAAAATTAAAAAAAGAACCAGTATCTTAGAGGGTGTACAGAAAAAGAGAAATACTGGGAGACCGTTTTGGTATCAGGAGAGAAATCGAGGAAGCCAGCAGGAATGCTGCTGGGCCATCAGACTCTGAGTTGTGTTTTCCCTGTAATCATTCATCTCGTGTCTTTTTTGATTCTCTTTGCCTCTTCATTTCCAGACCAATGTGGCCACCAGATAAGTCTCCTTATCTCCATCCATCCACCCATTATCCAACCCGCTATATCCTAACTACAGGGTCACAGGGGTCTGCTGGAGCCAATCCCAGCCAACACAGGGCGCAAGGCAGGAAACAAACCCAGGGTAGGGTGGCAGCCCTTTGCAGGGCACACACACATACCAATCACACACTAGGGACAATTTAGGATTGCCAATGCACCTAACGTGCATGTCTTTGGACTGTGGGAGGAAACTGGAGGACCCAAGGAAACCCACACAGACACGGGGAGAACATGCAAACTCCACGCAGGGAGGACCCGGGAAGTGAATCCAGGTCTCCTTACTGCAAGGCAGCAGCGCTACCACTGCACCACTGTGCCGCCCCTCTCCTTATCTCATGGTACATTAATTCCATAAAGTGAGCCATGATATGGAAAGTAACAGAAGTCAGCTGCACAATCTGCTGTGCATTCAATTTTACTAAAACAAAAAATCATTAATATTTCTGGTCTGTTTAAATGTTGTTATTCTGACTTTTTTATATCGGATTGCCAAGTAATACAGTAAGGGTAAGCAAACTGTAGGAACTGGCGAGGAACAACTCTTCTCCCAGATTTATACCACCTCAATTATCATCAAGAAAGCCAGGCAGAGATTTCTCCTCCTTCATCAGCTTAAGAAGCTTGGCATATCAAGGCAGATACATTTTTACTCAGCCATCATTGAGAATATTGTGACCTCCTCCATCACCGTTTGGTTTCCTTCTGCCTCTTCCTCCTACTCTTTTTAAGACTCGGTTGCAGCGGGTGATTTGTTCAGCTGAGAAAATCATTGGCTTCCAACATTAAAAGATCTGTTCATGTCCAGAGCGAAAAAGAGAGCAGGAAAGATTACAGCTGACTCTTCCTATCCCATGAGCCATCTGTTCATTAAATTGCCATCACAGAGGAGGTACAGATCTATTGTGGCCTGAACCACATGCCATCTCCACAGCTTCTTTCCTCAAATTATTCAGATCCTAAATAAACTCACAAAAGATTATTCCTGTTTTACAACATATAACTGGTAACTGTGCTGTTTGTCTATTTATAAATACTTTATACTTGCTTAACTTGCACTATTTGCTATCTACAGTATATTATTTTTCTCATTATTTAGATAACTTATTGTTTTAAGTCTCCAGATGTTTTGTTTAAGAAATTGCTGCACTTGTGTAGTGGTTGGCACAATGTCAGGTTAATGTTGGGTTGAAACTGGGCTGTTTTGTATTGGTCATGTCTTGTATTTCATGTTTGCACCTAACCAAAGTCAGTTCTGGTCTGTGTCACGTGCTAGCAATAAAGTGATTCTGATTGTGACATTTGCTCATTTGATTGTAACCATTACCCAAGGTGGTTTACAATATTTGCAATTTCTTTTTGGTTTTCCAATTGGACCACAGACAGGTCATATGACCTGCTCACGTAGTGAGATCTGAACCTCCAACCTCAGGGTTTGAAGTCTAAAGCCTTTAGAACGATGCCAAACTACCTTTACAGTGCTACAAGACACCAATAACATTGTTACACAGCCCCATACACCTCTGGGGGTACAAAACTATTCACTAAATTACAAAATACGAGCAGGTTTGAGAATGTTGTTCTATGTTAAAGGTATGTAACTTTAAGAAACATAAACTATCCATTTATCCACTGATAGATTTTTAAACCTGGTGAATCCAGTTCAGCATCATAGAACTAACCATTTTTTTATTTATAAATAATTCTTAAAGCTTTATGGATCCAAAAACACTATCAAATAAATAATATCCTGGCAGCACTGGGCACAGCCTTGAAGGAGATGGCAGTTCACTGCAGGGTCCACTCATACACACACTTAAAAATCCCCAGTTAACCTAAAACACGACTCTTCTGGAGGAAAACAACGTGCTGAGTGAAAAACCCACCCTGACACAGGCAGAGCATACAAATTGCACTCAGACAACAACTGGACATGGGAGTCAAACCTAGACACGTCAACCACTGTGAAATGAGCGACCCACACAGAGAAGCAATGATGTTAAAATAGTTCAGAAATATTAGGTAGATGAACAGTGATTTTCATGGAAATGGGGACTCTAATTGGGGTAAAAATCCAAATTGGTGCAGAATAGTGTTGATTGGTGAAATTGGCAAAGCGTTTATTGGTGAATGTACTATTTTTGCCAAATATTTTCCTGAAAACTTGCTGTGAGTCTGGTTTAGACAAACTTTTTTCCCCCAGTGCCCCATGCTGCTTTATGAGGCCAATGTGACATCACATAGCAGTAGCAACCAATGTTGGATAGGACTAATCTAGCAGTGGGCGAAAAATGAGTGGACAACTTACAAATACATTTAAACACACGCACAGAAGGAAACTAGAAATGTGTCAGTGTATTTGTGTCTTAAAGATAATATCTTTTTGTATGAAGTTGTATGTAACCTGTGTGTGATACTGAACCTAATCCTTTAATAGTATTACCCAGAATGCTGTGCAGTAGATGCAAACTGGAAGGAGTGAAGAATCCACATGCTTTAGTGTTGCACTTAATTGATAGCAGCGTGCGTGAAAGAACAAAAGTGTCAAGGGAAAAATGAAAACCCAAACTGCGGCCTCACGATCTCAGGTCACATTTTTGCCACAATAATCGGTCCAATATTGTTGACAAATGCTTCCCTAGTCCTCAGTTACACTTAAGAGACCACTGCACCATTATAATCCACTCCAAACTACTCCACACTAGTTCAGTTTTCCCTCTCCATTGACTTGAATGCATTTGGAGAGACTGCTGAAGCTCCTGAACATTCCCACGGTTTTCTGAACTCGAGGCAAAGAATCTTCAGTAAAGTTTGCTCATCACTAGCGCAGAACAACAGATCCCTGATATGCACAAAGCTTTCGGAAAAAAAAGAGAGAAGCTCAAGGTCCACTGTAGGGTTAACAGGACCATGGCTATAATTTTAGGGATCCTGTCAGCGGGCCTATACAGGCCTATAGGAGTTTGTTTTCTGTTCTCGCCATAATTGGCTTTTTTCTCTCTGCCCTAATTAATTTTTTATTATAAAGTCTTAATTTGATCCACTGTCTTACTCTGATCGACAAATTAGCTAATTGCATGCTCAATATTCAGCTCTTAAATATATTGCATAACATTGTCCATGACTTGGTTAGTCCTCATCGTCCCGTTATCTATCATGTTCAGAATAATCAGTGATGCAAGTCATGTCATTAAATGGCCTTGAATCAAAAAGAGCTCAAGCAAAAAGAATGCAAAATGAACTGTGTGTCTATCTGCATAAAGCAAAGCTTATATAACAGCATTAGGGGCCATGGCGAGGCATCTATAAAAGAAGGCTCCATATAAAAGAATCACATCAGACAACAGAGACGCAGATTTCGGTTTGGGGACATAAAAATAGATTTCCAACGTCTGTTCATGTTTACCACAGACAAATCCATGGAAAGCACACAACACTCACATTTCAGCCTCCGATCTCCTGATTGGGTTTAACTCTGGCAAGTTTGTGTGTGCTTTTGTTTACCACCACCATGAGGTCAATAAGCAAACAGCTCCACGCATGCTATTAAAACATTGGTAGGAGGTGGTGTAGGAGGTGCAAGGTTGACTAAGACTATAAATCAAGGGAGGCTACGCTCAAACACTGCATGTGGAGTACTCGGTGCAAATAGCAAGACAGAAAAGTATGCAGAGAGAGGAACCGCCAAGTGAGTCTCTGAACAAATGGACATGCTCTACCGAGATGGCCAAAAGACCACCCAATTGCCATGCACTTAGAAACAGGAGCCAACATCAAATTGATTGATCAGATTCATCGAGTAGAGTTAGGTCATGAATGGAGAACTCGAGGGCACCAAGTGTAAGTAACTGGGAAGAGCATTCAAGCTGGAAACCCAGAAGCACTTCTTCATACAAAGAGTCCTGGGACTCTGGCACAAACAACAGAGTCATGTAGTTGAAGCTGGCGTCCTGACGGCTTTAAACATCACTGGCACAGTTTAAGGCTGTCTCACTTCTGCAACTTTTCTAAAGATGTTCAGTCATAGCTGCCATTTTTATACTCTAGGTGAGTTGGAGGAAGTTGGAAGGATGCTTCCGTGGAATCTGTCACCTAATGTGACATACCCAGCGGCTCACTCCTACTAGTTTGTGATTTGCCCTGATGGTTTTGTATTTAGTCACGGAGGTGGGCTTATGTGCATAAGGGCTAACAACCATTGGATCATTGGCTCTCAGAAGAAGGGGTGGGCACAATGGTGCTGGAAAGCCAGCCTGCAGTTGCTAAATTTGACACTGCCAGAGATTTTCAGTTGTGCAAATTAACATGGTCTGGCGACAAGATCTGCAACTGCGGGTAGGAGTTTGTGACATCCGTTTTAGGTATTAGTCTTATACAAACTGGACTGGCTCAACAGTAACTTCTGGTTAGTTACAATTCTCATGTAGCTAATAAAACAAGAATTAGGAATGGCATTCATTAGGATTTGTACCCAGAATTGTACAAAGGACTGCAGAGGACGAACTTGTCTGTCATGTGACATGGCGCTTGGAGGATAAAGCCTTGTATGCGTTTTAACAAATGCCAGTGGGACCAATAAAAAGGTTCACAAGGCACCGTATAGCCTCATGTCATTGCAGTCAGCTGTAACAGAAGAGCATGACATTCTATATTAACTCCCAAATCTCCTGTGCCTCTCTGAAAGAATCAATAGAAGACTTGAAGATACTCCGATTACTTAACAAGACATCAAGACATGAAACCAAATACCCCAGAATGGAGCTGCAATTACCCGGGTCTTCATTTTTACTCTGACATTTTAGTAATCAATACTTAATGGCAATGTTTGGTCTGTTGACAGCCCTGACACCTGTGAGGGGACTCAAAATGGTTAATGACATGACAGTGTCACCTGGCAGTCAGAGTGCAGGGACATGCCGACTAAAATTGTATAATTCACAATGCCCGCTGAAAACACTACATGCTACCATCCTTCCATCAATCCAATCATCCATTTTCTGAATGGCACTACTTATACTTCCGAGTTGTGGGGATCTGAAAGCCAATGACAGCATTGGCTAGTATGCAGGAACCTGAACTAGAGGGGCTACCAGTCCATTTGCAGGGTCCCATTACACATTCACTACACCTGCTGATGGTTCCCATGTTGGTCCCGATGCCATCTCTACAGTAAAAGGGTGCCAGAAGGTGTACACACACATTTTCATTCACACTCCCTCCTACTGGTCCAAATTGGAGTCCGCCCCCATTTAAATTAGCATATGCTCTTTCACATGGGGGCAGAAACCAGACTGCGACCCACACAGACATGGAACTCCACATACTGTAGTGACTGCCCTTGAGATTTGAACACAGCTCCTTACAGCTGTAGAGCATCGTCCTTAATTAATATACTGTACAACTAACCATAGAGGTACCGACTGCTCCTCAACAGAAAGGTTTCTCCGTGGCAGATTTTTGAGGGGGAGTGCGGAGCACTGAGCGATCTTTTCAGAATGCAGTGATGCTCCAAGCCACTCTGCATAAATACAAACTTAAGACCTGCCGTGAAAATTCAGTTGATTACTCAATCTGTTATTCTTCAGTCTCAAACACTTGACTGAGATAAAAGGAATATTACAAATAATCTTCAGGTCAGGTTGCTTATTTTATTTATTTTTAATACTAGATAGGGGTTGGTAACAATTTGCATGTGTCGGGCGCAGTGCTGAATAATGAATAATGCAGCAGACGCTTAGGTTTTAAATGAGACCCGCAGGACAGCTGAGAAAACAAGAACGGCAGTTAAGTATCCCAGCATACCCAGAGTGCAGATCACCTCACAATATTACAACTACCAACTAATGAAGAAGTCATCTCTCCGAGGACTGGCTGCTTATTAGATCATTAGAACTCAAGAACAATTATGACGAGAACACGGCATTGAGTCCTGCAACTTCGCCCATCCTAGTCACCTAAATTGTCCAAAATAACATCAAGTCAAGATTTGAGGGTCACTAAAGTTCTGCTCTCCACCACACTACTAGTTTATTACATATTTCTATGTTTTTTTTTGCATGAAGAAAAACTTTCTAACATTTGTGCAAAATCTACCCTTAACAAGTGTTCAGCTGTGTCCACAATAAACTAATGTTAAAGTAACAGCAGGGACCCCTCTGTCCATCCATTTTGTAAACTTGCTTTATGCTGAGTAGAGTCGTGGGGAAGCTGCAGCCTATCCCAGGAACAATCTCTGGACACGTCCATGACAGTGTGAACACTCATGACACACACCAGTCCACCTAACCTGTATGTCTTTGGATTGTAGGAGGAAACCCAGGCAGACATGAGGAAAACTTGCAAAGTCCATGCAGGGAGGACTCAGGACACAAAGCCTGACCTCTGTCGCCCCATCAGAGATCCACGGTGCAAACACTTTTCATAATATGGTAACGTTTTAATTTAGGTACTGCAAAGACGCATCTAAAACTCATTTACTCTTATGTAACAAGACCTTAACAAAGGCTACTTTTGATCTTCATAAGACTTATAAAGCATCAGTAGATGGGTTATTCATTTCTGGCATATTGACATAATGGTAAAAATAATTATTAACATGAACGATACACACTAAATGTGTAATATCAAGAGAAACGTGTCTCATTTAAGCAACCTCAGTCCACTCCAAAGTGAAGTTTTGTTAGCAGGTCACATTACAGAGATGAATAAACACTTTACTGTTGCTTTCTAACTGTCATGAAGACCCAAAGAAGTGTTTGTTAAGGTCTTGTTACGTAATAGTAAAGGAGCAATAGACATATTTTTGCAATACCTAAACTAAAGTGTTACCCATAATTTTAAACACTTCAATCATGTCCCCTCTTGAACTCCGCTTGCTCAAACTGAAAAGGTTCACGTTCTTCAAACTCCCCTCATAGCTCATACCTCTCAGTCCTGGAGTCAGCCTAGTCGTTCTTCCCTGAACTTTCTCTAGTGCTGCTATGTTTTTACAATGTATCACACTATGAGCTATCATTTTGTAACTAATTGGAAATTATTTGTATATTTTAGCTTATAATTCTATTCGTCCTATTTAAAAATCCACAGCACATCCAGTAGTAGAGCCCTGGGATGGACTGTGCCTCGTCAAGTGCCTCCCTCCCATGAACCCCCCCGAATTGTATTATAATAAGCACGCACTACGGTAACATATTTATGTAAACGTGAGTTCAGTTGGGTTTTTTTAGTTCAGTAAAATCGAGTTACTGCGGTGGGCTGGCACCCTGCCCGGGGTTTGTTTCCTGCCTTGCACCCTGTGTTGGCTGGGATTGGCTCCAGCAGACCCCCATGACCCTGTAGTTAGGATATAGCGGGTTGGATAATGGATGGATGGATGGAAATCGAGTTATATGTTAGAATACACACTGATGTCTACTATGATGCTGAAAGTGTGGACATGTTGCATGATGATCGGACAGGTAATGAAGAATTTCGCTGTGCTCTGTACATGTGACAATACTACTACTACATGTGGGTTAATGGACCAGATTGCAGCTGCCCTCTGGGTACTGACTGAGTTGGTATCCTTGTTTCACCTGCCCAGTGGTGTTTTACCAGAGCCAAGTGACTCAAGCAGCAGCATGAGGAGAAAGAGCAGAGGACCACCTATATTTAACAGAGATTTAAGAGTGTGGTTTGAACAACACAAGAAATGGGAACCATGAGCAGATAAAGAGCTGTAAGCCACAGAATTAACAGAAAAGAGTAAATAGTTTAATACAACCAAAAAAAAAAGCTCCTATAAAATATCATATACTGTACATGTGTTTTTTTGGGGGGAATATGTAGAAACACACAAGGGTCAATGAAACACAAAAAAAGTGTTGAGTAAAAATAAAGCTGGTGCACAGCAAACTCACCGGTGTTAAACACATCTGTCTTTAGAGAATTAAAGGAATCCCAGAGTACCAGGAGGAAAAAAAACAATCCATATATAACAACATTTTAAATTAACACTGGCAGTTTGGCTGTGTGGAAGAGGAAAATCTCCAATGACTGACACTTATGTTTGGAATTGGATGTCCCCTAAGCTGCCTCTACATGATTGCCTGGTAATTAGGGTTGCAGTTCATCTCAATGAGAGGAACTTGGCTAACGTCAGTTAATACAGGGAGAGTGTAGTTAGGCAATGTGCGAAAGGCAGATTGAAGTTTGGCTCATTGGCTCTAAGACCACACTGATTAATTAAAGAGGTGAGTTACCCCAGACTCACACTACGAAGCATCTGAGTTTGAAGATTTGCACTGTGGTGGTCTGCCGCCAACCCGCAGTATCTGGCTCAGGAGCATACTCTTTCTAAAGGAGTAACTCCATTAGTTGGCCGCACAGAGGCTGTTTCTGAGCACTGTGAGCGGAGCACTTCCTGGTGACGTCAGCTGATTTCTCACTCTCTCTGTGCCCACTCTTACCTGTTCTGCACAGCGGCGCCACTACACTCCACCCCTCCACCGTTCAAGTGAATTGCCATGAACTCACACTATCAACCATCTCAGTTCAAAGATTTACACTGTGGTGAACTGCCGGTGACTGCGGTGGGTTGGCACCCTGCCCAGGATTGGTTCCTGCCTTGTGCCCTGTGTTGGCTGGAATTGGCTCCGGCAGACCCCCGTGACCCTGTGTTCGGATTCAGCGGGCTGGAAAATGGATGGATGGATGAACTGCCGGTGGTCTGCCACGAACCCGCAACATATGGCTCAGAAACGAGCTCCTTGTAGAGTGAGCAAAAAGAGTAACTACTTTAGTCAGCTACCCTCACCTCAGGATCGAAAATGGCACAGGGAGCATGGCTCACCGCACAGATGACAACAGAGACTAAGAAAGAGAGCCACCTGGTAATCTATGCCATAGATGCTTAACATGAACCAGGTCACGTTATTATTTTGTCAACTTTTGTGCTCTGCTTGTTTATATTTTGAGCACATTATCTCTAATACATGAATAAATGTGTAACTTTTTCTCCATTCTAGTTTAATATCCTGTGTTAACAGATGTAAAAGAAAGGGAGAGATGTTAAATTACAGTGGCCAGGCTGGTAAAAATAAGAAGAAGGAGGTGTTGGTGAGGGCATCAGGGTGCTCTTACCCCATGGTCAGTGTGTGGATCCCAATGCCTCAATGCAGTGAGGGGGACACAATAGTGTAAATATGGCTTTGGATGGCACGTAAAATCGAGGTACTGACTCTAAAGATCATTGGGCATCTTTCAAAATTGGTAAGGTGTATCCTGAAGTCCTGGCTAAACTGCCCATCATGGCTTGGTCATTCTGGCCCCCTAATCATCTCCTGTCTCTAACTGGCTAACTATCTCTCGCCACTTCACCACCTATTAGCTAATGTGTGGTGAGATTACTGATGCAATAATGGCTGTTGTCATATCACCCAGGTGGAAGCTGCACATTGATGGTGGTTAAAGTGGTTCCCCTCTGTCTATGTAAAGTGCATTGAGTAGCGTGAAAAGCACTATATAAATGTAAAGAATTATTATTGTCATTATTAGTAACTGTAAAATTGCCCAATTATCACTGCCGTTGTTTGCACACAGCCCCCCCAGTGTTACTGTTTCCTCCCACCCACTAGTGCAGACTTTGGCTCTGGCTGTCTGTAGTCCAAGACTGGGAGGAGAAAAAATGGACAGCTGGACAGGCAAAAGCAAAGAATCCTCAATGGCAGTTTATCATATTTCTAATAGCGGGTAAAGAGAAGTGTGGTTAACCTATACTTGAATATACAACACAGAAGGTCAAAACCACGACTCAATAAGGCCCATTTTTCTCGGCTTTTCCTCTCATATCCCAAATCACAATGCTATGATAGCCCAGTGTAAGCGTGGGCATGGGCATCAGACTATCCCATGTGATAAAATGGCTCTGCAATCTTGTCTTGTGCTCACTGCTCCCTGGGATGGGTGCTGACTTGCTTCCTGAATTGAACAGAGAAAGATTAATAATGAATGGGTGGATTTTCACCTAAGCTACTAGAAAACCAAAAATGCTTGCACTTCGACATGTGAAATGATAAACCTACTTCAGAATATTTACAGCTGCTTACAGCATACTGGAACACCAGGTAACGGTAAGACGCTCAACGCATAGTTCGCGATTCCAAACAAGTGTGATCAAGCACCAGTTTTAATGTACCGTATATACTCGTGGATAAGTTCTCCCGTGGATAAGTCAGGACTTGATTTTACCGAATAATTTCTTATATTTTATAATGTTGGACGTATAAGTCGAATGCGGAAAACTAATGCTTTTGGCCCAAGAGATTATGATATGCTAACGCATAACTGAGAGAGTAACCACGGAGCACACTGCCTTTTTTTTCTATGTACTGTGCCTGCATGACCACACGGTAATACCCGAACTATTCCAAAGCGATGTTTGCACTGATTTGTGTTTTTTGTATCTCTCACCCTCATATACCTTTATCATAACAGCATCCCTTATCTACTATGGAACATTCAATCAGAAGAAAAAATGAAGCTGGTTTTAAATTAAATGTTGTTGAAGTGGCGAAAGAAATTGGTCACTCTGCTGCTGCAACAAAATCCGATGCGTCTGAGAAACTGACGTGAGATTGGAGGAGGCAAGAAGATGTAAAAAAAAAATGTAAGTGTCGCATTTTT
Source organism: Polypterus bichir lapradei (assembly GCA_026402145.1). Lineage (NCBI taxonomy): Eukaryota > Metazoa > Chordata > Cladistia > Polypteriformes > Polypteridae > Polypterus > Polypterus bichir. The sequence goes on along the minus strand of JANRMT010028174.1, from coordinate 53,595,281 downwards.
GAACGGGCATATAAGTCAGGGTCTCATTTTATGATCAATTTTTCGGGTTTGAAGTCCCGACTTATATGTAAGTATATACAGTAATTACACCGGAATGGCACTGTGAGTCCGCAGACAAATAACATTTTGCTGGTATAATGTTAGCTGGGGTGCCAGTCTAGTGGGAAAGGGGGTATGATTGTGGACCAGTGGATCAGCCAAATCTCAGCTTGTGCAGTTTACAATGCAATTGATGGCGACTCTTAGACAGCTTGGTTGGTGATCACCACCAGCACAAGTCGCTGTTCACTGGACCAGCCGCCACACAGTGTCACCCTTGCTTATAAAATCTCATGATTCACAAAATGTGGAATGAGATGGAAAACTTTGAACACACTACTCAAAAACTATCAATAATACAAAGTTAATGGCTTGGTACCACCACCCTGCTTTCCCTGTCCATCTTTTTGACAAGTTTCCATTTTGGGTTACATCCTTTTGATAAAAACTTTTCTTTTTTCCCCATTTGTGAGCTAACAGGTCTGTAAATGGGGGCTGCCGTAGGGGCATTTAGCCGCTGTTTCTCCCCTCAAGTGCATGCATGATTAATCGCAGCCTGCTTTATTGCTTGCTGCCTATATAATTAGACGCGGCAGCCAAGGAGCCGTTTTTGTTCGCAAATGGAAAGTAGAAAATGCTGCTATTGTGCAAAAAACGGTTTTAGCCTTCCAGAGGAAAGGATTACAATCCGCCCCTGAAAAGTCTGCTCTGAAACTACTGACATCAGTTTTTAGACATGACACCACATTAAATAAGCACATTAGATGGAGACAGAGAATGCTGGGAGCTATGATTTTTTTTTCAGCCTAAAGAAAAATTTGAAATATTACCGCAATTAAAGATTTCTGTGAATAAAAACGTCTGATTCACTGCTAATTGCACAGTTCATATATGATAGTTTAACAATCCAGGTAACCATGGCATAGAAAGGCTTACAAAAATGGGGTTGAGTTATAAAAAAAATTAATTGTGAGAACAGAATCAAAACAAAATAAGGAGGACGGATGAAATTTAGACACAATGTTACCTTTGAAACAGCTAACTACCCTGCAACAGCATTCGACACTCATCGGGTGGGCTACCACTGACATTTACGCAAAAGACTTGCTCTTCAACTGCCCCACAATATTTTGGAAGTGTTTCATGATAAGATGTGATTGCTGTTCAGAGATTTTCTGATTCATCCATTCTTTGCTCAGTTTGTTTTTGCCATTGTGGTGCTGTGGTGAGCCAAAGCCAGACTAGTGGTAGCCCAAATATCGAGAACTGGATGCAGAGGTAACCCCTAGAGTGCTGTGTGGAGGGAACGTTTGGAAGAAAGTATCAGGAGTATCGTGTGATTGAAGAATTAAGGTAAAGGTTAAAGGTGGGTGTTTTAAGACAGTGGTGAGACCAGCAATGATGTATGGAGCTGAGACATGGGCAGCAAAGGGAGTGCAGGAGAAGACGTTAGATGTGGCAGAAACGATAATGTCGAGATGGACGTATGGAGTTACCAAAAAAGGACAGAATATGAAATGAGACAATCAGGGGTACAACAAAAGTTAGAGAGATATCTGAGAAAGTACAGGAAAGTAGGATGAAGTGGTATGGACATATGATGAGAAGAGACAATAAAGAAGAGGATAAAAGAGTGATGGGACAAGAGAAAGCAAGGGAGGCCAAAGCAGAGGTGGATTGATAAAGTGAAAGAAGATCTAAAGGAAAAGTGTCTGACTGGAGAGGAAGTGTAAGACCGAGGTGTTTGGAGAAGGTAAATCAAGCATATCAACCCCACATAGAAGTGGGAAATGATGAAGAAGAAAAATGAGAAGAAGAAGAAGAAGAGTTGTAGAGAGCTGGAGGGTAATGCAGCAGCACTGGGTCAATGGCAAGAACCCACCCCACATGGAACACACTTCCTTACACTGCAAAAATGTCTGAGCAAGTAAAAAGTCTTTATATCAAACCATTACATTTTATTTTCCTCATTGTAAGATTTACTAACTTATCCCAAAATGTATATTTAAGATTTCTTTGCACATTTTAAGAAATCTTGTCAAGTAGAATTTCCGAACTCCATTGGCATATTTTTCTGCTATATGAAAGCAAAATAATTCCTGTTGCAAGTTTTTTCTTTTTTTTTCTGAAGTTTTGCATCTGCATTTTTGCAGCGTTGTGCTACAATCAGGTATGCCAGGCCAGTGGTCAGTCCTCGCCTAATCTAATACGCGTCTTTTAGAACTGGGGGGATTTCCAGAAAACCCACAAGGGTGCAAGGAGAACATGCAAAATTCTCATATGCATTGACAAAAATGAGCATCAAATGGAGTTCTTTGGAAGTGGGATGCAGTAGTGGTAAAAACTGCCACAGTCAGCTACCTCAAACTGTTTATATACTTGAAAAATGTTGTTCTTAATTCATTTTTCCATCTGTCTTCAAGTCTGCTTATCCCAATTCATGGCCATGGGATGGAGCCTACGGAGCACACACTAGGGACATGTCCTGGATGGGCTGTCCGCCCACTGCAAGGCAAACCCCCAGACCTACTAACACTCATGCATGTCATTTGTTTGTGGAAGAAACCCACTGGACATGCTGACAACTTGCAAGGTTAAGACAGGAATGAAATATATGGAGCCTTCTGGAGCTGTGAAGTAGCTGCATTAATAAGAAACTGTTACTCAAATAAATAAAAGAAAATGAACATAACATAAATTCTCAAGCGCACTTAATCTAATTCAGGGTCATGGAGGGCAGGGAGGGGGTATGGCCTATCCAAGCAGCATTGGATACAAGGCAGGAACCAGCCCTGGACAGGTCATCAGTCCTTTGCAAGTCCTATTCCTTCATTCCTCCATTGGGCCCGTTCACCTAATGTGCTTGTCTTTAGAGATGTGAGAGGAAATCTAAACTACTCTAAGGGACATTTTCTGCATTTTATCTTTTTACATTATCTTTTATATATACTTTTTGATTTTAACTAAGAATTCCTTGCCCATAACAGACGATGAGATCACATGATCATTTGGTAACTCCTTCAGTAACTGTATTAGCCATACGAGTTCCTAATATAAACACGCTATATGGTGTGAGATGGACTATATTACTCCCTTTATCCTGATTGGTGTAAAATGATGTCATGTGAGTTATATAACAATATCTTGCCAGTTATCGCAGTCTTCATCAACCCAAGCACTTCCATATTTGTTAGCATTTATCAAAGCAAATTCAGGCTGTTCCCTCAGATCTGCTGAATAAAGGATGTTTATACTGGAACCATTTTGGTGGTGATTTCAGATATTATTTAAAGGAAATTTCCAGTACACTGAGGAAAACCCACACAAACATGGGGAGAACTGCAAACTCCACATGGACAAGAGATTTAAACTGAGCCCCCTGTATCGGTGAGGCTGTGGGACTAAGCACTGTACCACTGTGCAGTCAATCAAAAAGCTAAAACATCTGCAACACAATCACATTGGATTTTTTAACTGTTCTTTTAAAAAGCTTACTGAGGAGTTTACCTAATTATTTACACTCCTGAATGCATTATATAGTGGCAGAGCGGTTAGGGTTTGAACTCCAAACCCTATGGTTGTGGGTTCAAACCCCACAAGTGACACTGTGAGACCCTGAGCAAGTCGCTTCACCTGCCTGTGCTCCAAATAGACATAAAAAACAAAGAAATGTAACCAACTGAATCTGTCCAACGCTATAAGTGGCTATGGATAAAGGGGTCTGCCAAGTAATAAGTAATAAGTAATGACAATTAGTGGTGCAGAAGAGAAAAACAAAGTGGGCCACATTATAATGCACAGCAAATAACACTTGGATACCTGCCCTGGAATTCATCGATCCATTTCTTAATCTGCCTGTTTATGTACCAGTAAATCACTTTGGATAAAAGCACCTGATAAATGCATACCATAATTGACAAATTACCAAATTGAGACAATGCAAAAACAACATTCTTCAATTGGCTTGATCCAATTCAGCCCAGCAGCACTGGAGTAAGGCAGGAGACTGACTAGAATGGCAATGTCAGACAATTGCAGGCACTGACTGGGGGCTTTGGGGTCCGGACAGAAAACAAGGTGGGGAACACGAGATTCAAAGAAAGGGAGCTGGACCTGTGAGGCAACGGTGCTAACCTCCGTAAAGCAATGCTCAACACAATAAGCCGTGGACATTTAGTATGTGCATTTATCTGAAAACAGAGGGAGAGAAAGAGAGACCAACATACAAGGTCAGGCACAACCATCTACTGTAGATCCTAGGGAGCGGCACTTTGTTTACTACACCTAACTACTAATGTGCATGCATTCATGTTTCATGGCTCACTGGTGTAGTTTAACTGTCATTTAGAGACCAAATGAAATAAAGAAGAGCCAGAATTCACTGACACCAAAATACAGTGCAGCATGCCGAGCAGGCCACGTGACCATCTTGTGACCTACTTGTACAGTATGTCAAATTAAAACGAAAAGCTGAATTTAAGGTCCTTAAGTAAAAGGGTATGTTTATATATAAAGAATATCGATCCGTCTGCCTTAGGGTGTAAATGATGTTTTATGTTCAACAGAAAATGAATATGTAGTCGTGAAACGAGAGTAGAGAAGCCTGAAAGTTGCAAATGTTTTATAAATGTTAGAGATGGGTCTCTGTTCATATGGCTGTAATTGAAATTTAATTGTAAAGTAAAACTTGTTTCCAATCTATCTCTTTTACGTAGATAAGATCATTTCATATCTATTGATTTTATATATTAATTAATATTGTTATAGAATCCCTTTCATATCTATCTATCTAATATAGATTACTTCATATCTATTGATTTTATATATTAATATTGTTATAGAATCCCTTTCATATCTATCTATCTAACATAAATTACTTCATATCTATTGATTTTATATATTAATATTGTTATAGAGTCTCTTTCACATCTATCTATATATCTATCTATCATTACTTCATATCTATTGATTTTATATATTAATTAATATTGTTATAGAGTCTCTTTCATGTCTGTCTATCTATCCTATGT
>JANRMT010028174.1:53563372-53577433 GCA_026402145.1 Polypterus bichir lapradei | reverse complement strand
GATAGATAGATAGATAGATAGATAGATAGATAGATAGATAGATAGATGGTAGTCCAGATCTAATTATGCAATTATAAAAAGGCAAACACATCGCACCCGCTGTTCAACTGACAAACATCTCCCCGCCATTTTGGAATGCAGGGCAGATGCTGCCATCTATCTGCAACAAAAAGTATTTTTTGTAAATTTTCTTTGTAATAAACTTAATAAGTTATAGCGTAATGAAAATTAGATCTGGACCACCCTATAGATAGGTTATTAGAGCATTGGGTAGTTTTGTTTTCATCTCAAAGGCATTAGGCCATTTTTGAGTTTCGAGCTGCAATGCCTTCCCTTTAAGGTTTGCACTTTCTCTTGCGTATGTGTAGGTTGCATATGATTGCATCCAAAGATTATATTTTCCATCCACAGTCCAAAAAACATGTTACTAATTCTAAGATGATGCCTTTCATGTGAGGAAGTGTTCAGTGTGGTTCAGTATAGTGCTCTGGAGCCACCCTTATACCTATAATAAGTTGTATAATGTATCTTTATTATAAAGGACACATGGACTACAATAGATAGATAGAACATTATTTGTCCACAGGGTCAAATCTGGCTTACAGGTTGTAACAGATTAATGTGCTGAATTTCAAAATAACACACCTAATAGATTAAGTATATTTAGATGTGATAGTACGGGATATGTGCATTTCATAAACATCATTCATTCTAAAAGAGATTTCTCAGCAGTGGTCGTATAGTTTAAAGTACAAGGCTGCAAACTGAATCCATCCATCCCTGAATTTTCTAAACCTGGTGATCCAGCAGGATGATGGAGAAGCTGGAGTCAGTCCCAGCCAACATCGGGCAGAAGGCAGGAACAATCCCTGGATAGGTTGCTGGTGAACTCACACACACACACACACACACACACAAATCAGAGGTAAATTTAGCATCATCAGTCCATCTAACCTGCATGTGCTTGGACTGAGGGAGAGACTGGAATTCTCTGTGGACAACATGCCAGTTCCATGGAGAATCGTGAACTTGAACCCCAGTCTCCTTGTGGTGAAACTGCAGCACTACTACTGTGTCGCCGCCACAAGCAAAATAAAGAGATAAAAAGAAACCAGTGGTGAAGGAGAAGATCTGGTGCAGTCATTTCAGTGACTAGTGCCCCTGCCTGACATATCCCAGGTTCAAGCCATGCACTTGGGTGTTGTCCGTGAGTTCAATTCTGGGTTTTAGTTTGGCATTCAGGTTTTCCAGTCTCTTAATTGTCTCCAACTGAATGTGCAATGGACGAGCGCCCTGTCCAGGTTTAGTTCTCGCTTTGCGTTTAGAGTTTTCTAACTCAGAACTGCACTAAACAGACTTGACCATCTCATGTTATGAAACAGAAAGTTCTAAAAGTGTCTTTTTTGGTTTACTTTATTTTCCTCTTACAAGATGGCTAACATCTTCACTGTTTGCGTCTGCGTCATGGGTAACGGCACAGAGCTGATGACAAAAGTCTTCTGGAGATCAAACAAACCCACAAATGTTTCACATCTTGAGCGCAGACACAGCCGGGAGCAAAGATGCATGAAGTTAATAAGAGGCAGCGTAAAAGAGGGGTTTTTTTGTTTTTTTTTTCCATGTAAAACTACCTGTGGGAAGGAAGCCTGTCTAACGCTAATTAGCAGAAATGTAACTCATAAACACATTTTACGCCTTGGGGACAGAATGACCAAAAGCTAAACAGCAGCAACACTCTGCTGGAATAAACATGAGCAGTACCTGCTTTTGTTTTCTACAGCCCAACTTTCTTTATTCGTTTTTCTCAAAAGAGGGGCCTACAGAGTTCAGTGTCCGTTAGCAAGACATAACGTGGGAATCCTAATTAATTTCCCTATTATTAAAATCAATTGTGCTGCGATAGCAGACAGAGCCCATGAGAACCCAGTCGTTTGCAGGCAGTCTGAAGGCCATGGGTCTTCACGGGTGAATGAACTTTTAAAATCTATTCAGCTCTGCTCTCAATACATAATAACAAACAGCACGGCTCTCACAATGCACACCCCTAGATTGTGCGCTGCTGCCGCTGCGTCATCGCCATTATTATTCATATCTCAGGGCCGAGATCAGCAAAATACAAAATAAGAAGCTAAACAGTATAAGCAAGGTGCTTAGAAGAAATGCAGCACAAAACTTCCAACAACCTTGCAAAAGAAATGTAAATGGCGTCCTTTCAATATTACTGAATTATTTCAACTTCATTTCGGACTTGAACTCTAAAGACGTCTGTCAGACGAAGTCGAAGAAAAAAAAAATAAACGCTTTCATGTCGTTTTAATGCATCGGCAGAAATAAATGAAAAACATATTGCTGAGATCTAAGTGAGGCACGCTAAGATGCTGAAGATCGTAAAATGTGAAATGCAGTGAAAATTTTGAAACAGCGAGCACATTTTCTTTATTCAAGTGGATGATTCTAATTAGGCACCCGCAAAACTGCTGCAGAGTGGAAAATAAAAAGAAAACAGAAATAAAAATAACACTACTGTACTTTTTTGCATTGACTTTTGTATTTCTCAGAGGGCAAATAAATATAAGAGGTTAAGCTAATTTCAAAATGTTGTGAAAATAAAGCAGTAGGAAAAAAAGAAACACAAATCTTCAGTTTTTGACAGGATTCCTGTAACTCTGGAGAATTCTTTGAAACTTGTAAAAATATCATCCATTCATTCATTCTTTTCTTACCCTGCTGGCTTTATCCATTATGGGGTGACATAGTGAAAGAGCCCACCTCAGAGACTTTAGTGCTAGGCAGAAGTCTGGAAGGTGGGCTCCAGTCACCTCCAAGGCAAGCACAGCACACATCCATACATCCATCCATCCATCCCAAATTAGCACCCACATTTTAAAACAACTTAATCTAATTATAGGGTTACTAGCAGTGCTACCCATCGAAGCCCGGGTTGAAATCTAAGTAATCAATGTGACCATAGACCATCTATTGGAAAACATTTTGTAATGAATATAATAATAAAATGCATTACATTTGTCATTCCAACAGATGGTGTGTCACAAACATGTGCAATAATACAACACATTGTTACAAATGTCTGTAATGTGCCATTTGTTGGAATGACAAAGGCAATATCACTGTTATATGCCATTTGGTATGGGATTGGTAAAAGCAGCATTAATGTTTGTGATGTATGTAGCAATAAAATACATTGCATTTGTCATTCCAGCAGATGGTGCATCACAAACATGTGCAATAATAAAATGCTTTTCTACAAATGTCTGTAATGTGCCATTTGTTGGAATAACAAACACAATGCATATGTCTGTGTTACATGCCATTTGTTATGGGATTCATAAAAAGGCAGTGGTCATGTTTGTGATGCATGTAGTAAAAAAAAATGATTGCATCTGTCATTCCAACAGATGGTGGATCACAAACATTTGTAATAATAAAATGCATTGCTACAAATGTTTGTGATACACTGTCTGTTGGAATGACTAATGCAATGCATACGTCTCTCTTATATGCCATTTGGTATGGCATTGTCAAAAGCAGCTTTAATACTTGCGATACATAATCTATCGGAATGACAAATGCAAAACATTGTATTACTACAAATATCTGTGATGTACCAGCTATTGAAATGAAAACTGCAATGCATTTTATTACTACAAGTGTTTGTGATGTGTAATCTGTTGGAATGTCTAAGACACAGCAACCTGACAGACGCTCAGGCACACAGACACATCAATTTACGAAGGTTGGTAGGGGCCTGTAGTTAATACTGACCAGTCTGGGTGCAAGGTATGAATGAACCCTGAATGGGATGCCAGTCTATCACAAGCCATGCTCACATCTCCACTTCTTGAAATTCGCTCCACGTCCAGTTTAGTGAAATTGTGGAAATGTTTGGGAACTTACTTTGCCCAACTCAGAAAAATTAACTGAAGTCAATGGAGAAAAAGAAACTGAACTAATGTGCAGTGAATGGCGTAATGGTCTTATAATGGTGCTGGCTGATTATTGCAGTCCGGAGCCATGAGGCAGCAGTGCTAACCATGTATTAAGGCTTGCCCCCCTACAGATCTGACAGCAGGTGCCCCCCCTACAGATCTGACAGCAGGTGCACACCTGATGTGAACTGAAAAGTTGAGTGTTTTGCTTTTTTCCCCGATGCTTTTGCTCACTCACTGCTGCTGCTGCCAAATAAGCACAACACTAAAGGATCTGGAATCTTCACTCCATCCTGTTTGCATCATCTGCACAGCACTCTGGGTAGGGTAGGCTCAGAATTACAGACAAGTCCATACAAAAAGAGAGTTTCCTTTTGCATGTGTGTTTTGTGCGTAAATGTATTTGCATGTTTTCCACTAATTTTTAGCACAATGCTAAGATCAGCATTATATACTGTACGTTTTTGTCCCATCCATCATTCATCTGCTGCTATAGCTCTTCATGGAGTTGTACTGCATAGCTGCCTAATGAGCTGATACAAACTGATACACATGATGCTAAAACTGGAAGAATGGCAGATGTACAATATAGCAGGCTTGGACAATCTTCACAACTTACAAAATGCAGTTTAATTCGGAAAAGTGCAAAGTGCTAAACCAATGGAAAAAGGAACGTCAATTATGAATACAAGATGGGAGTCGCTGTCCTACAGGAAGCAACTGCTGAAATTAATTTAGGGCTTTATGTTGATACAACATTTTCATCAACTAAGCAATGCACAGAAGAGATTAAAAATGCATATACAGTCGACCCTTGATATACGACCGGCCTGACGTGCGAACAACCTGATTTACGACCAAAATTTTTGTTTTGATTTCCGACCAACATCTTGCATTACGACCCGAATGCGGTCACGTGTATCCGCTTGTGCGATTGTAAACAAACAGCTGAGAGTGTTCGTAAGCGTCAGTCGGAGCCCAGATACATGTGTTTGTGGACGTAATTTCGGTCAGTGCAGTGATTTATCTATATATATATAATTCACTAAGACCATGGCAAGCAAGACGCATAATTGCGAAGGAAGGAAGAGAAGGTAACAAAGGTAAAGAAAGCGATTATTAAGGTATGTTAGCTAGCGGGCTGGCGCGGCACATGATGATGTCATCAGGCTGAGTCAGCACCGGCTTGCTTTGGAGTGTATTATTACAGCAGTTCACAACACGACCAGCTTTGAACTGAGTGCTCGACTACTGTCATTATTAACTTGAGAAACAGCGATCACAATCGAAACGAAGAAGGAAATATGAGAGTGGTGTTCGTGTGACCGATCTCGCTAATATGTACAGCATGTCGAAATCCACCATCTCGACAATTTTACAAAGAAAAGATTTGCATAAGGAGGCTCCTTCTAAACAATAACCACCTTCCGTTTCATTCTCCTCCTCCTCCCTTCCTGCAGCCCAAAGATGTCAAATTAAATGGTGAGTACAGTGTAAAATTGTTGTTTCCGGTAGGCTAGGCACTTTTTATAACTTTTTGGTTAGTACATTAGAAAAATTATTGGTGTTTTGGTAAATTATACACAGTATACAACCCTTTTTTATTATGAAAAGGTTAAGTAAGTTTTGCTGTGGGAGGTTCGGAGCGTATTATGGGTATTTCCATTATTTCTTATGGGAAAAATAGTCTTGACTTACAACCAACTTGAGTTACAACCAGCCCTCGCGAACGAATTGAGTTCGTAAGTCAAGGGTCCACTGTAAAATGTTAGGCTATATCATAAAAACTGTTCACTATAAATGAAGGGACATTATCCTTAGACCATATAATGAACTCGTGACACTACATCTGGAATATCAAGTGCAGTTCTGGTCACCACATTGCAAGAAAGACAGAACAGCACTTGAAGCTGTGCAAAGGAGTGCAACCGAGTGCATCCCAGGACTTAAGGACGTGTCCTACAGTGACAGACTCACAGAACTAAACCTGTTTAGTCTCCAGCAGAGGAAACTGCATGGGAACCTAATCCAGGCCTTCAAAATCCTCAAAAGGTATTGATAAAGTAGAACCAGAAACAATTCATTCAACTAAATGGTGAATCACCAGTTGAAATTAAGGGGAAGTGTGTTTAGGACTGAATCCAGGAAGCACTTCTTTGAACAAAGACTTGTGGGACTCAAACCACCAAGACATGGAGTTGAAGCAGAAACCTTGACCACCTTTACCAAGCATCAGCTCAGCTATTAGCTAAACAAATGAGCCTGATGGACTGAATGGCCTCCTTTTGTTTGTCAAATTTCTTTTTCTGTTTCTAACTGCAGCAGCCCACAGACTGTCTAGTGATATGGGTGGTATAAAGATGCAGGTTCAGATCCCTGCACTGAATTACTTGATAGCTCTGAGTACATTGTGCTCTAATATCCGGGACCCTCATCCTCTTTGATGGATAGCTGCCATGTCCCGGGCTCTTTCTGATTTTGTGTTCAGTGCTGCCAGGGAGGGCTCTGGATCCCTGTCTTGGATTAAGTCAGTTTGACTATGACTGACGGACTAACATAAACTCAGACTTTTAATCAGATGTGTAGCGTGGTCCTAGTGTGGGTGGGTGAGTGGCACGGGCTGGGGGGTATTTTAAGCCTTTGTGTTAGAAAATGAAGCAATGTCATCCTTTGTTTGATTAATTCCCAAGAGAGTGCTGCTCATCTCTAAATCAGAGGGTGGGTGCATTAATTACATTTACATTTACTTGTTTCATAGACTCTCTTATCTAATTAATTAGCAGCATAAGCGCGAAGTTCAATATTCTGAATAAACAATAGTGAGACATTGTGATAATGACAAACAGTAGCAATTAAATAGATAAATGGAAATAAACAGAAAAAAAAAAAAATCAAAAGCACATGCGTTGACAGACCAACAGCAGCACAAATGTAATTAATCATTAAGAAGCCAATAAAGAGAAACAAAGACTAGCATTACATGAGCGGAACTTTCAAACAAGCCAAAGTGCAATGTTCTGGAAGTCTAGCAAGAGCAGAGTTTAGTCATAAGAGGACCATATTCTGCATTAGGATGTGTCCTGACGTCATACACGAAGAATCATTCTGATGCTCCACATGTTAGTCCTCCTCTTGGGCTCCTGACAGTCTATAAGATATCTTAATGCTGCTTCTGGTGGAAACATCAGAGTGAAGCAAGGCCTTGGCCGACATTAGTATTTAAAATTTAAGAGGAGACCACACAGTTCATCAATATTGTCTGGTTAGCTAATAAGAAAGGTTTCACCAAGATATTTTCTAAAAACTGCAAATCTTTTACTCTGACTACATGACTAAGTACATTGTATCGACTTCCTACAAAGAAGTGGGAATACTTGCTGAATTCTACCTTGAACGCACTTCTCCTTAACTTCCACCGATGTCCTCAAGTATGCGCTTCATACTGGGAGTTGATGAGCTGGAAGTGATGTTCTGGTGGCGCATACGGTGATTATAAAGCAGTGACTATTTTGGGCTCTGGATTGTCTCCACACGTGTGATGAATATCTCACACTCCCACAGGCTCTGTGACACTAAGGGCAGGTAACCAAAGTACCTGAGAACTAAGGTAATATATTTAGCAAAGCAAACTTTTTTTGCAGTCATTTTACGTAAATATTCTGCAAAAAAACAAGCCATGTTAATTATGTTTTAACGTTTTATAGTATGAAATATATAAGAAAATTCCAGAATGCCCTTCTGCTTTTAATCTGCTGAGTTTTCTTACCCTGTGGTTAAATCTGAAGGAAGTAAGGCCATATAGCTGTTATAGTCAAAAGCTGCTGCCTTAGTTTCAGAAGACGTGTGTCTGTCCGGTGGGCAGTGGTTAGCAATGCTGCCTCATGGATCCAATGCCCTGCATCCACTGACGTGTGTGTGGTATCCTCCTGTTCTCTCAGCTTTTATCGGACATCCTGGGTTTCACTTAAGGTACTGCAATTCTCCTCATACAGGCGGGAAGCACTGAACTCTATGCCCTATACATAAGCCATCTCTGTTGGCCCCTTCCTCTCGATTCTTATCTGTCACACATCCTCTTCATTCCAGGTTTTGAGGGTGGGCCCTGGGTAATCATTACCCTTTTTCAGCCGCACTACGATGTCCATGATCTCAAACTCTAAACTGACAAAGAACTGATGTCTGTTTCTGTCTTTTGACCAGTTCTACAAAGATATGCTATGATCCCTCATGTCCCTTAATTGGATTTAGTGGTTATGAGAAAGCTGAGTTGCTAAAAAACTATCAGAGAAGAAAGGAAGAGACTGAGAGAGTGTGTGTGTGTGTCACCACTGAGTGTATGCGGGTCGCCTTCACTCTGGAGTGTTAGTAAATACACTTCAAGGACGTCAAGTTTCTTTGTCACTTCAGCACTGAATAACTTAATAGTAAGCTGGCCAGCTGCTGCAGGTGTCAAGGGTCATTTCTATGAGCAGATCTGTATGTATCAATTATATCTTACCATAGATGTGTAAAGATTACATCGCCTTTCAGGATTAACCCTTTAGGGTCTTAAACTAGGTCACAGAGTGACACAGTGGTTAGGGGTGCTGCCTCAGAGCTCCAGGAGACTGGGTTTGAATCCCTGCCTTGATCACCGACTATGTGGAAACAGAACCTTCTCCCATTGTCTGAATTCTTTATTCTTCTGGTGCTCTAGTTTTCAACTCGTATCCCACATTCAAGCAGACTGTGGTTAATTGTAGACTGTGTGAGCGTGCTTGGTAATAGACTGGCTCCATGTCTAGGAATGGTTTCCGCCTTGCTCTCAACATACAGTAGACACTGAAAATAAGTATGATATACAGTATGATCTTGGGAATGATGTCATTTAGTGTAATCTGTGATGAGAACAACATAGAACATTTAATGACAGATTACTACTAAAAAGAAATGTGGTACAGTTTAGAAGGTAAGAGATCTGACAATACAGCAGCTGTGTCTTCATGGACTTTCTATTAAAATACATGAACTGTTCCCTGAGCTACTACAGCAGCATACATCACTTTGATGATGGCAGAACGTCTGGAAACATGGTCAGACATAGAGGTTCATTATTGTTGTGGCATATGGTTGTGGGATACTGGAGGCAGGACATTTATTGAAAACGGCCTAGGCGGCTGCACAGAGGAGTCGTCTTACAGAATGGTAATGTCAGACTGCACGCTGCAAACATCAGTCAAGAGCTGTTATGGCTGGGCTATCAGTCTTACAGCCGAGATCCTGAAAAAAAGTCAACTTCATCTGCATTAGGGTGGTAAGCAGTTTGTAACTAATGTTGATGTACAGATTTCTGGAATATATTGGCTGCACTGTCTTGACACTGAGTGGGGAGAGGCGCCTTAATGTCACGATGGGACAGAGTCTGGAGATTAGCAGCTATACTTGAACAAGTCTTGTGTTTAGCTTTTAAATGTACACGCGTTCAAATAATAACATAAATGTAGGAGCATGTGAGGCTGTGTTACTCTATTTTTTGATATACCCACGTATCACTCCAGCTGTCTTCATTTTAGATAATGTATGTGTACGTTTTTTTTAGCCAACTTCTCCTTGCGATGTTCAGTTTTCTTTGGTGCCCTAAGACTCTCAAAGAGCTTACTGTGACGCCTAAAATCAGTCTATCCAGTTCTGCTAAGTGCAATCTGCAGTAACATGCACTGGTCTCAGTTTTTCAGTTTTTTGGTTTGTGTTCTGCCCCACCATAACCTATCGTCTATGGGGAAGGAGCGAAAGCATCGTCAAAAATTTCTCCGGTTTTTTGACAGATCTTGCTGTTTTAGGGTCCCCCGACATCGACATCTCAATGATGGGTGTGTGCCCGTCTGTCTGTGTGTGTGTGTGTGTGTGTCACAGTTTCTTGAGGATGGTCTAGAACTAAAACGGCTGGACGGAAAACTACCAACCTCAAAACTCAAGCCTGTTAATGAGATGACGACGTGCTGATTAGTTTTTAAGCCAAATCACACAAGAAAAAGAGGCACTCTAGAGGAACTCTCAAATACCGGAATTCTGCAATTCATTATGAATTTACTCATCAATTGCTACTGTAATGACATACTTTATGATCAGAAAGATCAGTGTCAGAGCAGTAAACAATTACTGAAATGTTATACAATAGTTCAGGTAATTTGGTTCTTAGGGCACAAACTCTACTGATGCCCACGTACGAATTTTTCAGATGTCGGGCTGTGCTTGCTGTGGGGCAGCTCCTCACTGGCATACTACAGTACAGAATGCTCAGTCTCACGGAATTAACTGATTGTTCAGGAGTGATTTATTAAGAACTGAAACATTTTATGATAAATGAATGAGCAATCAAATTGTTAGGAAGCACTGCTTAAGAATGTGAAGATGAACAATTCTGTAATTCACTCCTGTCTGATTTGCTTTACAGAATTTGTAATGTCAGTCAAGTCACATGTGCACATAGATCACAATTTAAATTGAATACTTAGAATTAACAACACACTGCCAACTAACGATAAGTGAAACAGCGCTCATCACTTCACATACAGTTTTGTGAAGTTGTACCTATAATTTGTTTTGTAATCAACTTCACAACTGCAAATTTCACTAAAATGAGTTTTTTTGGATGGAAAGCAAGTAATACTGCTCTCTAATGTCAATCTCACATTTCGTGACTTACGTATTTAGGGTGGAAAGCAAGGAATATTGTTCTCTAAAGCTGATCTGACATTACGCGACTTCTAGTTGGAAGGTGTGTCATGCCATCTGCATTTGTAGATCTTGTCACTGGACCATGTCAAGTTTATTGACTGATAATTGCTCACCACATCACATTTACCGACTAAGTGACAACTTTCTAGCGCAGTCGAGCTCGTCCCCTTTTTGTGACAGCCAATAGCATGCTGCCTGATGAAGGATTAACAGGCACAGCAAGTTCAGCCACAGTCTCTCTTTTTTTTTCTTTTTTCCATCCTGCCGTGTTATGTCAGCACGAGACACCAGGCAGGTGAGCTTATTTTCTGTTTATGAGGACCAAAGCCCCCGTGTTCCTATTTCCTCCTTGCTGCATCATATTTATTGATCTTCCAGATAAGCGTTCATTGGTTGTCAGTTCTCATGCACACAGAGTCCACCACTATGACTAAAGACAAAGACTTTGTAAGAGTAAGTTGTGGACTGGTTTGTGGGAGTCGCTGGGCATGTCACATTGTGGGACTGACTTCACAACAGTCTGCCACCAACTGCCTCCAATTAAGATTTTGTAAATGAAGACTACGACTGAAAATGTCCAAAGCTCTTTCCTCTGCCACTCTGCAGCACCGCCCAAATGTTTCATGGCTCCTTCCATGCAGCTTTGCACACTTCCAGCCTGTACTTTCATGCCGCCGGCTGCACGTTGCACTAATTGGTTCACCTCTACTCACTTTCCCTAACTCAGGAAGCCAATCCACATACTCAGCCAACTGAATTCTAGCAATAGAAATGTGCCATCAGGTACGTGCTCTCTAGGTTTGCTCTCCACTTTCAATGCTCTGAACCATAATAAATTGTGTCCATGAAGAAGGTTGCGGACGAGATGAAAATGCATGTGCTAATGGTGTGAATTTTGCTTATGTTGAAAAACAATTTGTTTTCCTGCATTTTTTTAAAGCAAAACCTTTTCTGTGAATTCAACTTTGTGTAAATCGCTTTGCTCATTATTACTGTCAACCTTGGAGGCTCTCATTTTGACTTTTATAAAAAGAATAAAACAAAACATCTCTTTGTTAAGTTTTCACGTTCCAAGAGCTTCTCTCTGGGTACTCTGGTTTTCCTCTCATATCCCCAAAGATGTACAGGTTAGATTAACTGGCAATTCCACATTGACCTGTAACAGTGAGTGAGATTGACGGTGATTAATGGGCCTTGTGTGCTTCCTGTCTTGTGTCTCATGTTGCCAGATAACCTCCAGCTACCCACAAACCTGAGCAGGAGTCGAATGTTAGGTTATGATATGTAAAACATTACCTCATTGATTTGGCAGAAATGTTCACTAAGAAAAAAACAACTAATTTCTAATGTTACTGTAAATGTAGGCGGTTCCACAGCCTTTAAGATAAAGATTCATTTCTACTGCTGACAGTTTTATCGAAAGCAACTTATTAAGCCCAGCAATGTGTGGCATACTGTACAATGTACTGTTGATTATTTTTCAGCTGGACAGATTAAGTGTAAATTTATGAAGAGGGTCATTTGAAGTCAGGAATTAACCTCAGCTAAGATAAACCCAGCAGGCACTGCAGCCCTGCACGTGTGGAACTGGGCACTCTTGTTTTAAGACGGTTTGACCTGTCACAGGAGGACACTTACAAAAGAACTGCCTTTTTGGATTTCCCTTTCATTTTTAACATAAACTGCCAAACAACCCCAAGATGTACAGAAAAGCCAAAGAGGGAGTGTGAAAGACCCCCTTGGTGCAATGGATTCATTTTAAAGCTCATATTACTGCAGGCTTTAAGCAGATGACATTACAAAACACTGGGAGATACTGTGACATTAGTCTTGATTTATTTATGTGTGATTAATGTGAGTACTCTTAAAAGTAAAAATGCATTTTTATTTGTTTTACTCAAATAAAACAATTTAGTAAACAGCCCTGCCAAACAAGAAAAGTACAGCTATTATTTATCAAACCCACAAATTATCCCTATAATTACATTATTTTCTTATAGCGGGAGTTCAGACACAAATAAACAAGGTTTTAAAGTGAGGATAATGTGCTTTAGTTAAGTGACCTGAAGCTTCTTCCTCAGCTGGCAGTTAAAAACTGACATCAAGAACAACCACCACATCCTCAGGGGCCATCCTATTGATTCTGAAGGAAGTTTCAGGTTTTGACCAATGGCTTCAATACCTTTCTTATAAAAACTCCCGCACTACCTTTGGGAATAAAGTAGACTGCATTTTATGTCGAGAGGTGGAATCAATCAAGTTCAGTTTTGGTCAAATGAGAAAAGGAAATGTTTGGGAATTAATTCATTTGAACTAAAATATATCTATCTATTATACAGTGCCCTTCATATCTGTCTATCTATTATAAAGTCAATCAATCAATTAATCAATCATATACTACCCTCCATGTCTATCTATCTACCGTATATATTCGCATATAAGTCGGGTCTTGAAACCCTGAAAATCGATCATAAAATCAGACCCCAACTTATACGCCCTTTCAAAAATACGACACTTTCATTTTTTTTTTACATCTTCTTGCCTTCTCCAATCTCGCATCAGTTTCTCAGACACATCAAATTTTGTTGCAGCAGCGCACTTACCAATTTCTTTCACTACTTCAACGACGTTTAATTTAAAACCAGCTTCATATTTTCTTCTGATCGAACTCTTTATCGTAGATAAGGGATGCTCTTACGATAAAGGTGTATGAGGGTGTGAGATACAAAAAACACAAACCAGTGCAAACGTCACTTCAGAAAAGTTCATGTAGGCGTAATACATAGTAAAAAAAAAAAAAAGGCAGTGTGCTCCATGGTTACTTTCTCAGGTGGGCGTTTGCATATCATAATCTCTTGGACCAATAGCGTGAGTTTTCCGTATTCGACTTATATGACCGACATTATAAAATACCGGAAATTATACGGTAAAAATCAAGCCCTGACTTATCCGCGAGAGAACTTAAATGTAATGGTGTATACGGTATTATAAAGTACCCTTCATGTGTGTCTGTGTATCTATCATATAGTGCCCTTCATGTCTATATATCTGTCTATCTATCTACCTACTGTATTATAAAGTATCCTCATGTCTGTCTATCTATCTATCAATCAATCTATCATATCTATCTATCATTTAATGACCTTCATATCTATCTATCTTTTATAAAGTACCCTTCATGTCTGTCTGTCTGTCTGTCTATCTATCTATCTATAGTGCCCTTCATATCTATCTATCTATCTATCTATCTATCTATCTATCTATCTATCTATCTATCTATCATATAGTGCCCTTCATGTCTATATATCTGTCTATTGTAAGACAGACAGACATGTCTGTCTGTCTGTCTGTCTATCTATCTATCATATAGTGCCCTTCATATCTATCTATCTATCAT
>JANRMT010028174.1:53463350-53556296 GCA_026402145.1 Polypterus bichir lapradei | reverse complement strand
ATCTATCTATCTATCTATCTATCTATCTATCTATCTATCTATCTATCCATTTTCACTCATTTTCCAAATTCCTATATTCTATTTGCAGTGTGAGTGTCAATGAGTGCAAGGTGACATTGTCTACAGGCTCACTCCTGGACAACTAAGTGAATACTGACATGCACAAGTGGTAAATTTAGAGTCACCGGTTAACCTAAACTATTTTTAAAAATGGACAGAAAATTAAAACTGTTAATGCAAGCAATAAACGCTAAAAGCTTTAATAAGGGGCACTACAAAGAGTTACTAAAAAAGAAAATCTAGTACTGTTCACATTACAAAAGTTGTTACCTTACAAAACAATTTATATGAAAAAGAAAACGTAAAAAGCAGCCATGAACTGATTACAAACACACTTTTAGAGAGACTTTTGAGAAAAAATGCGTTCATATATTTAGAAGACGGCTTCTGATGCCAGGTATTCAATCTAAATGATGGCTCACTCACGGAAGAACAACAGATTATCAGGAATTTATGAAATTAGCCTGACTAATTCTTGCAGAGGCGTGGTCATGTGATAAAACTCAGGGGCTAACCAGTGGTCTAAATATAACTCTGATGATTGCTTAATCAGTTCCACTAAACACACAGACAGCATGCACTATGTGCTGAAAGAACTCACAACTGAGATTGTATTACACAACACCCAGTGATAAGCCCAGAACAATCAAAGTGCACTGGGAGGAGGACAATGTTCTGTTTATTTTTTCTCATGATATGACTCTTTTCACATTAACATACTGTACTTTTGTCTATTATCTTTAAGGAGGGATGATTTGGCACATACATCTGCTCAATAATGGGACATAAGACAGAGTCATGAATTAAGTTTTATCAGGCAACATGAGGAGGAGCTGCAGTACGGCTTTGATCTAATAAATGGCAGTGGTTAAAATGTATGACTTAAATGTGCAGACGGTAAGCACGACAAGTGAACGCTCCCCCCATATGTAAAAATAAGTGTCTGCATTGTGAATATTCTCTGCAGCCCTCTGACAGTACATGCTAGGGCAGCGCATCGGAAAAGGCCAATGGGGTTTATGTTGACACATCATCCAGACAATGCACTGTGGGAAATTAAAACTGGGAATAAAATATTTTACAGTAATATTAGGTACCATAAATTAAAGGACATTGTGCTCAACATCTGGAATGTGCTGATGGCTCCTCACTTGAAAGACTACAAGGCATAGTCAGTACATTCTAAGAGTGGCTGCTGTTGAGCTCTCCTGTGGTGACAAGCCATCGCCACATGTGTGTTACCTTTACGAACCTTTACGAATGGCACAACAGCTCTGTCAGTTCTGTGCACAGCTTGGTTGCTCACACATGCGTAGAAGTTGTGCATTGGGGGCGAAACAATGTGGGTCAAGTGTATTGGCTACATGAAAAATGTACAGTCTTGAGCAAAGAGAAATGTCAACATTTTTAGCTTCCCATTAAATCAGCAAATAAAACACTACAGATGTTACAGCAGGCGTACGGTGACCTAGCACATTTCTAATGGAAGCTGCCATGCGATTCTCACACAAGCTCTCAGCGTGGTGTGAAGAGAATTGCAGGGCAGCTTCCATGAGAAAATTGGTGAGTTGTGCAGCAATGCTGTAAATGGTTTTCATGCACAGTTCACCCCATCGCCCATTTTTTGAGTCTGTGTCATTGGCAGATAACAACTTTGGCTATAACCATCAAGAGATTTTCTTCCATTTCAGAATAACCACTGATAGGTCAACACAACAATGCAAGTAAATGTCGTTTCATCATCCACCTCCTGCAACATCTGAAGTGTTTCATTCGCCAGTTGACTGTTAGCCTGTCAAAATCTGATGTTGGCTCATTGCTGAAAAGTGGGCAGATTCCACTTAGTTGATGGGCCATGTACATCTGTGTCCACCTCAGCAAGAAACATTTGTGAGAACAAACTCTGGGCACCCATAGCAAGAGCTGTTAAATCATTAAATGAAGCATGAAAGGGCAAAAGGTTTGGAGCCATAGCAGATCCAAAGAGTGGTCAGCATTAAAGCATTTTGACAGTATGTGCAGGTCTGGCCAATTTGTTACAAAGAAATGGAGAATCAAATACTCAAAGGACACCAATGGAAATTAAGGGGAAGTGAATATAGGACTGAAGCCAGGAAACACTTCTTTACAGACAGAGTTGTGGGAATGTGAAATGAACTATCGAGAAATGGAGTTGAAACAGAAACCCAACAACATTTACGAAGAATGTGATATTGGGACAGCTCAGCTATTAGCTAAACAAATTTCTTATGCTGTCATGTAAAAGGAAATAAAGTGCATCCCTGAACTAAAGGCAGACTAACAGAATTAAACTGCATTAGTCCTGAACAAAGAAGGATGTGTATGGACATGAAAATACCAAAAGGCATTGATGAATTTGATTCAGTGGAATTCCTCATGCTAAACGGTGAATCACATACACAAAGACATCGGTAAAAATTACATAGAAACTGGAAGGCACTTCTTCACACAAAGAGTCATGGGAGTCTGACCAGACACTCTGATACCTTTTGAAAAAACAAGCATAAGAGATAATGGGCTAACAACTGTATTAGCTAGCCAAACTAGCCTGGTAAACAGAGAGCTCTCTCCACATTTGTAAAATGTGCTGCTTTTTCCTTCCACTCACGAACTCTTCTCTAGAAAGATTTCCACCGAGAGTGTCTCAGTGTAGAAGTACACCGACCAGCATAAATTCAGAATGTGACTCCTGGGCAAGCTGGTATGTGGCTGCAAAAATTCACACGGAAGATGGCTTGAAAAGAAACAGCATTATTTAGTCCATCTTGTTCATTTGATAAACCTGCGGCTAATGAATAACTTCTGCAGATCATCACTTCCCACTTTCTACATTATACTAACTTCTATTGAGTTTTGACTAGATTTGTGTCAATGATCATTTTTCATATTGTAAGAGACGGCCAGCAGCTCAACCCGTCCGGGACGCCCCTGCGATGGAAGGATGGGGGAGGGCAGATTTTCTAGGACACTGTCTCCCCCAAATTGCTAGATGGCAGCTCCCCTGGTGTGTAACAGTACCCCAGATTCCTGCAGGGTATCTTGGGACTTGGAGTTCGGTTTCTTAGCCCTGTTGAGTACAATGGGTGCCGCCAGGAGGACCAGAGGAGCTGTGCCTCATCCATAGCCCGGAAGTACTCACAAGTCCCAAGGACAGGAGCCCTGAAGTACTTCCAGGGTAATTAAAGAACTTTAATTCTCCATCTGACCCGGAAGTCACATGGACAGAAGAGTAGAAGCACTTCCAGGTCAAGGACAATTTAAAAAGACTGGTGGAGACCCAGCAAGTGAGCCGGAGTTGGAAGGTAGAGGACAGAGCTTGCTGGGAGCTGAGGAGGAGAGATTTCAAGAATTTAATATTATTGTGTTTTTGTGGTGGAGGTGGTTTAGGACTATTTTTTTAAAGTGAAGATATTAAAAACTTCTTGGTCCTTTTAAAATGTGTTGTCAGTGTCTGTGTGTCGGATTAAGCATGGGTATAGCACCATCAAGTGTTATAGTATACAAGATGTTTTAGAAGGGTAAGATCATCATAAATGAAATAAAGGTGACATTTCATTTTATCATGATTAGACTGAGACAGCACAGTTGAGGAGATTTGTGTAATTAACACAACAAAATATCCCCACTTTAACCTGAGCAGCTTTGCCACACATGCGAGTCAGAGGGACAGCTTCAGGGCTCATCCAAGGTGTGCAGTACCCATCCACTACCGCTAAGGGCATCTTTATACTTCACGCTCAGAAAGAGTGTACACACACACACACACACATCATGGCTGCCATGCATTCCCAGGGTTCTTTGAGTACGTCCTCAGAAATGGATGCAACGCAAGGAAAAGTAAAAATATGGATGGTGTGTGTGTTCAAGTTTTGGTACATGACGTCAGCATCTTTGCTTGCTATCAACATGTGACGGCAGACTTGCAGCTCCAACAGGATCAATCTCTGTGCTTCGATGTTTGATGAATGGTTTGAAGTGGTGAAGCACATCATCAAATTTAAATGCTGACATGCAAATGTCTTTATGGTGCTTTTCTTCATCCATTTCATGCATAGGCAATTCAAGTACAGCATATTCCCCATCATAATGACACAATACATTTAAAGGTATCACACACTGTCTCGACATTCTTTGTCACTGTTGCCATCCTTTTTTTTGTGCACCTTCACAAACAGCATCAGAATGCAAATAACTTTTATTTTTGACATCTTTCTTCCCTTAACTCACAACACAACATTGTTTTCTACCCATAATGATTTCTCGCACTGACACCTGGTGGAATCCTCCAGATTTACTTAAAGTACGCACTCAAGTATAGTGAGTAATCACGCTTGCATAGCAGCAGCACTCTCAAGCTCATGCTCATGTGCATATCCCCGGCCCAGCATTGTCATCATTTTTCTCTTCCTTAGCAGCATGAAAACGGCCCTTGAGGGCAACTAACTCCGCCCCTTCTGGGCGGAGAGCTATTAAAACCTGTTGCCTATGAACGTTGGCATCTCATTTGGACCTGGATGACTTTGAGGATGGAGCTCTGAGATTCACTTGCTCTTAAAAGCCAGAGAAGGCGATTTATATTCTATTTCATGCCCTTGACCACAGATTTTGTTCATTACTTGCCACAGTAATTAGATGGGTGACCCATCCCTGCATCCTGTGTTCCTCCCATTTATCTACACCATGTATTTGATCCTGTGCCATTGTCCCTTGGAAATGGCCCTGTTTCTGCACTGCATATATGTTGCAATATTAAAAACAGAGGCAGATATTGGGACTGGCTGACAGGCTAGTGCAATATTTACTGTTGCATCTTCACAGGACCAGACTCGGGGGTCTAATGCCAGCCTGGGCACATGGAGTTTGCATGTTTTCCTAAGGTTGATGTGGGTTTCCCTAGACACATATCAAAGATGTGCGTGCTACATTAATTTAAAATTCTAAATCGGCTTGGTATGAGTGACTGCATCCGGTGATGGACTGGTATCTGATGCACAATTGCTTCTCACCTTGTGCCCAATGCTGCTGGGATAGGCATCAGCTCCCAGTGACCCCAAAACTCGACTAAGTACAGAAGGTCAAACTTTCACTTGGACTATCAATGAAACAAATCATCCATTTTGTTTAAAACTACCTCAAGGTCAAGGGAAACAAGATAAAATATTGTATATTTACTGTTAACTCATAGCCAAGTTTCCATGGATAAAACAAATGTTCAGAATTTAAGACGTAAACAGTGGCATGGTATGAGCGAGAGCATTCCCACATGAGCTCCATGATGATCACCTACTATATGATTCTGGTCCAGAAACTGACTCTAACATTCCCAAGCAAACTTAGGATACGGTATATGCTTTCTGAAATACATGTGTATAGAAAAAAAGCTTAATTACAGGCCAAGCAAAGGTCTGAATTAATTAAAGCTATTAGTGAATACACACCAATGAAAGAAAATAATCAGGATAAGAAAAACGCTGTTAGTCCCTAATAACAGCCTTTTCCTCTTCCTAATCATCGTGAAGACGACCTACAGCTGAAACGCCATTCCAATCCTTACTTTCCTTTCACAGCGGGCATTCACTGAGATACGGCGTTTATTTCCAGGCCCCACGCTGACACAGCTGTCACCCTTTTTGTTGCAAAGTCTGTATTAATTAACCTTCTGGTGCTCAATCTCACGTGATGAAAGTGTCTGCCTTTGGAAAATGACGTTCTTTCGTTTTTGATCAAGGCATTATAATAACACTTTCAGAGGAAGTGCAAGTCCTTGGTCAAAAGAGAACGCAGAACTTGAAGTGGTAAGATAATAATGGCTCAAGTGCTGGCCTTGGTGGCACTGGGCCATGCACTGCTGTTTCCCAAAATAGCCACAACTTCTCAGGCTAAATGTTTCCATTTTAACATTTGTTGATATAATTTCTGAATGTTATTAATACTAAATTAATAACATCACTGCAAAATACATTGCTCTTTAAACAATAGTATTAAGCATGACATGTCCATTGCATGGTATTGAAGTGTTTAGAACTGGTGCCTTATGGTTTTTACAGCAACAGCAACATTTATTTCTATAGCACATGTGCTTTACAAGATGACAAAGAGAAAGGTACAAGAAAAGAAAACAATTAAGATAATAATATAACAATAATATTATTATTATAGTGCCTTTCACATCTATCTAACTATCTAATCCTGCCAACTACGCTAAAATATCTGTCTGTCTATCTATCTATCTCTCTATCATATAGCCCCTTTCATATCTATCTATCTATCTCTCTATCATATAACCCCTTTCATATCTATCTATCTATCTCTCTATCATATAGCCCCTTTCATATCTGTCTATTATATAGCCCCTTTCATATCTGTCTATCTATCTCTCTATCATATAGCCCCTTTCATGCCTATCTATCTCTCCATCATATAGCCCATTTCATATCTATCTATCTCTCTATCATATAGCCCTTTTCATATCTATCTATCTATCATATAGCACTTTTCATATCTATTTATCATATAGCACTTTTCATATCTATTTATCATATAGCACTTTTCATATCTATCTATCTCTCTATCATATAGCCCCTTTCATATCTATCTATCTATCTATCTATCTATCTATTATATAGCCCCTTTCATATTTATCTATCTATCTATCTATCATATAGCCCTTTTCATATCTATCTATCGATAATATGAAAGAATTGAGTAACAACAAACAAAGGTAAGGTTAGATGGCCAGTAGGACAGAAAAAACAAAACTCCAGTTAGGCTGGTGAAAAAAAAAACAAACCCTGGGCTCAGTTTCTAGCCCTATCATTGCCTCTATGGGGTCTGCACATTCTCCTTGTGTCCATGTGGGCTTTCTCCAGATACCTCACATTATTCATACATCCCAATGACGTGTGTATTTAATGAGCCACTTACTGCTAAATTGCCCTGGGTTGGACTGTGCACATTTAATATACAGTAATAATTAAGAAAAGGTCCAAAACAAAACACCAATACTGTGACAAACTCTGCTGCCTCTCTTAGCCGTCTTGGACCGGTTTGCCCCCCTTTCTCTATTTTGTGGGGTGGCTGGTCCATTTGCACATTGCAGTATCCCAGCAAGCACTCCTCTTTCTCACCACCTGTATCTTTCACTATAATCCCACCCGTGGCCTCACTGGTTTACTGACCTGAAAGAACTTACAAGTCACAGCCTGGGGACACTTCCATTGTAATTCCCCTTATCATTTCATGGGTCAGAAATGTTCTCCGATAGTCATGACACCATCTTCCCGAATGCTCGCTTTAACAGCACCAGGTGTTTCTGCAGCCCTGAACACCAGCAAGAGCCAGACAACCCCCATGTAACCTGTTAGTTCATAATATCCAGCAGGGACCCACCATTAATGAACAGGACCTCCTTCCTGCCACCCACTGATTTGGAACACTAATATTAACTCAACCTTTGTCCCCCATTTCCATTCGCCTTCTCCCTTTCTAATAGCAGGATCTTGGTGGGTTTTGCTTTCATCCTGCAGTAGCCCCGTCGGCCTTCAATGATCCGCAGTAAAAGGCCACCTACAGTGGAGTCAGAAGGCTGCTTTGCATTTTTAAAACAAGTGTCCTGCTAGTAGGGAGGCCTGACTGACTCTGAGGTATTGAGAGTTACAGTAATCCAACCTGCATTTTACTTTCTGATGTAAAAACATATTTTTTCAATAATGAAAATCCTATTGAAGCTGGGCATGCTATGAATAGTCATCTTCTGTAGTACCCATGTGTGATTTAGTCTACTCAGCTGCTACATTTTTAAGTAGTTGAAGTTTGGGCCTGAGTTAGTCCTGGTGGGCTATGACTTGACAATGCCACATTAAAGTAAGCTTTCATCTTCCATTAACAAAGCTCACCATTCGTTCTATTGAGACGACCTATGAATTGGTCTGCACATGTTTTTGTGCTCACTGTGGAGAGCTTCTAACTCGACAACTTTATGATGGCAGCGAACACTGAGGTCTGGCAAACAGGAAACTTGTCTTTCCACTAACAGGCAAGATGCTTGTAACATTATGCAAGCTTTAATGGCACAGCAACTTGGATTCAATTAAAGCAACTGAACCTCAGAAGACAGAGGCAGAGTTTGTGCCCGAGTGTAATAAACAGAAAAGCTGCAATTATAGTCCCAATTGTCCTGAACCACTAAACTCCCATAAAAGAATAACCAGAATGGATGAAAGGGCGGCTGCAGCGAAGAGAATGAAAGTGTTGGGTTGGAATGAAATTCATGTTGCCTGTGACTTCTCTAAATAACCCGCTACACTCTTTTTATTGTGTAGAAACTCATAACGGTGGGGAGCTCACAGCACTGATTCATGATATTGCCTCTAAACCTGAAAGAAACAGCAGGCTGGCAAATGTGGTGAAGAAACAAAAAAAAAAAACAAAACAAAACAAATGTTTTTTTTTTTAATCCATCACAGGAATCACAACATCAGGGAAGAGCAGTACATCAACTAAGAGTGCACATTTTAAAAATAAAGATGCTAGTGTATTTACTCAATTCTAGCTCAGAAAACTGTCAAATAAAAAGTGTCCCTTTTATGTCAAAGTGTCAAATGACGTGATGGTTTGAAAGGACACGGCTAACAATCGGGGCACTCAATGGTTAAACTGACAGCCACCGTTATGTAAGGCTGTAATTTAATTAGATTGCACGTGATCTGCCTGTCAAATTCTTTGAACAGAGATATTCACGTCCCCTTTGAGTAGCTTGGACGTTCACAAATATCCACTTAGTGCTATTCTACTGAATACAGTCGACTGCTCTGTATTTTCTCGGGTATTTTTCAAATTTATTGACAATTTAAGAACAAATGCAGACCTTTTTCAGTTGCAGAATATCTGAATTTTCCCATGGGATGAATCTAATCTAATCTAATTATATACATTTTTA
Source organism: Polypterus bichir lapradei (assembly GCA_026402145.1). Taxonomy (NCBI): domain Eukaryota; kingdom Metazoa; phylum Chordata; class Cladistia; order Polypteriformes; family Polypteridae; genus Polypterus; species Polypterus bichir. The sequence goes on along the minus strand of JANRMT010028174.1, from coordinate 53,547,277 downwards.
GAGCAGCTCCACTAGAAACATCTAATGGTTTCAACGTCTGATTAATTGGGGATTCTTGGAGTGGTTGTGTGAGTGAGTGTGCCCTGTGATGCACTGGCATTGACTCCTGTCTTGCACCTCATGTGGGGAAGGCTATGGTTCCATATTGATCCTGAAATGGAATGGGTGGGTTTCAGATTGTCTTACTGTTTTATAGATAAATCATGTGTTTAATCCCATTCAGGACCACAAGGGATTGGAGCCTAGGGGGTGCAAGGAAAGAAACAACCGTGGACACGGTGCCAGCCCATGCAGGGCACACACCCACCCATACTTACTCACTCACACTGGTGACTCTCAGTTGATCTAACATGCTGACATGATTAGGATGCCACCCAGCAAATGACTGGGGTCAAGATTCAAACACACACCGCTCGTTCAATCTGCTACTTCATAGCATATGCTAACATTTCAGACGCACAATTTTAAAAAAGCCCGACATCACTGTCGGCATCGACAGATCAGCCACTTCTTTACTGAGTGTAGTGAATGACCAGAAAGTGAAACAGATGGTCCCATGCGACTCATCCAAAGACAACTCTCTCTTTAGCTAGGCTGCAGGTTCTAGCATATCTTTAGCTAGTTATCTTTAAGGCAACTGTTTATAGAAATTCAACTCCCCAGTATCACGTGATACAAAGTCAATGAAATACCACTGCCCAGAGCCTAAGGCGTTGCGCTTTAAACATGAAATCTGCTGGTTCCATTTCTTTCTACCTCTGTGACTCTGAGCAGGTCAGGTAAAGTGCCAGAGCTTCAACTGTAAAAAGAAAATATTGTACAAATGTAAAAAAAAAATTACACCTTGAATAATGTTCATGTCAGTCCATACAATATGTAGGTTGTTTGTTTGATTAACTATTTGAGGGCTGAATATTTTTTCCAAAAAACTCAGTTTTCTGAAAAGCACACAAAGCAATGTTTTCTCACATAAACAAACATAAAACGTCTGTCGCTGCGTGCTGTGGCTACTGTTGTCACCTATTTGCGGTTTGTGGCGGCTGCGCAGGAGCAGATCAGTGGCCAGCAGGAATGCACAGCAGGCTGGCTACCTGGCTGCCTTTGTGTGGTGGGTGGGAGGTGGTGGCATTTGCAATGCGACACAATCTGGTTTACATGTCTTGTCATTGTAAGTGTCACTCCTCTCAGGTGAACATTGCCATAAGCGCATCAGCTACACAATCGTGTTCAGCACCACAATCAGCTGATGCCAGTACCTCATTTTCGATCTTCATCTCCAGATCACTTGCATCAAATTCAGAGTCTGACAAGTCCAATTCAGCAGTAATACACAAAACATCGTCCACTTGGTATTTTATTTTGTGCATTCGCCTTGATCTCTCGCTGGATGTCGATGCCATTTTAGAGGTTGTTTGCTCTTCACTACTCCTACACGCGCAAGGAATCGAGATCAGATCAGCAAAGCTAACTTTCCTTCTAGCAAAGAGAGTCTAATTAAAATGGAAAGGTGAGTTTTGTCGCTGTTTACAGCTGAATACTGTCCTCTATCCTTGAATTTTGACAAAAGGCGACATCCGCCCTAAAAGAGTTAAACGGTTTTGTGGATAATTACAATAATTTTGGTGCAATACATATTCATTCTATGGATGCTGTTCATAAAAGCAAGTTATTCTTCTGCCCTCTAAAACCTGCTTTTAAAATGTAAAAGAACATGAAAAAGTCTGAGGAACATCCAAGGCATTGTAATATTTGGGAGGCAAGAGCACCTCAAATGGTGGTGATTATTGTCAACATGGTAGGGTTCCTAAGGAGGAATATTTCAGGCAAAATTAAATTAAATAAACACTGAAATGTGACAATAAATAAAGGATAACAAAATGATATGTGAGCACAAATAATTAAATGTGTCATGAGATATATTTTTGTTGCTTATTTCTTTATGTATTTATTTAATTATTGTTATGAATTGTGCACTTCAAGAATTTTGTTTTCTCCCTTAAAATATTATTTTGAAGGATATACTGCTGTCCATAACTGAAGAACAAGTAAGGAGACAACTGAGGAAGCCACCAACAGCAAAAGCTGCAGGACCAGATGGAGTCAGTCTGCGAGTTCTCAAGTCCTGTGCTGACCAACTTTGTGGTGTCCTCTGTCACCTGTTCAGTCGGTCCCTACGGCTTCCGACAGTGACAGTGCTGTGGAAAATATCCTGCATTGTTCCTGTTTCAAAGAAGGCGCATCTTCATCTCATGGCTACAGACTTACATTGCATATCATTAAGATCTTTGAGAGACTGGTCCTGAACTCCCCTTGTTGTAGACCACCTGGCCCTACTGCAGTTTGCCTGTTGGACAAAGATTGGAGTGCAGGATGCAATTATCTATCTGCCTCACAAGGCTTATTCTCACCTGGACAAAGCTGGCAGCACTGTGAGGATTATGTTTTTTTGATTTCTCTTTCAATACCATATAATCATCCATGCTAAGGGGTATACTCGGAGATATGCAGGTGGATGAGCTTATGGTGTCCTGGACAATGGACTATTTGTCAGGCAGACCGCAATTTGTGAGACTGTGTTTTTAATCCAGATGTGAGCAACACTGGAGCACCACAAGGATCAGTCCTCAGACTATAAAACTAAAACCGGGTCATGATACTTGCAGAAATTCTCTGATGATTCTAAACTCATGGGGTGCATTGATAAGGGGGATGAGTCAGGTGGAGAACTTTGTTTCTTGGTGAATAATAATCTAATGGTGCCCGATTGTAAAACAAAATAATGTTGCCGTACCTTGAACTACTAATCATTACATTCAAAAAACTGTGAAGAACCCTCACAGAAGGTGCTAGAGAAAAAGCAGCCCAAAAGTCTCCATAAGTTCCCAGTTATCAATCAGGTAAATAATTACTTAAAAGTGTCACACACATGTGAATAGGAGGAAGCTGAGTGGATTGAAAGAAGGTAATTCCACACCAGGCCAGGGAGTGGTGGGGTGCGCTAAACTTTCCTCTGTTTTCTCTGCAGACCAGACACGGGATAACCTGCCTGATTTCTCTTCAAAGACGTCACTTCTGGTTCCGGCACCCCAAAAGATGTTACACCCGGTTCTGGCACCCCAAAAGACATTACACCTGGTTCTGGCACCCAGAAAGACGTCACACCTGGTTCCGGCACCATCTTCAGCATCACTTTCAGTCCCGACATCCAAGATGACATAATTTCTGGGACCTAGTCTATAAAGACACCATTTTGCCTTAACAAATCAGTTCAGACTGAGAACTCGAACTGTGCACTTCAGTGCGATTACTAAAATATTTTGCAGCCAGGTACAATATATGGGTGGCTGCCCCAAACCTTTCTGTGTGTCCGAGGCTGATTTATTTTACATCAGATATTACCAAATTTTACTATTTTCATTACAAACCTGTCACTGGTATGGCTAAAATGAAACAATATCATCACACAGAGGCTTGGTACTTCCTAAGAGCTGGTGCAGGTAAATGACACTGAAGCAAAAACACTGGACATTGTTAAAATTACAATCACTACATTTGAAGGAGGATGGCACAGAGGTTGGTGCTGCTGCCTCACAGCCCTTGGATTCAGACTCCTCTCTAGGTACTGTCTGAGCTCTGCTCCCATTTGTGGGGCTTTACTTCCGATTTTCCTCCCACATCCCAAAGAAGTGCATTCCATTGGGGAAGCGACTAAAGTCCATTTGGACGCGCACCTCCAGGTTCAGGAACACTTTCTACCCAACTGCAATCAGACTCATGAACAATCAGTAACCTTGTGTCATCTCCACTGCTACCTGCACATGTACAGTACAGGCCAAAAGTTTGGACACACCTCCTCATTCAATGTGTTTTCTTTACTTTCATGACTGAAGGCATCAAAACTATGAATGAAAACATGTGGAGTTATGCACTTAACAAAAAAAGGTGAAATAACTGAAAACATGTTTTATATTCTAGTTTCTTCAAAATAGCCACCCTTTGCTCTGATTACTGCTTTGCACACTCGTGGCATTCTCTCGATGAGCTTCAACAGGTAGTCACCTGAAATGGTTTTCACTTCACAGGTGTGCCTTATCAGGGTTATTTAGTGGAATTTCTTGCTTTATCAATGGGGTTGGGACCAGCAGTTGTGTTGTGCAGAAGTCAGGTTAGTTGGACGATCATTTATTTTTCAACAGGACAATGACCCCAAACACACCTCCAGGTTGTGTAAGGGCTATTTGACCAAGAAGGAGAGTGATGGAGTGCTGTAAATGGTCATGAAAATAAAGAAAACACATTGAATGAGGAGGTGTGTCCAAACTTTTGGCCTGTACTGTACTTCTGCCACTGTCTCTATTTATTCCTAGGATTCTGGTTTAATTTATTTACTTATTATATTAATTTATTTATTGTGTGTGGGTTTTTTTTTTGCCTATGTTCACTGTCTGCAGGGGCACATGCAAGCAAGCATTTCATTTTACATTGTACTTGTACTTGTACACATGACAATAAAGAATTGAAAATGGTTAGGTTAGGGTTAGCTGGAAATTCTAAACCGGCCTTACGTGAGTGTGGGCGAGTGTATGAGAGTGTGTTCAGCGCTGCTGTCCAGGGTTCGTTCCAGACTTGCACCCAATGCTGCCAGATTTAGCCATGTCCCCCATGACACACACATATGAGGGTTTGGATATGAAGGAGAGTCGATACTCTGTTCTTCTGGTGGATTAATGAATTATAAATATTTCAGCAAAGCAATGCTGTGTGGAAAGAAAAGTCTTCTCTTCTTCTCTTATGGAATTTTAAAAAATGCCTTTGGGAAAATGCAATTTTGAAATTCCTGTTGGTTACAAAAGAGGAAATGGTCTTTTATTTCGTTCCCCTTTGACAATTTCACAAATCCCTGTCACATACTGTATACTGAGCCACCCAATGTCAGCCTGCTCGGCTCCACAAGTTACTGCTGTATGAGCTGTAAACTCGGCTGAAACGCACTACCGTCTCATTTAAACAAGTGGGTACTGCACAAGCCCACCAGCTTTCAACCAATAACAAGCATCACTGAAGTATAGGAAAGATCAGCATGGGTTGCCATGGTATTTGGCCTTTACTGAGTGAAGTGTGCAGTGGGCCAGGAAAGAAGGACAGGATTTTGGTTATGTAAAAAATAACAGGAAAAGGATCCACACTCACATTTTTTGCAGCCGACCCTGAATATACACTCATGTTTGGCCCTGCATGCCAAATATTGGGTGGGCATTGACGGCATTGACCCCCCCCCCTTGTAAAACAAACTAAAGCTTGTAAAACAACAGTGCTTGTGTATTTCACGTTACCACTTTTTCCATCCATACTTTGCTTAAACTCAGTTGCTGTGCCATTTAGGCCCCCGCATTATTGCAGGAGGATCATTGACAGATGGATAAATTAACATCCTCAATGGCTGCTGAAGCTTCATCCCACGCTATGGGCCTTACCCACTCCTAGCAGCCTTGCCCCTCACTCTTCTGGGAGTGAAAGGGGTAATTAAAATTCAGGTAAACAAAGAAACAATTGCTATTTATATAGGCACTTGTATAGTGCTGACAACGTCTGAGAGGGCTGCGCAGTTTTTGCACCAACACATATTTCTATAATCACAGCGCTGAAAGATAAAATGACTTCTTCATGGTGATGCTGCATTGCACCTGACAATTCATCTCATCAGGCTACATTGCTGTGACCCTAATGAAACAATTATTCATACAGCATGTTACACAAAAATGTAACCGATGCTAAGAAAAGGAGTAGGAGTTAGATCTTTCCACATTTTAAATTAAAGTATTATTTATATAATAATGACATTATAAAACATCACAGAGAAAAAATCAAAGGCTTTGTGACAAAATTAAAAGGTGTTTTCTTTAAAATATGTCTTGATCTTGCCTTGTAATACACTGATTATCCATGGTGGAGACCATGGATGAGATGGCTGTCCATCACAAACATAAATTGTAAAGGGGCACCCAGTAGACTCAATGCTACAAACAAAAAGGGGGCACAGACTTAACAGGACCAGACACTGAGGAGGAAACAAGCTTCAATTAGGAGCAACATGCCAACAGGGCAATGCTGCCAGGGCGAAGGAGGTCCTATTCTAACGGGCAGAACAGGCAGACATTTTTAAGAGTTTTCACGCTTTGGAGGTCCTTTATAATGTGTGTGACCACCTGTTGTGTGGTATCATGAATAGATCACTTGGGTATTTTGTCTCTTTAAGGCTGAGCTGGGGCTGAAGGCTGCATAAAAACCTGTGGGAGTTCAATGAGGAGGGTCACAGGAGATCTGCTAAGCATTCCTGACCTGTAAAATCATTTAGAGGAACTACACTAGAAGAGAACCCTTGCCAATACCTGGAAACTCATTCCAGTCAAATGTGGAATTGGTGGGAGAAGTTAGACCAGTAGGACGAGGGATGTGAAGGAAGCAGAAGGAGTGCTTAGTGGAAAACTGGGGAGGCACCAGCCATTCCAACTAAGAGGGAGAGAACTGCTTTGTGCAGAAAAGCTCAAAAAGAAAGTTTAGTTGTTTTTTTTCTCTCTGTGTTTATTTTGTGCACTTTGTTATTCCTACTTTTCATTTTAGTCCATGTGTCCTTTATAATAAAGATACATTATACAACTTTGGCCTCCTTATCACTCATTATAGGTATAAGGGTGGCTCCAGAGCACTATACTGAACTACACTGAACACTCCCTCACATGAAAGGCATCAGCTTAGAATTAGTAACATGTTTTTTGGACTGTGGATGGAAAATATAATCTTTTGATGCAATTAGATGCAACCTACAAATACGCAAGAAAAAGTGCAAACCTTAAAGGGAAGGCGTTGCAGCTCGAAACTCAAAAATGGCCTAACGCCTTTGAGATGAAAACAAAACTACCCAGTGCTCTAATAACTGACCAATCTATCTATCTACCTAGTATATAGTCCCTTACCTATCTATCTACTGTATCTATCTACCTAGTATATAGTCCCTTATCTATCATAAGGGCTGGCCCTGACACAGACAGGCAGACACGTTCATGTCACCCACAAACATGTTTATTTACAAGTCACAACTATTTACAAGGGTGCCACACAAACCCCCAGAGTCCCCAAAGTCCTGGCCACACAATGCCTTACTTTCTTCAGGCCCCTTTTATCCACACCCGGATGTGCTCCAGGTGCTTCCCGGCAATCTCCCGCTGACACGCCCCAGTATGACGGAAGTGCCGGCTGTATCCCCGGAAGCACTCCGGGTGTCCCTGCTCCTCTTCCCCCCAGCACTTCCTGGTGTGGCGGAAGTGCTGAGGTCCAGGGCTCCAAAGGCATGGGGGCACCCCCTGGCGGTGACCACAGGCCCCTACAGGGTGGAGCTTCAAAGCTCTGTACCCATGGCCCCCAAAAGAACCAAGGCGGTTGCCCCCAGATGGTCTGGGGAAGGCGCAAGCCCTCCTCCGGTCCTCCTGGGCGTCCCGGCTGGGTCGCCACCCAAGCCACCTCTGATCTATCTAGTATATAGTCCCTTATCTATCTATCTATCCATCTATCTATCTCTGGTGTTTATTTCACAATCATTCATGTTACTTAGGTGATACATTTTTTTCTCTAAGCCACCATGGCAGATTTTAAAAGATAATGATGATTGTATTTTAAACATTACCAGACTTGTTCATAAACAGATTGTTCCCATTGAACATTTATTTATTTATTCATTCATTCTGTGCATCTTATCTATTGCAAGACACTGTTGAAGACGGCCATCTCACTGTATAGCACTTTTCTGTATGTTGGTTCGCATTAGTTTATAAATGCAGTCTCTTTGGTATTTAAACATCCAAGGCACCTACAGTATAGTATCAGGAAGTAATGTCTGGAGGAGTGATGTGACCTAAAACTGGATTTTACATCATGACCACAAACCAGCAAACACTGCACTGTCATGAGTTTTTGATCAAAACCAATGTGGTTGTTGTTTCACAGCCCCCTGTCTTTGTCAGATCTTGCTCCCTGTGGCTTCTATTTGGTCCCAAAATTAAAACTGAAAATGCAGGGAAGAATATTTGCTACCATTGAAGATATTTAGGAAAGACTGCAGGAGGCTCTAGACATTATAACAAAAGTATAGTACAGGAAATATTAACAGGGATGAGAGAAAAGTGTATTGCATCTCAAGGAGAGGATTTTAAAGGTGACTAGAAGGGAACTGATGCAAATTTTATAATAAAGTTGTTTTTTTAAATAGTTCCAGATCTCTCTATCTATAAGAATTGATATTAACAATTTGTTTTGGGAGTCTCCCCTGATATCCTTGTTAAGTAACACTTCATTTTAAACTTCGATATCAGTATCTGATGTCCTGTGATGCCGAGTTGTTTAGCGTCTGTTTCTGCAGACGTTAATGTCTAGTTTGTAAATAAACAGGGCATAGCTCTCAAACAGTGTGGCTTCACGCCTAAGGAGATATTGTAGACTGTAAAGCACAAGGCTGCCGATTTTAACAGCATCATTGAATCACTAGACGGACTTGAGCTTAATTAGCCTTGATGAACTGTAAATCTTATGTGGGTTGCCAGGTTAACAGTGGATGTCGACTATGATGAACATAAGAATGTGACCTGCAGTAGACTACAACTATCAAAGTTTAGATCGGCTCCTGTACCGATGCTGCTAGGCCAGGCTCTTGTTCACTGTGACACTGACAAGTTTAGCAAGTGTATGAATAAATGTAATTCTTTGTCACCCTTAAAGGTGATTAACCCCTTACTTTGAAAATAAAAATGGCTGCCACCAGGTAATGCATAACCAGGTTAATTTTCAGCAGAAATATCCACGTGCTTCTCTTTTGATCCAAATCCATGCCTTTGCTCAGAGATTTAGAATTTTTTCCATTTAAAGAAGGATGCATCTTATATCTAATGAAATCAATCGGATGTACATTCTTTGAAGTGCATTTCCTGCTGCTGATTTTCAGAGAATATTCAACCTACTGTGACAAGTTATTTCTACCAAAGTTAGACATCATTGAAATTCAAAGTAATATCTCTGGTATTATTTTTCATCTTCATACTTATTCAATAATCTAAAAGGAATGACACAAATTATTATGAGTTAAAAATGCATTCCAGATTACCCTTTATCTCTGTGCCCTCTTCTATAATAAACTTTTTCAAGTGACACATAAGATGACACCCGTGTTATGTCATTATGTTGCTTGCTTCCCTTCCAGCTGCCATAAATAATTAGAGTCATCTTCATGCAAAATGTAAGTTAGGATTTATTCTGTGCATCTTATCTGTTGCCAGACACTGGTGAAGAGGGACATCTCACTGTATACCACTTTTCTGTATGTTGGTTGGCATTGCTTGATAAATGCAGCCTCTTTGGCATTTCTTTGCATTTTAGAGTTGCACAGATGGTAAAGTGGTTAGTGCTGCTGCCTCCTAGATTCCACATCTACGACAATATCTATTTTATATGGTACTGCATACTAACTGAAGTATCCAGCTTTGCCCAGGCGTATTTGTGGAATGAGTTAAGGAAAGAAAGCAAAGGCTTATGTGTTTTTAAATGGTGACCCCATTGTTATTGCTAGCTGTCCCATCTGTCCTCCACCCTGCCTCTCTATTAATGTCTCTTCTCTTGTGAGACCATAATTTGCTCCTTTTGGGTCCAATTGGATTCCAGAATTGCAGTAACTCCTTGCTGGGCTGTAACCATGAACACTGTCATGTCTGACTCATTCTCTTAGTTCAAGGTGGACAGTTCGTAGAGCTTTAATTATGAATAAAAGCAGATAAAGCACGGGTTAAACCCTTTGATTTCCCTCTGTGTTGCGCTGCACTTCCACTCTCAATCAAGTCTCACCCAACACACCCCTGCAAAAGCACACAACACTTCTTTTTATATTACAGTAGGTAGAAGCAGCGGGCAGCTGCTTCCAGGTAAGTAATGTTAATGTTCTGGTCATTTTCTCTGCTAGTCTGGCTTCAGTCTGATTGGATGTCTCACTTACGTTGAGCCAGCAGATGGCATTGGTGTGCAAATTGCAGCACACAGAAGAGGGAAAAAAACCATTGGGACCCCTAGGGTTAAAATTCAGGGTTCCAAAGTCTGTCTTGTCCGTACGGTCCTAGAGAGCAACTATGTAAAATTTGGTCCAGATCGGTCAAAGGGGGTAGGATTGTATCAGGAACATACAGACAGACAGACGTTCTATTTTATATATGTATAGATTATCATACAAAAAGTGCAGCTTGAAGTGTTTTACCAAATGCAAAAGTATTACAATTAAAAGAAAAGTACAAAAAGTCAAAAGTATTCTAACAACAAAGAAATAAATGAGTACATACACAATTGAAATAAAGAGATAAGCAGTAGAAATGAAAGAGTCGCTAAGTTTAGTTGAAATAACAGTTTGAGTCTCTAGCAGTTATAAAGGTAAAGACAGATGATGCTCTGGTCAGATGGCCAAAGAGAAGACAAAATCAAAAACTCTAACTGAAGAATATTAACCATCAGGGGTTTCAAGGCTAAAAGACCACCGTTTCCTGACTGGGCATTCTACAAAACATAATCATGATAAAATACTTCATTATTTTTATGTTGCAACGCCCTAGAACAGGGGTCCCCAACTCCATTCCTAGAGGGCCGCAATGGCTGCAGGTTTTCATTCTAACCCTTTCCTTAATTAGTGACATATTTTTTGTTGCTAATTAACTTCTTTTGAATTTATTTTAATTGACTTGTTTTTTTTAAGATTTGTTCCCCTGAATCGTTTGGAGACCAACTAAATCAGGGCCACAAACTCCAAACAGTTGCTTAATTATGTGCCAATTTTTGTTGTTAATTAAACCTATTGTTTTATTCCATGGCTTGTTGTTGCTCTCATTGTTCAATAGCATAAATTTCCGAAATTGTTGATTTTTTTTTACTTTTGTAAGAGCACTGGTAAAATGTTTTGGGGACCTGAGCAAATCATCATTCCTGAGACCTTCATCTTTTGCTGTTTTCAGATATTGTATGATGGACACAGTTTGCTGGTCATTTTTGTTTCATTTTGAATCTCATTATTATTTGGCTGCTACTTAAGGAAAAAGAAACAATTAAGGGGTTTAAGTCTTCAAGAGCAGGCCAAATACAATTAATTCAAATGATGTTAATTAGCAGCAAAAACAAGACACTAATTAAGAAAAGGGTTAGAATGAAAACCTGCAGCCACTGGGGCCCACTAGGACTGGAGTAGGGAACCCCTGCCCTAGAAGATTAGATGCAGTAGGTCTAGTTAGCATCCAGTATCCCAGTTTTAATTCCCATTCCTAGGATGCAGTGAAATTTATATGCTCTCTCCGAGCCTGGCTGGTTTTTCTCCAGGTACTCCACACACCATGAGTGTATGTGAGGCAGCAGGCATTTTACTGGGCTGGCTGCCAATCTCAGATTGCTTCCTGCTTTATTCCTCACAATGCCAGGATAAATTGGCACACCTTCATATATGCAGTATTAGACTTAAGTTGGAGAATTTCATGCTATTTCTGCCCAGACATTTAACATGAATTCAATTACACCTGAGCTAAAAAAATGCAACACAGTCAAAAGAAACCTGACAAACACCAGTTGGGCAGAAACCGGTAGCCATGGATAGAATTTAACAGGAAGAAGAACTGACAGAGAAGAGTCTGGGCTGCATCCTGCTTGGCACTTCACTGCCAGCTGTCATTCTTGTTCACACTAAGTCAAGTTTTGCATTCATTCTATTGGATGGCTACTTCAAAATATTTTAAATAATACAAAAGTTTTTTTTTTTTCAATTTATTTTACATTATTGCAGTTATACCCATCCTTACATTGCAGGGTATTTTAATTTGAATGAATTTCTGCTGTGAGAATGGGACTCCTCTAAAGGTGTGTCTTGTCTCGTTACTGATTGTGATATTCACAAACAGAATATGAAGGCGCAGCTGCGCTTTGACAAGTATCCATCTTTTAGGGCTGCAGCTCTGCGGTTTGTCCTTTTGGCCTCAATTGACTGTAATATGAGCTAAACACTGGAACTGTTCTGCAGCTGAGTGAGAAGTGGCTGGGATAAGAATTCCATCTCGGGTTAAATCTGAGGTCACGATCTTGATCTGGAGAAGACCTAAGAAGTGAGCAGTTCCCTCAAGTGGAAGAGATCAAGTACATCTGGGTATTGTTCATCAGTGATGATAGAGGTGCTCATGAGGTTGACCAATTTATTGGGGTGGTGGTGGCAGTTTTACGGCTATTTTACCAGTCCGAGCTAAGTCCTTGGGTGAAGTTTTGATTTACCAGTTGGTCTACAGTACATTCTATCATATGGTCACAAGTTCTGGGGAGTGGCTGAAAGAAAGTGTCAGGGATGAACTGCTGCCTCTCCATATCAAAAGCTGCCATTTGAAGTGGTTTGGTCACGTAGTTACACTGCCCTCAGGGTATCACTCATGAGTGGCACGGGGTGAACCAGGCACAGCTCACTAGGAAAAGAACCAAGGGCAGACCAATGACACACAAAGAGGAATTACACTGCATCTCATATTATGGCCTCAGGGGGAACTGGAGATTGTTGTTGTGGATAGAACATCTCATTGATGTTGTATTTCAGCCTGGGGTCCTCCCCTGGCTGGGGTTCAAATCCTTGTTTCATGCCCTTTTTGTTCACTTTTGAGTTATCCATTTATGTTAATGTTACTTTTGTTAATTATTTGCATTATTCCTAGTTGCTTTTGTCCATAAGCCTTTGTTATATGCCATCTGTTTTGTGGGTGGTTCCCCAAGTGGTGAGATCACCTGCCTATTCACCACCAGGGACTGCCCTCAGCCGCAGGGTTTCCAGCAGTTCCTGGGTGTGCATGTGAATGGAAGCTGGAAGTTTTGGTGAGTTACTGTGATTCTTCTGTGCTTTGCTTTTGTGATTTATTGGAATTTTGAGCTGTTTGCTGTTTTTTATCCATTCCCTAATTTACTGTATTGCTTTCGGGATTGCCTTTTGTAGTTATTGTATGCCTTTTGTGCTCTTCACGAGCTTTACAGAGTAATGGATTTATTTCACAAAAAAGCTCTATCATTTTTTTAAGTATCTGGCATTTGCCTTTATGTCTAACTAGGGGTCTGATGGCAAACCTCCTGAGTGGGCAGTATGGAAGTGCTGTTGCAACTCTTTAGTGTTCGAAATCCCAATTTCATAAGAATTGAGTGGCTACAGCTGAAGACTAAATGCACATGACACACTATGAAGGGACCACGTTATTCAAAATTATGTAATAATGGCTAATTTATATTAATGACATTGATTCTATAATAGCAATTAAACTTAACACCTGAATTGGAGGGACAGCAAATACTAAGGAGGCAGGAAAAAAAATAGAAAAAGACCTGGACCACCTTCAAAAACTGGCTTTGCAGTTGATAAATGCAGTTTCCTATAGCGTGCCATGCATGTAGGGAAACAGACAGTTTCCCAACAATGACGGGGGGGGGGTCGCTCTTATAAAAATGAGTTAAAAGTTTTATGTTGACTCAGCTGTTTCATCCTATACATATTTTTTTGGTATTTGGAAGTCAACATACAGAAGAAATTAAAACACTGAATACAATATTACCTAAGGTATTATGTTAAACCAGATTATAATGCCCTAATTGTTATGTTGCTGCCAGAATTTATTCAGTTTTGTTATTTTTCAATTATTATTATTATTTTCTGTGTAATTTGTTACATTTGCCTATTATTTAGTGCACTAGGGCTCTAAGTGCTCTTTTATTACTTGAATTTTGTGGGTGGAACCCATTAAGAGGCGGAGCCACATTGACATCACTGCTTAAGGACCGCCCTCAGTCTTTAAATGAGAGGCCAGGGAGCTGGGCCTTTGGTGGATCACTGAGCATTGCAGGAGTTTAGTCCTGTAAGTATTGTTTTTATAGGATTTTCTGGTTTTGTGGATGTTTTGGTTCTGTTCTGGGATTTCTGCTTTTGAATTTTGTATTAGGACATGTTTGCCTTTGATTACCCTTTTTACATAAATCCCTTTAGCCCTTTTTTCTCCTGTTTTCTATTTTTGTGCTTCTTTTTAAATTTATAAAGTTTCTTGTTTGGATGTATCTTATCAAGCCAAAGGTTTCACGGTTCCTCTGTCATAGGATATTTTTATATATTTCTGGAACATTAATAGTAATTTTGAAAGTTTAAACCCAGCTCTCTATTTTTGGACCTTAAAGGCAAAAACTTACTTGTGGAGTTTGGGACTAGCTGCACAGAAGTGAAGCTAATTCTGGGTAGGTTGGTGAAGTTCCTGACCTACATTTTTGGAATTTAATGAGTCCTATGGGTACGTTTGTACTGTCTTTTGAAAACACTAGTGAGATGGTGTTTAGAGTACTTTGTTTAGTTATGGTGACCACATTAAAAAAAAAAAAAATTAGAGACAGAAAAGACAGCCAAAATGTAAATAATGAGTTCACCCAGTTCTTCAGACATTTCAAAGGCGTTAATAAACAAGATGGTGCAGAATTCTATGAGTTACACACTTTAAGACATCAGTGGAAATTAAGGGGAAGTACACTAAAGAGAGAAGCCAGGAAAGGGTCGCAGAATTTTGGACCAAACCTCTGAGTCATGTACTTGCAGTGGACAACTTACTTGGACAGCCCGGCCATGCGATAATGAGACATGGCTGAAGGGCTACATTGTCGTCTCCTGTTTGTAAGATTTCTTACTGCCTGAATGTGTTTCATGGACCCTTGGATCTGGGCAGAAACTAAAAAGTTTTCTCTAAACTGTAAGAACGAAGCTTTCTCCAAACTTTTTATATACTTTATGTGTCTCCTCATGTTCTCTTCTGCCAAGGTTGGCCAGCCGGTCTCACCACACTACCACTCTAGTGTTATTATCCTTGACGCTGAAATTTTTGGCTTATTTTATATATAAATGTAATGCATACTCCAGTTGTCTGGAAATGATTCACATCACAAGACAGCCCTCTGATTTAACACCTCTTGCCCACACTACACATGAATCATGTTAAGATGAAGAGCTGTATTACATTTAAATAATTTCCATAAGTTTGCCACATTCACTGTGTCATGTTTTATGGTGTAGATTTTAACTTTTTCAGGTACAATTAAGAACCACCAATCATTGTGCTGTAGCCAGTAGGTGAGGTCAGATCCAAACAGGTTGACTTAATTTCAATCTCTTCAAATCTAGCAGTTACAGCCCCTCTATTAAAAACTGCTGTGCTTAATTGATCTGAGTAGACTGCTTTTTAATAGTTTTATATTGGAAACAGACTTTTACAGACATGCATGGTTCCCTTTCTTATTAAAAAAGTAAAATTAATAAAATGGCAAAAAACATAAGCGAACGACGTCCTAATTCATGACTCACAGTTTCCTTTCATGGTTCCAAAGCCTAACTTGGAACAAGGTTACACCTCAAGGACAACTTTTTTGAAATTTTAAACCAAACAGCTTATGAATAGTTTGAGAGCAGATCTCTCAAACTCCATTATCTCGTGCCAGATACAAAGTCAAGCTGGCTAAAATGTCTGTTTCTTTCTTATAAACGCCAGCCTAGCATAAGAAAATGCAAGCAAATTATTATGTGTCTTTTTATGGCCATTAAAATACACAAGAAATGTTTATCTTGACAACAAACCCCACATTTTGTCCTAATAGCATTTTAATGCAAGTTTCCATAAAAACAAATAGCTCTTATTTCCATTACAATGAAAATGTAACTCTACCAAAATATACAATGTAGCCATGTCTGTTGAGTCTAATGAATTGGAAAATAACTGGGACAGTTTAAACCCATTTCTCTTAATTCTTTTTATGAAAGGATTTTTTATAACTTTCAGTTTCTTTGTCTATATCAATGTGAACCTTACATATTTATCTAGCCTATGAATTTACACCAGCAGGATTCTGCCTGCATCCTATGTACATTGCATTTTAAGACGGCATATGTGACTCTTTTAATTCTTTCAGTACCAACTTCACTGCATTACCATAGTTCTCCAGCAGATGATGCTACACAAACCCCTACATGGACAGATATCAGCTACCTGCATTAGAGAACAGAAGATGTCCCATGCTCTGACCCATTGAAATTACAGAAATAAATACTGCTATGATTTGTATTTTTCATAACATGTTTATGGGATTTCATAAAGTGTTTTGATTTTGTTTGGTTTTTACTTGAAGAATTCAATTCTAGCCTTTGTTTTTATATAGAAGGGTTCCTGAATAAGCTGAGTATTTTTTGCATATTGCTTAGTAATAGGAGCCACCATTTTGATATATTAGCATTATCAGTGGCTATGCCAATCGACCCAGGACACTGCGGGAATGTGTGACGTCATCAGAGTGACAGTATAAAGGTTGGGCCATGCATTTCTGGGATATTCCATATTTGGATAAAAAACAGTGTTGGCATGTGAATCTTGTTTGAAAACTTCTCCTGGTTAGCAGAGGTTTTTGATTAGAGTTGACTATGACTCATCTCCCAATCCATTTCATTAAAAAAATTCTTCCTGTCTCTTTCTCAGTCAATACAAATACTAAAGTTTCTTTTAAGAAAGTATTCAATGCTTGAATATCAGAAGCCATGTAGCACTATCGTTTATAGGTGGGGCCTGATGACACAATATGAGTGACCACTGTATAGCGATGGTATACAATATGACTGAGGCGAAGCAAAGATTGTCCTAAAATGGAGGTGGCTGTCTATGAAACAGAACACAAAATTACACCACTAGAATAACAATAGAAATAATTTTGCAAAAACAGACTCAATTAGGGCGGCACGGGTCCTCCAACCGTGGAGTTTGCATGTTCTCCTCGTGTCTGCGTGGGTTTCCTCCCACAGTCCAAAGACATGAAGTTTAGGTGCATTGGCGATTCTAAATTGTCCCTAATGTGTGCTTGGTGTGCATGAGTGTGTCCTGCTGTGGGCTGGCACCCTGCCCGGGGTTTGTTCCTGCCTTGCACCCTTTCTTGGCTAGAATTGGCTCCAGCAGATCCCCGTGACCCTGCAGGGTTGGACAATGGATGGATGGATAGACTCAGTGTAGTCCAAAACATCCATCATCCACTGTGGACACAATTCACTGCCATGTGTCTATCTCTCTTCAGCAGTAGATAAGTAAGGCACCAAGTTAATTTGTAAGACTAATTAGTGATGATAAAGACACCACAATATGTTTGGGTGTTGTAAATATGTGGCCTAAAAATGAAAAGATGACCGCATATAAATCAGTTCACAAGGAGGCAATAAACTGAAAGAAACCAGGCAGCTGGTCAAGTTGGCATACAAGGCATAGGAAGGGCACTGCTCATAAATCTACAGCTATAAAAATATGACATAAAATAATGAACTACTGTAAATAATTTACAAGAATTAGTCTTAAACCACATTTAAGAAAGGTATAATATTTTCAAATGGTAGTGATCTACATCTATACCCAAAAATAATATATTTGTAATAAAATGATAAGATGCATGCTGTTAAAAAGGGTCTTTAGATTCTATCAATTTAAGAGAAGAGATATAATGTGTAATTAGCTTTACAGGAGATACATTAACCTTTTTACCCGAGTGATTTCAAGAAATAGGCCTTAAGCCTGAAGGTCTTGTCAAGCTGATCAGAGGGGCTGTGTATTTTGGGAAATATGACAGGCAAATGAAGATTTAGAGTATTTTGCTTAGCTTTTGATTCTCATGGGGAAAAAACCTTGAGCTTGTAATAATGATTCAATAACATTTTCTGTGTGTTATGTGATATTCAGATATAAGTGTTGAGATAATGGAGTTAAAATCAAGCAATACAGGGGATTTGTGTGTGAGTGAAGGGAGGGGAGAATGGCTGCCTTTTATCAGACTTTTTCTAGAAACAGTTTTCTCTTAGCTGCTGATTAAGAAATGGTCACCTTTAGTTTGGGTGCTGCTTTTTTGACACTTAGCTCACTTGTAGAAACGGACACTTCCAAGGGGCTGCACAGACGAAACAGGCACTTAAATAGAATGCCCTCTTAGCTGCTGGAAACTTGGAAAAGACCTCTCTCTATCTCTCTCATTTTCTTTTCATTTTCGATAAAGTACTTATAATTTGCACCTAACGTAAAGAAGCCATCTAAAAATTCAGCTGGGGCTGAATGAATACTGCATGAACTCATCCAGATTCTTTGCGTTGCTTACATTTGCTACTATAGGGCTTTGCTGAAAATTAATACAATTTGTGAGTGAAAGCTTCAATCAGAATCTCTGTCTGATTGTTATTAGCATAGCCAAGAAGCTGGACTGTCCATTCCTTGTGTAGTTGTGGTCCCTTACAGGCATGAGAGGATGCTCTTGTGAAGCCCTTTACTGGTATTAAACTGGGTTGAAGTAAAATACATTCCCAGTCAGCATTCAGCATGCCATTAGAGATCCCTAGAGTTGAATATGCAGGGTACAATACGGACAGTGAGACAGGTAAGAAGTTACAGGCAACAGTTGCATAGGTGGTTTGACATTTCTTCCCTATCACCCATTAAGAAAATAATCTAAGAGGTTAGTTGGTACCTTTCATAGTTGGTACCTTTCATGTTAAGTTCATCTGATAACAAAATAGATCACTAGTAAAAAGCCATATTTTCTACTTGTTTTCAACTAATCACCATTTATGTATATTAAACATCAAATGCTGATAGTATCCGTAGTATCTCCACCTAACCACCTCAATCACTTCATGGAGGCTGGTATCATTAACAGGAACCAACAGCCAATGGTGAGTTAGTCCATTAAGGGGTATGCTCACCAAAACATCCACAGGCACTTATGCTGGGTCAGTATGGACCTCTCAATTAACCTAAACCACACATTGTTGGGAGAAAAACCAGAGTATTCGGGGAGGAATAAAATCCATTCTTCCATATGAAGCAGGTGGTAAACCTCACAGAGACAGCACTTGCACTGGGATTCCATCCCAGGACTGAAGATCTATAAAGCAGTGGTGTTAATGGCCCCTCCATATCACTTGAGCTTGTTCTGTTTGAATGTCAGATTCAAAAGGGTGAGAACATGTACATCTTATTAATTAGATTTGTTCTGAAAACTGGAGATACTGCATGAAGAAATACAGAATTCATCCTGACAAATTTTTTCACATATGCATTAAATCTAGATTCATTTCCATCGTTGGTAACTAGGCAACTGATCAAGATAACAGATATAGTCACCTTTTTATTTACATGTGTGTTGCCTAGCAACAGATCAGTCTAATTCACAATTTTCAGGATAGAATTGTGAAGCTGCATCCTGTAATCAAGATGAATTGGATAAAGAGAGTCAGAATTTAGACAAATGGATGTATCGATTAACCAACTGATTAATTAATCAATTAATATATTGGACTTGAAGAAATTTTATTATCTTTTCTTAATGCTAGATTTAAAGAAAGACACTTTCATAACAGGGTGCAGCATTTATCATTGTCCCTCACAGGAACTTAGCTATTGCTGCTTAGTTTTACAAACTCTTCTTGGGTAATCTTGCAAATTTAATAACATAACATTCACTAAACTGATTTAATCCAAAGGAGGGCTTCCTTGCTGTAACCTATCCTCATGGCACTGAGCAAAAAGCAGGAAACAATTGTGGACAAGGTGCTAGTCAGTCATCACAGGGCGCATTCATGCACACACCAGCACTCACCCAAAACTACATACAAACATAACTGTACATAAATCAGAATTATTTTTTTCATTCCTTAAATGTCTTAAAAGGGTAAGTATAGTATCTTTCATGTTAAAGTTATTTCTTCATAATCAAGGTATTTGTTAAATTGCCACATGAAATTATGTTCTAAAGTGAAGAATTTTTTTAAAATTTTAAATAATACTTAGCATGTAGCCTGCTCTTGCATTTTATAATAGAGGTGAAGAGTATGGTTGTCCAACGTGAAAACAAAAGAATTTAAACTTACTAAGTATATCCATTTTGTACACCAAAAGTGTTATTAAGTATTGATCTCCATCTTGAGATTGCAAACATATTGTAAAACAGCACACTCGTGTCATTTTAAGAAGCACAAAAAGCAAAAGCAAACCAATGTTGTGAGATTCAGCCATTAATAGAAGATGCTGTGTGCTTCACTTTGTGTTTGTCTTTCTCCACAGCAACCATTTCAGCCTCCAGGACATGGTTTTCTCCAACATTTACATACATGTACTGTATATACATATACATTAACACCTCAAAACGTCCTCTCCAAGTGCTGTTACTGACATTATTCAATGTTGATATCCAGAACTGCTGTCTGTTCTGTAGACAACTAGACAATAATCACTGAGGAATGTCACACTTATGATCATTCACAGTCTTTCACTATATGGACGCTTGTTTTGTTATTTCGCAAAGATATTGCCTGCTGCCCATCTTGTATCATCAGCACGCTTGTGCATTGGCGGCCTAGTGAAAGGAAGATTGAGCACTGTGACGATGTGGGTTTGGCTCCACGCTCCCATCTGCTATTTGGAAGCCCTTGAACCCAACACCGTCGATAATGTCACCGAGTTGAGCTAGACAGTGAAGGCAACAACATAGCAAGGGGATGGTTCGAAAAGTGCACAAGTGCTTTTATTTAAAACAGTGAACAAAACAATCAAAGTGTTCAATTAAAGTGCAGGGATTCCAAAGTCATATAAATAAATAATCCATTAAAAGAATAACGTGGAGGTTAAAAATACTACAAAAGAACAATCCTTTAAAAACCAGAGGTTAAAACGTTCTACAGGAAGCAGTCTTTAAAAATCAACAACAAGCTTGGTGCTCTTCTATGCTGGCGTCTCACCTGCTTCTCCCATACGGGCCCATGCAACAGGCGAGACGCTCCCTGCAGCTGCTCTTTTCCATATCACAATCCACACGAGACTGGAGACCTCCCGATCCCTAGCTTCGGGATGGTACTCATCCCCGTCACAAGACTTGGTCCATATCCAACGGCCAGGATGCTCACGTTGGGTAATCCACAACCAAGCCTCCTGACTTCCGCTGCCTTTCCGGCCTTCCGCAGCCAGTCACCTTCCCCTGGTCACTCCCGCTACCTGATCGCTCAGCGGGAGTGACATCCAACTCCAACTCCTGGGTGCAGGGCCAACACCCAGGCTTCCTCGCAGCTGCCCGCGAGCGCTCGTTCGCTCGCTCCCCCATACGCTCTGTGTGTCTCTCTCTCGCACCGAATTGCTTCCTCGCTCCCTATAACCTCCGTCCTCTTTTTCTCTTTTCTCTGATCTTTTTTTTCTCTCTCTCCCTGCCAACCGACTCGCGCTTCTTTTATGTTGCGAGGGGCCATAGCAGCTGCAGCACATTAGCCACGGGAACAATCACGGATGTGGGCAGTTCCTCACCTGTGCACACGGTGAGAAACGCCCACACCGCAGATCGCCCCGTGGCTTGCTATGGCCACCACGCCCCCTTACGAAGCCGCCGCAAATGCGGTGATTTATTTAAAAAAACGGTTTTTGCTCAGCGAGCTGTGGACCCATAACACCACACACGCGTGTGGCATGCAATCAAGTGATAAGAACTGAACAGACGTTATAGGCATACATTTGCTTTAATTATGATGAAGTTTAGAATGTTTACTACTGGTGCTTTAGCACAAGATGAGTGGTAATGCCGAGCTGTCACTCCTGCCTCACAGTGCTAGGGTGTGCATGGAGTTTGCATGTTCTCCCCATGGATTGATTGGAATCATTAAGTGTCAAAAACATTGTCCTTAG
Source organism: Polypterus bichir lapradei (assembly GCA_026402145.1). NCBI lineage: Eukaryota > Metazoa > Chordata > Cladistia > Polypteriformes > Polypteridae > Polypterus > Polypterus bichir. The sequence continues at coordinate 53,525,483 of JANRMT010028174.1, read as the reverse complement.
CTACAGTGGAATGCAAAAGTTTGGGCAACCTTGTTAATAGTCATTATTTTCCTGTATAAATCGTTGGTTGTTACGATAAAAAATGTCAGTTAAATATATCATATAGGAGACACACACAGTGATATTTGAGAAATGAAATGAAGTTTATTGGATTTACAGAAAGTGTGCAATAATTGTTCAAACAAAATCAGACAGGTGCATAAATTTGGGCACCGTTGTCATTTTATTGATTCCAAAACTTTTAGAAGTAATTATTGGAACTCAAATTGGCTTGGTAAGCTCAGTGACCCCTGACCTACATACACAGGTGAATCCTATAATGAGAAAGAATATTTAAGGGGGTCAATTGTAAGTTTCCCTCCTCCTTTAATTTTCTCTGAAGAGTAGCAACATGGGGGTCACAAAACAACTCTCAAATGACCTGAAGACAAAGATTGTTCACCATCATGGTTTAGGGGAAGGATACAGAAAGCTGTCCCAGAGATTTAAGCTGTCTGTTTCCACAGTTAGGAACATATTGAGGAAATGGAAGACCACAGGCTCAGTTCAAGTTAAGGCTCGAAGTGGCAGACCAAGAAAGATTTCGGATAGACAGAAGCGACGAATGGTGAGAACAGTCAGAGTCAACCCACAGACCAGCACCAAAGACCTACAACATCATCTTGCAGCAGATGGAGTCACTGTGCATCGTTCAACCATTCGGCGCACGTTACACAAGGAGGTGCTGTATGCAAGAGTGATGCAGAGGAAGCCTTTTCTCCGCCCACAGCACAAACAGAGCCGCTTGAGGTATGCTCAAGCACATTTGGACAAGCCAGCTTCTTTTTGGAATAAGGTGCTGTGGACTGATGAAACTAAAATTGAGTTATTTGGGCATAACAAGGGGCGTTATGCATGGAGGAAAAAGAACACAGCATTCCAAGAAAAACACCTGCTACCTACAGTAAAATATGGTGGTGGTTCCATCATGCTGTGGGGCTGTGTGGCCAGTGCAGGGACTGGGAATCTTGTCAAAGTTGAGGGACGCATGAATTCCACTCAGTATCAGCAGATTCTGGAGACCAATGTCCAGGAATCAGTGACAAAGCTGAAGCTGTGCCGGGGCTGGATCTTTCAACAAGACAACGACCCGAAACACTGCTTAAAATCCACTAAGGCATTCATGCAGAGGAACAAGTACAACGTTCTGGAATGGCCATCTCAGTCCCCAGACCTGAATATAATTGAAAATCTGTGGTGTGAGTTAAAGAGAGCTGTCCATGCTCGGAAGCCATCAAACCTGAATGAACTAGAGATGTTTTGTAAAGAGGATTGGTCCAAAATACCTTCAACCACAATCCAGACTCTCATTGGAACCTACAGGAAGCGCTTAGAGGCTGTAATTTCTGCAAAAGGCGGATCTACTAAATATTGATTTCATTTCTTTTTTGTGGTACCCAAATTTATGCACCTGCCTGATTTTGTTTGAACAATTATTGCACACTTTCTGTAAATCCAATAAACTTCATTTCACTTCTCAGATATCACTGTGTGTGTCTCCTATATGATATATTTAACTGGCATTATTTATCGTAACAACCAACGATTTATACAGGAAAATAATGACTATTAACAAGGTTGCCCAAACTTTTGCATCCCACTGTATTACTACATGCTCAGCAAGAGCAACTCAGTATGCCTTGTTGGTTTGTGGAACTTCAATTGGTTTCATTGTGGTTTGGCTCTATCATGCATGCACATGTCAAATTACAGAAGGTGTGTAATGGTGAGTGTTGATTGGCCCTCTACACTTAGATTTTTGAAAGAGCCAAGCCACTTGCACATCAATGCTAAGGTTTTAATAAAGACAAATGCATTGTAGTGTAATAAGTTCAGTTAGATTTATTGTTATGTGTATACCATAAAGTACAATGAAACGCATAATGTGTGCTCTTCATCATGATGTGGCCACTCGGGGACTATATAAAATGACGTATGTAATGTCATGTAATGGACGAAAGGTAGGAGCCATTTAGGAAAAAAATAATCCTATGATTTGAGTGCACATCTGTCTCTTCTTACAAGGCATGGCAGAACATAACTGCTGAAAAAACAGAATTGCAGAGGCTTAGGCTTAGAAACCCAAAAATCCACCCATGATGCCCACTGTTAACAAACTTTATGCTGTGAGAGAACTTTATGCCAACAGCAATATGCCTGTATGATGTCAGACTGGGACTGGAATTGCCAAGTCAGACGTTTTCTTTCTTTATAATTTTCTTCCTTTTTTGTCATTCTGGTGTGTGTTCAGATCGCATTGTGCGTGTATATACTGTATATTAATTTACTTATCTATTAATGTATCTGTCTATTTAATGAGCTTCTGTAAAATGTTAAATGTCATCCTGAGGGCAAATAAAGTTCTCTCTAAGAGGAAATATTCAATGGGCTCAAAGGAGGACTGGAAAAATGTCAATGTTTGTAAATAATGATATGCTTAATGTATACACACAAAAAACACATTATGTGGGCAAATACTCACTTGATTGCATGCTGTGCACCTTTTCCATCAAAGAAAGTACAAATCTCTCATTCACATCAAAAGATTTCCATCATACAATGCAATAAAAAAGTTATTTGCTCACTGGTGCAGAAAGAAGCAGTGACAATAAAAAACAAAGCAGTTACAAGTCAATAAACAGCAAACACAAACTAAATATGAAACAAATATCCATAAGCAGGTAACCACAGCAAAATAGAAACAGGCCAGTCAATCTCAGATACAAACATTCAACATGTATCAGGCAGACGAGACAGCACACTGGAGCACAGCTAACCGGCTATAGTGGGGGGGCTTACATGTCAAGCACATGACTGTATGGGAGCTCATGGTTTACTGTTTAAGATTCTCCTGGCGCTGCACTCACTTCTACAGTATTGCTTACAAGATGGCAGGAAGACTCTCTTTTGCGGGATCTGAGATGATGTAAAGTCCTTTCATCAGGCATCTCTTATCAAATCGGCTACCTCTTGAAAAGAGAGCTGTCTTATTCTGCTACAAAGAAAAGTAATATTTACTCATATATTAGTTCAGGGATGTTAAATGAAATGCTAATGCCACATGGAAAAAATCATTTTCTGAAAGGGAGCTAACAATGGCCGATTAAGACAATTACAAATCACTTGCAACTCACTGAAGCACAAGTACTATGCAAAAGCCTTATAGGCTATGATTTATCGTAGAGGGGATGCTTTCCTATTGAAAAATATAATAATTTCTTTACAAAATTCTCTGATGTGTGACATTGTAGAACGATGAAAATAGAACAGATGACATTTTGAAAATGTCTCACAACTACAGCCTTTTGACTTATCATTTTCAAGGTGGAGTTGTACCTATGTGGCTTTAGATGAATATCTTCCAGTCTTTTATCCATCCATTATCCAACCCACTATATCCTAACTACACGGGGTCACGGGGGTCTGCTGGAGCCAATCCCAGGGTGCAAGGCAGGAACAAACCCTGGGCAGGGCACACACACACATCAAGCACACACTAGGGACAATTTAGGATCGCCAATGCACCTAACCTGCATGTCTTTGGACTGTGGGAGGAAACCGGAGTACCCGGAGGAAACCCACACAGGGAGAACCCGGGAAGCGAACCCTGGTCTTCTAACTGCGAGGCAGCAGCACTACCTACTGTGCCACCTTCCAGTCTTTTACGTCAGTTTTTATTTCAATCCATTGCCTGAACTGACTCTTTTCACTACAATGAGGATCCTCAAGTTCAGTCTTAGAGGACCACATCACAGATTTTTGATCCAACGCAATTTCTTAAATAGAACCAATTATTACTGCTGAAGCAGTCGTTGTGCAAGCAATGTTGGGAACTTCATTTTAGATACCTCGCTGGGTAAAATTCAAAACCTTCAAGACGTGTTTCCTGGTATAAGCAAGCTAAGCAAATACTTGGGGACCCACAGGTGTTTCAGACCTTCAGTCCTAAAACAGGTATAGCGCTTACTACCTCAAAGTGGCGACTAAAGACCCTACAGACATGTTTCTTTTAGTCTTGAAAGGTTACATTTTATGTTATTATTGTTTCTTGATTTCAAAACCTGCTGCCAATTAGCAATAAGATGCAATACCAAAGGAGCCAAACATTTACCATCTAACCTGCTGCCATTTACACCTGTGTGTGTGTGTTCTTAAAGAAGTATCTGTTTCAATCAAATACCTGGAAAGATGTGGAAGAGAAACAAGTGAGGTACTATGAATTACTTCTAAATGATATCCTTGGAAAAGAAAAATGTACAATAATAAGATGACTTGACGTGAGAGAATAAAGGACTAAATAACTAGTTACTGACCAATGTCAGTAAGGATTGACTTCGAATTAAGTAATTTGGTTGGAACAAAAGCCCACAGCCATTGTAGTCCCCCAGACCCGAACATGTGGACTGTTATATTACACAATCGTGGGAGCTGGAGCCTATCCTAGCAGTATCAGGGTACGGCAGGAATAAACACTGGAAGAGGCTCTGATCCATCACTGAGCACATTCACACATTTCTATCAAGCCAATTTAATCAATTACTTCTTACATTTAGATACCTCCAACAATTTATTATACTTTCTAATTATATTGTTGTATTTGCTACTCTTGTATATTGTATTGTGCCCTCAAGCACTTAGACGATAGTTCAGGTGCCAGCAGCAGGTTTACTCCTGTGGTTTTCACTCCCACAGTTCATAAAAATGCTGTCAGATCAACGGCACTCTTAAAAAGGCATCTCGCTGCGTGCCTGAGAGAAGTGAGGCTTTGACCTGGGTCCATTGCCGTATGGTTTCAACATGGCCATGAGAGAATTCTGATCTAATATTTGGATGTTATCGTACAACAGGATGAAGTTATCCTTGTTTGCTATTTGTTCAGTTCATTGCATCTGACCCTCCTTGCATGTTACAGGTGTAGTTTATTACAGACTATAGCAGGCAGTTGTGTTAGAAGGACGCATTTGACTCTTTCCTATGAGGACTGCAATGTAGTAGTAACTGAACATCCATTAGATAATTCATTTCCTAAATAATTTTCTCCATTACTGTGGCCAGTAAGAGTGGCGTTTCAAGTAAAACTAAAAAAAAGTACAATTTCTGGCTATTTGTTTCTCAGGTGAAGGAAATTTAAAAACACGAAGCAGAAACTGATGTTGGAGTCAAACAAAAGAACAGAAACAATGAATAAACTTAACTATTAAAGAAAGTAAATGTTAAAAAAACACCAAAATGCAGTTGGCCCACTACAGCATTTGACAAGTGCAAGTCGCAGGGAGTCACAAACTATCCCAGTAGAAGGTTAAGAAGATAAGAATCAGTTCTAGACTGTGTTGCAGGGTAAAAATAATAATAATAAGTAATTAATTACTTTTCGAACCTACTCAAAACTCTTTACATAGACTGGGGGGAACCACGCCAACCACCACCAATGTGTAACGTCCAATTACATTCCTGCGCCAGTACACCCTCCACACATTAGCTGTATAATAGGCTATTCTAGCAACTTGTCACTACTGGTCACTCCCCAGTTAGATAGCAGGGATGATATGGGCCAAAATGGACAAGGCCATCACAGGCAATTTAGCCTGGACATTGGAAAACACCCTACTCTTTTCCAAAGATGCCCAGAGATCTTTTCTGAGTACAGAGAATCAGGACTTCGGTTTTATGCTTTGGCACCTTATATACAGCACAGTGTTCTCATCACTGCACTGGGGCATTTGGATCCACGCTCAGACCATATGGTAAGCATCCCTGGCGGTTTCACCAACACCTCTTCCAGCACAACCCCAAGCTTTTCCTAGATGGTCTCCCATTGAAGTGCAGGCTGGGCCCAAACATGCTTAGCTTCAGGGCAGTTATGGCTGCTGGTCAAACTAACTCTCATACAAACCAGTTCAACTACCCGAAAATGCAATTCTTGGGATATTGGAATGAACTGGAATATCGGAAGAAGACTCAGTGACTAGATCATGTCCTTGAGACTCTGAACAAGTAGCACTGCCATATTCATCATCATGGTACCCTGCAACTGTACTCTATTTAAATAATGAAATCACGTCATTGAAAGTGAATAGTCTGTCCTGTTTTATAAATTTGAATATGTACTCAGATACATGATATTGTTTTCAGCTTTAGGATTTGAAAGCTGAGCAACCTGAAAACTAGCAAGTTACTAAAATGTCAAGACTTGTCAAAAACTACATTGTCAAGTGTTTTTTTGTTTTAAGTAAACCCTGAGAGTTGTTACATGTGAAAGGCCTTCAAGCCAGCCTTATCTGGGTTACATAAAGACGTTAGATCCACTCAACAAGGCCACTCATGCGTGGTTCGATTGTCTGAAATGGTTTTCATCATGAATTATCTGGTAACTCTGAAAATCCTCTGTTGGTCTGTTGTCAATAACACAAGCGTCAGGCGCCTTATTACCTGCCGGTACAGTTAAGATGGAAACAGGGAACATAAAAAAGTGGTTTACAGGTCACAATATGAGGTGGACCTAAAATGACATGCAGTACCATTAGTAAACAATCCCCAGGATACTATAAAAGTAAAGGAAAAATAAAAAGGCAAAATTCTAGAGCAAACCTTATACACTTAGTAATGAGAAATAAATTAACAAGCACTGAAAAAATAATTAGAAGCACAGGGCATCTACAGCCTATCCAGAAACCTAATGCAGTTTCCAGTCCAGTACTTTATTAATTTGTGAACTATACATAAATGAACATTTAGCCTTTGATGGTCTTAGCATATTGTTGAGCTGTTTTCAGACAATATTTGTGGTTTTATGCATAAACCTCTATTCTGCAAAAGGCTATTTACCAAAAGCATTCAAAAGTAAAGTTTATTTGTAATTGTTTATACCACACCTTTCATGGTCTGCTTTATACCAAAGCACACAATATGAACAGATGAGCCTCCTGAGCTCATTCTTACAGAATCAACATGTAAAGTACTATAGGCTGATTAAATGATTGTCCATATGTACATATTATAGCAATCATGGTCATGTGCTTCACTAATAGGCTACATGAGCAGACAACACTTCACCTTAACCAGCTCTTCAAGCCGTTGAATTTTCTGATTACGTATCCTTTGACTTGTAGTTTCCATCACAGGTTCAGGCACTCCTGAGTTATTTTCAGTGCAGAAATTGGAATACAGAGGATTAGACAGGCTCTGTGGTGTGACTATAATTGTAATGAGCACCTCAAGCTGTTGGGATGGGCACTGGCTTCCTGCAATCCTCAACATGATAAGCAAGTAAGACAACGGACAGATGAACTAAAATCTGTCTCCTTCCCTCTTTACTCTGTACACCTGTACTAGAAATATAACGCCAGGTCATGTCACTTGCAGAAATTCTCAGATGATTCTGCACTTATGGGGTGTATTGATAAAGGACATGAGACAAAGTATAGGAGTCAGGTGAAGAACTTTGTTGGTGCAAACAGAATTTTCTGTAACTTAACATCAGCCAAACCAATGAACTGATTATTGAGCTTCAGCCTCTATGTCCAGTCACTGTTCAAGGAGTGGATGTAGAGATGGTGCACTCCTGCAATTACTTAGAGGTCCGCATGAATGGCAGGTCTGATTAGTCATGAAAAACATAGAGCAACTATATAAGAAAGGGCAGAGCAGCCATTTTTTGAGGAGACCATATTCATTTAATATGGGAAGTAACATCTTTTACATGCTATATAACTCTGTGATGGCCAGTAGGATTTAATGCCCGGAGGTGTGCTGGGCTGGTAACATCACTTCAAGGAGAGACCCACTGAATCAACAGGCTAATTAAAAGAGCAGGCTCCATTATTCAGTAGGTCTCACTCTCGACTCCCTGGAAGTTGTAGTAGAGAAGAGAATTAAAAGAAAACTGAGTGCCATTATGAAGAATGCTACACATCCTCTCTCTGACACACTAACACTGTGGAATTTCAGGCACCGAATTATTCATCAGAAGTTTGTCAAGAATCACTGGGACTGTGATGGCCAAGCAAGAAGTTTTCTTTCTTTGGAATGTTCTTGCTTTATAGTCATTCCATTGTGTGTTCAGACCAAAGTGTTTGTGTATATTTATTAATTTACTATAACTATCTATTTATTTATTTTAAAAGCTTCTTTAAAAAGCCAAAGTTCCCCTGGGAAACTATCTATCTATCTAACCATCCATCCAAAAAGGCCAATAACTACAATAAATGATTTGACTGAATGAAAGGTGTTAAAGCATGTGTTCTTCATTATATTTTATATAAACACTCAAGTAAAGAGCCCGGGTTTCATTCTCTGTAGAGTCTGTGTATTTGTGTAATCACGTACATTTTCAGCTGGTCCCAGACCTACACTAGTTGCCATCAGGATAGCAGTAAAGAAAAATGTATGGTCAGGGTTAGGTTTAGGGTTAGTGTTAGAACTTTATAAAATAAAAACTTGAAAAATTCCATTGCTGTTTGGCAGTGTACCAGTCTATCACTAGGTACAGACACACACGCAATACACATTTATATTAGAACAACTAAGACCTTCTAGAACATAAACATGTTAGGTTGTGTTTCTGTTCTGTTGTTTTTGTTTTTAATTTTTAAAGTTTACCACTACTCCCTTATCTCAGTTTGGTTTACATTTTTCATTTGTTTCTATTCCGATATTTAAGTTCTAGTTGGGGCCCTCAGGAGTTTTCTTCATCAGATCAGCAATTACCTGAGAGCCCTATGTAACACACCTGCTACCACAGGTTCTTGCTGTGGCATTCGTCTGTTTTGCAGCTGCTGTTTGGTTCCCCTTGTGCTCTTTCCTGTGTCACTTACAGGCTTTGATCATCAGATATCTAGATTTATTTATGGATATAAAATGAGATTAAGAGGTCACATGACTGAAGTGTTTAAATTATGAATCAGTATGGTGGTTCCAGGCTGTTCCTTTTGGACAAACGTTAGAAGGTTTTTCTTCACACATAGAACCACGGATACGTGGAATAAATTACCAAGCAGTGTGGTATACAGTAATAATAATAATAATTCTTTATATTTATATAGCACTTTTCTCACTACTCAAAACACTTTATGTAGAGAGTAGGGAGCCATTTCAACCACCACTGATGTGCAGTATTCTCCTGGATGACGTGACAGCAGCCATTTTGTGCCAGTATGCTCACCACACTTTAGCTGGTTGAGGGGTGAGAGAAACCAATGCTGACACCAAAAGTCGTATACCCCTCACAAACAGCAATCTGATATGTGATTGAACCCAGGATGCTGGATATGTGAGCGAGAAGCCATAACCACTGCCATTTTTGATTCGCTGTTGTCTTATGACAGAGCTGGCAGGTTCTTGTGCTTATTCTTTATTTCCCAGTTTAGCACATCAAAAGCATCAATTTCCAAACCCACCATTTGCTAAGAGGTTGTCACAATAGGAGAATCACCTAATTAAATAATACAAACAATCCAGCTCATTGACTGCTAGTGTGCAATAATTACTTTTAAATTCAAGGCATGCATGCGGTAAATCTCGAGAACATAATCCTCCCCATGGTATTTGCTGATTACTAAAATGACAAATGATATTTGTCAATCAAATCATATACAGTACCACTTGATTAAACTCATCGTTCTAGATTTGTGTGTAATAAATAAACACTCTAGGTGTCAACCTAAAAAGCAATCCACACTTTACGTACTTAAAATAAAAATTAAAATCTCATTTTTTTGATGTGATCTCATCTTTAAGGTTGACACACAGGGCACTGCTTACCCGATAAAACATTACTGTATTCATGAAATGAAACAAAATGAGTTGCCAATCAATCCCACACTAAATTAGCATCCAGCTGCCAAAAGAGTGTCATGCAACAATGAACAATTTCATCCGCTGTCATGCTAACAATGCAGCTTTTGTAAACCTGCCTCGGTCACTTAGGCTATGAATGAAGATGCCACCATGTTTTATTGTTTGCTGAATATTTACAGCATGCTGATAACATTGAACATTATGAAGGATAATTAACAAACAAATAGGATGGCTGGTTGTTTTCTTGTTATTTTATGCTTACTGTAGCAGTGCTAATATGAAGGGTTTTATAACTAAAGGTAAATGCGAAGGTAAAGAGCAAAACAAAAAAGAAGTGATTAATGACATAACCAGTACATTAAGATACGTATATTCATCTTATATAGATATACATGTAATATTCATTCATACATAAGAACCTCAATAATCACCCATACATGATAGTTTGAATATAAAATCGAGGGACATTATGCTCAGGCTATATAATGCACTAGTGAGACCACCTCTGGAGTATTGTGTGCAGTTCTGGTCTCCACTCTACAAGAAAGACATAGCAGCACTTGAAGCTGTGCAGAGGAGAACAACCGTGTGCATCCCAGGACTTAAGAACATGCCATACTGCGAAAGACTCCAAGAAATAAACCTGTTTAGTCTCGAGCCGAGGAGATTGCGTGGGGACAGACCTAATCCCGGTCTTCAAATTTTTCAAAGACATCGTTAAATGGATGCTACAGAATTCCTTCAACTAAACAGTGAATTATTAAGGGAAAATACATTTGGAACTGAAGCCTGTAAACACTTCTTTATGGGAAGAGTTGTATTTGTATTTGAAGCTGAAACCTTGACAACCTTTAGGAAGTATCTGAATGAGATATTGGGACAGCTTAGTTATTAGCTAAACCTTGACAAAGAGAATGATCTCCTTTTGTTTGTCGAATTTTGTATGTTCTTATACTCTGTAAGACAGACAGAGTAAGGATAAAGAGAAAATGGCCTTCAATTTAAACTTCTAGTTATTGTAAATTGGGCAGATGACCTTATAACACTAGACTTAGGGTTCAAATTCAGAAACAAACTTTATCTTAGTTAACTCTAGATTGGTCCTGCATCCTAAAGATATGTAGGATAAACTAACTGGATGACTGTAAAATGGCTCAACATGAGTGTATTGCCGTGGACTCACAGTTCACAGATTTGTACCGTGGTGAACTGCCGGTGGTCAACCGTGGACCTGCAACATCTGGCTCAGAAACTGTCTTCTTACAGCTTGAGCTAACAGAAGAAGTCCTGGTCTTAGCCACACAGATACTGCGAACCATCTCCAACCAGGAACTGCTCATCAGAAAGATCAGAGAGATCATTATGAGAAGAAGATAGAAAGTGATAGGACATGCAATGAGAAGACAGCAAGACTCAGTCACAAAAACAGCTCTTCACTGGACCCCAGAAGGTAAACAGAAGAGAGGCAGGTGAAAGAGCACCTGAAGGCAAACTGTGGAAACAGAACTGCGGACTGCTGAATGACAGCTGGGGCACCAAACAGAAACTTACCCAAGACAGGCAGAAGAGTTAGTTGTTCACTGCTGCCCTACATCAGAATCAGAATCAAACCAAACTACCATGGCTGCCATCCTGGGGGCCATCTTAAGAAAAGATAATGGCATAAGGGGCAGTAAGCAAGTAAATAAGTAATTGTATAGAACATTAAGAAGTAGTCCTCATGGAATCACAAGCAAATCAATCGAAAAATATTTAATTGTTATGAATTGATTAAATGCTTTGTTTCATTTGAAGCTGTGAATGGCAGACTGGACAGATAACAATTAAACAGATATAAAGAACTACATGTACATCTGCTAACAATACAGGGTGGTCCAGATCTAATTATGCAGATCCAGATCATCTGAATGACTTTGATTTATGCGGGGAAGATTCCAGTTCGGCGCGAAGACGATTCTTCATGTCGTCAGTTGTTTGCACACTTCTCGATGGTCCGGGATTTTTCGGGTGATTTTCTATGTAATAAACTGAATAAGTTATGGTGTAATGAAAATTGCATAATTAGATCACGACCACCCTATATTACGACCAGTTACTCTGAATGATTTGGATCCAATCCTGGACACACTCTGTAAGGAGCTGCGCATTCTCCACGTGTCTACATGTTTTTTTCAAGCATATCGCAAAGACGTGAAGGTCAAAGTTGACTGGTGTGAGAGTATCCCAGAGGGGTTAATGCACTAGTGCCCCATCTAGGACTGATTCCAGATTAATGTTTAATGGATAGGTACCAAGCCTCAATAGGATAAGTGGGGTAGAAGATACAAGGAATTTTAAATAATTTAGTTTAACATCTGGAATGTTAATTTCTAAACTGCACTACAATCAAACTAAGGGCTTAACAGTAAAAAGCTGAAGATAACAAGCTGCCAGTTTTGGTCATCTGTACAGTTAAAGTTCAGAACAACTAAAACCTAAGGATTTCTGAAAAAGGCATCCTCAATGATATCAGGAGAAGCCTTAATCAGTAAACATGGACAGATGATAACATTCTAAATTAATCTAGCCATGCCGATCCTTTTCATCAGTACATCTACAACCATAAGCCTTGGTATCCAGTAAAACACATGGTTAATTTTAAGAGTCTTAACAAGAAGGTAAATAAATATCTTCTCAGTAGGTGGAGGAGTAGTAGCAGCATTAGAGTAAAGCCCCTTGGTGACTCAGTAATGCTGTCAAGGATTTCTGAATTAGGAGATTAGAGTGTGCCATCTGTACACAGCACCAAGGAGGTACTCAAAAAACTAACATGGAGAATAAACAACACAAAAGCAGGACAAAATAGTGAGGAGAATCTGCATTTTAAACAGCTGAACCGCTTTCCACTGTCCTTAAGCCATGTTCAATGCATGTGATATGAAGTTCTATAATAATCATTTAATGTAACTTTAGTTTATATTTTTTAATATAAAAAGCTGAAATTAAACCAAAAGGTCATCTAAAAAATGGTGTGTTAGATGCTCTAGTAAAATATACAGCTACTGACACACTAAAACGGAAATATTGGTGTTAAACAATACATAATAGTCTGCAGTTTGCCATCCATTAAAGAGGCTCCGTAACAGAGAATTCTCTGAGCAGCTGTAAAGAAGACAGCAAACCCTGTCATGACAAAATGTAAAAAGGCATCTCTATTACAACCGAAACACAAGTCATAATATTCTGACAGAACACTGACCAAGAGGTTACGTTTTACAAAAATGTGCCATTCAGGAGTAGTTAGCTCTGCTAACATACTGGGGAATTAGTCTGATGGATTTAACATTCCTTGCATTAAAAAAAAAAATGTTTTCCAAAATTAGTGTGAAAATAATTTAACTCAGCCTCCCTGGAGTTCACATTAAAAATGTAAAATGAACCAATTCAAACGATACAGTGACAAGTCCGTGTCACGTAGAAAGGCCAACATCAGTCAGTTAGAGCTGACACGGAGTAACAAGCAAAAGACCAGAAAGGCACAGAGTTACAAATGAGATGGTGTCGCAAGACACTTATTTAAAATAAATAAAAAAACTACCTGGATGGAATTTGTTTAGGTATTGATATCTCGGTTCAGCAACAGGGATTATTTACCTACTGCTAAATGTTTAAATTGAAGAGAAGGATTCATATTTGGGAACTGTGGCTATTACAATATATTACAATACACATGTTTCAGGTTCAAAGTGGCTTTTACATGGTCATGTACATGTAGATATTTTACATAAAGATTCTTAGCTATATCTGAAGTAAAATATTACTAGGCCACATAGTGTATTCATTTTCAAAGTATATGAGGCACAAAACATCGGAAAAGCTGCTTCCATTTCCATCTTAATACAGAGGCCCAGGGACACTGCGTCTTTATAGCACTCTTCCTCCCATGTGGAGAATAATGTGTAATGATAGCTAACTTCATGGCCGCTCATCTGTGCACCTTTAAATCTGCTGCTCATTCATATCTTGAAATGTCTGTAACCTGAGTGCAAACCCCAAAACAGCCATTCTGTTACTCTGTCACTTTTACTTGTCCTTAGCAATAAATGAACGTGGGCTTGAGTTGAATCATTGTTCTTATAACTGAGGGTCAGTATGGTGTTACTAATGACCTGCACTAGCTCTTCCAGAGGATCTGTCTGCATTTTGAACTGCAATAAAGCACTGCGAGCAAAAGAAAAGCAGGCCATTGTCCTCCAAACTAATAAGATGTTGCTTCTTTCCAATGATTAATTAACATGGGCCATTTATTAGTATTAGAGATGTCAACATGTTTTTGCTTGTGTACGAAAATTAAATAATTTACTAAGAAAATGTCAGATTAACTGCCTATTCATACCTCATAGTGTGTAGCCCAAAGAATTTTAAACATATATTTGTATACTGCATATTCAAACAATACTTTAAACATCAGATACTTTGTCACCAATTATTTGTTGACAGCTCCGCTACAAACATAAGAGGTCTCCTCACAAAAACTATGTCCACACTACTACATTTTCATTAAAAAACAGCATTTTTAAACAAAAGCAATCACTTCCCACGCTAGCGTTTTGACATTGAGTATCTCCATTCACACTAAACACATATGACGTAGACATTCACCTACTCCGGTCATCCTTGAAGGGATGGTAAAACCACCAGCCATGTCATTTATTGCAAAACTGCAGCGACCAGTCAATTATCTGTCTTTTATGCATGTATGCAGCAGTTAAACTGTAAAAAAACATCATTTAGATGCATACTGATAAGCAACAATACAAGTGCTATGTAAAACAACTCTTCTATGGTATGTCTGCTGTGTTGGAATAAGGTTTTCTTCCATGAAAGGTGAATAATTAGGGAAGGAGACATTATAATGTGCAGGATCCAATCAGGGAAGGGTTATGTAATAAGTACAAACAAATCAGAGTGAGGGCAGCATGGTGGCACAGTGGTAGCGCTGCTGCCTCACAGTTAGGAGACCCAGGTTCGCTTCCCGGGTCCTCCCTGCGTGGAGTTTGCATGTTCACCTTGTGTCTGTGTGGGTTTCCTCCGGGTGGTCCGGTTTCCTCCCACAGTCCAAAGACATGCAGGTTAGGTGCACTGGCAATCCTAAATTGTGCTTGGTGTGTGTTTGTGTGCACCCTGCGGTGGGCTGGCGCCTTGCCTGGGGTTTGTTCCTGCCTTGTGCCCTGTGTTGGACGGGATTGGCTCCAACAGACCCCCGTGACCCTGTAGTTAGGATATAGTGGGTTGGATAATGGATGGATGGAAATCAGAGTGCATTTAGAGTGTGCATTTTGAAAAGTCAAAAAAAGAAGTTTAAATCCCTCTATATTTTCAGTGGTAAGCTGGTATTTTCAGAAGTACACGGCTTTAGGGTCTTTTCAAAAGTCTCTGTTTTCAGGGGTTAAAAAATAGCATAGAAGTATGGAAGAAAGCAGCAAACAAAGACTAATGTCTGCAGTTTTAAATGAAAATGTAGTGGTGTGGACATAGCCAGACTCACAGAGCAAGGACGTGAGATTATGTACCAATGTGTATGTTGTGTACTGTAACTATGGAAAAAGTGGGGATACTTGAAATCCATTTCAGTGACTACAAAATGAAGTGCTACGGACTGAGTTAAGGGTTCCTCTTGTTAAATGTAACAGGTCAACATTTTCGTCTGTAAGGATAAAATGTCAACCTTACTTAAATCCAGAAACAAAAAAAAGAAAGAAATTGTAACACCCCAAAATTGCACTGCAGTACTTACAAACTCCAATCCAGAACTGTGACCTGCTCAGGAGCCTCTGGTGGCTCCCATTCCTAGGATGTGCCGCAGAGCTCAACAACAACATTTATTTCTATAGCACATTTTCATACACATGATGTAGCTCAAAGTGCTTTACAGGATGAAGAAAGAGAAAAAAGACAAAATATATAAAAAATAAAATTAGGCAATACTAATTAACATAGAATAAAAGTTACGCCCGATGGCCAGGGAGGACAGAAAAAAAAAAAAAAAAAAAAACAGACAGCTGGAGAAAAAAAATAAAATCTGCAGGGGTTCCAAGGCCATGAGACCAGCCAGCCCCCTCTAGGCATTCTACCTAACATAAATGACCTCACAAACAGTCCTTATTGTATTCAGGGTTCACATGGAAGAACTTGGTGATGACGGTCATGTGGACGTCTGGCCTTTCAATCCATAAATTTAGGGACATCACGGTGCTTTGATCGGGTGGTGGTGGAGCAGATCGCCACCACAGAAAACCGGAAAAAGAACAGCAGAGAAAGTATGAACAAGCTTGAAGGTAAGTCTGTACTATCACTGTACGATTTTATTTTTTACCACAGGTGGTGACTTTGAAGAGGGTACCGTGTCACAAAGTGTAGGTGTGAGCCTGTTAATATAAATGGTGACATCACCAGCTTGCTGTTAAGAAGACGACAGGTGACAGGGACGTAGCCTTCAGCAGACTGCTCTGCTGGGAGATGGAAGAACGAGCTGCTCGGTTTGAATCACTAACAGTCTGACCTTCAGCAGGCACGTAACAAACAGATATCACATGTTAATGGCACTGTACTCACAGCGCCACCAATGAAATATTTCTACTTGAAACCCATCTGTAGTGTTTTACTACAATTTTGATATTCTGCTCACCACCGAAACTTTTTAGTATTGCTCAATTCATCTGTTAATTTCTTGTAGCAAGTATTTTAAATCTGTTCTTCTATATAAATAACATGGCAGCTCATAATATACAATTTTCCCACCCACTTAAGTCTAAACTCTGAAGCAGCTCTGGATGATGAGGTGCCAGTCCATTGCAGTGCCCACTCTCACTCACACACTGCCTACACAGGGCCAGTTTACAGGGCCAGCTTAAAATGGCAAATTAACCCAATTTATGACGTGGGAGAAAAAGTCGCATAGAGATGGTGGAACAGGATATCAGATATCAACTGAGCTGGGATGTGAACCCTGGGATCTGCAGCAGTGAGACCAACGTGCTGAACACTGCATCAGCATACGGCTCTGTGTTATCACCAAGTATGTTTAAAGACATTGAACAGTGTGCCTGCATACACATTTTTTCATATCTATAATATACTCTAGCACCACCATGGCAGCCAGCAGAACACATCTGTACTGGAAAAATGGACAAACCTTGTAACAGTAAGCATCCCTGTACACTTGACTGAATGCAAAAAGAATGCCCAAATCAATAAAATGAAAGGAATAACAAAATGGCCGTGTTTCAGGATGCATTCATGTCACATACTCATTTCTGGTTTTGATTTTTCAGATTAGCAACAAAAACAGAAAATGGACAAATATCACATTAAATCGCAGTGTGATGGTAAAGTAAATGAAGTGAGACTTAATTATTTTATTTAAATCTTATTTGTTGAACAAAGTCCTTGCCTGTGGAGCTACAATATCACTGTGTTATAGAGCCAACATGAACAAAGGAAGAGAAAGGATGATTCATCAGTTGAACAAATGTATTCTGATGAATTATGAACATACTATATGACGTAGTGGAAGCCCACATGGGATAAATACGCAATACACTATATATATAAAGCAGACCGCTGAATTATTTAAATAGTGTGGCTAGTCTTTCACCTGGGACTACTACCGAAAGAATGTTTGGTGTTCCACCAAAAATAATACATCTGTAAAGGTAATGTGCTCATTGGACTTTAAGTCCTCCAAAGCCATGGATTTTTTTTTGTTTTTTTTTTAATTAAGCAATACTGAATTTCTGTCCCTCAGGTGGCTAAAAAGGAGAGGGTAGTGTAACCAGACCACCACAAAAGTAAAACAAGTCTTAGTGAATCACCAACTGTCAATAATGGTCAATATTATTAATAAGGCAGCTGAAATTTGTTCTCATGCTAAAAATCAAAGAAGGCAAAAAAATAAAACCAAAGGAGACAAGCAGCCAAAATAAGCTTTCTGGAATTCACAGTTTAAACAGCAAATAAGGATCAAGTTAATGTGGCTTTCTGCTTGAATGACAAAACCTCACTTGAAAGACTGTCTGTGCAATTGTTAGTTTTCCTGCTGGGGTTCAAAGATCGGGCCGGCTGCTGAGGCTACAGAGACTTTCCTTGACTACACCATATGGTGTCATTATCTGATCTCTGACCTCACAGTATACTTTGCTCTAATCACTGGCCTGTCCTCAATCCCAGCACAAACAATCACTGAGCCCTACCGGCAAAATCAGCACTGGGGGTTGAACTGATGGGGGGCCAGACAGAAATCAATTTCAATTGCTTGTTCACTTTTTCAAACATGGTTTTAAAGATAATAGTGTCAATGACAGAATGGTAATAAAAGTGTGGTTTCATTCCGATGGCTACACGTAGCTTTACAGCTTGACAGCACCATTTTGTGCTTTCTGTGCCCTGTCAGCTTAGGAAAAGCTGCTCTTTTACAAAATGCAAGCACATCATTATTGGCATTTGATAAAAACTCTCTCTTCTGAACATAACAGACACTGTAAAAAGATACATATTTTGCACATCCAGTAATTAACACCTTTAATTCAGTGGTAAACTGTTGCATGTGACAGAAACGATGTCCTTTTTGCTAATCCTGAATAGAGAAGGGAATCTTGGGAGAAAATGTTAAACTTCCTGCTGCTTCCTGGCATGCTGTGTGAAAATGAAGCAAAAGCAAAAATAAATATCGTAGTAAATGTAATTGGAGTTTCTGCTAAATTAACTAAATATAAAAAGAGAGGGAGAGGTTGGGAGCAGACACTGAAATAGTGCACTGCCGCACCCACCACATGACAAACCACCTCAGGATTTCAAATTAGGACCCGAGTCCAGTCATGCAACGGATGACACCTCAGCACTAGTTTGGCAGAAACTACTACAGTAGGGCTACAATAGCTGGCATACAACCACCTGCCTTTAGAAGTGACATGCAGTGATTTGTAGTATTGAGTCCACCAGCATGCAGTGGACATATTTTATATTGGTTAACAAATATCTGAAAAAAAATATATCAAGGAGACAAAACAGTAGAGCTGGGAAAGTTGCCGAGTCCACCATACCGAGTGTGCTCCTTCTACCTTTCAATAATAATCTTACGTCTAGTACATGAGGTTTAATAGAGGTCTTTGTTTTAATACTTTAATCATTTACCACTCTTAGAAATTCTCTCACTCTTTGGATCCTTGCTCCTATTTTCAAAGTCGGGTTATCCATGAATACTAAGATGACATATCTATTTTCAACATGGCTAAGTATACAGGGTGGTCCAGCTCTAATTATGCAATTACGAAAAGGCAAACACATCGCACCCGCTGTTCGACTGGCAACCGTCTCCCCACCATTTTGGAATGCAGGGCAGGTGCTGCCATCTATCGGCAACAAAAAGAATTTTTTGTGAAATCTCTATGTAATAAACTTAATAAGTTATAGCGTAATGAAAATTGCAGAATTAGATCTGGACCACCCTATATAATGTCACATGACACTAAGTCAAATAAGTATTTTACAGTTCTTTATGCTTGAAAATTCTCTTCCGTCCATGGCATGCAGGAAGTTTTTTTGTAATGGAAGTCTTTGTCTTGTTTTGTAGCTTTCTCCCAGGTAGGGTGCCTAGCCCACCAGCTTACCCCTCCTTCTTGGCTTCTGTCTGCCTCCCTGTCTCTCCTTTCTTCATGACCCCAGCCTATATTACTCTAGGAAATTAATTTTTCCTTCAACGTATTCTCCCAGTTTTAGACAGCTGTACCTCCAGCTTTCCCAGATTAAAACCCTTTACGCATTTATGGGCCGAGTCCCAGAATCAGTTCCAGAGTCAGAGGTGGTCCGGTTTGACTACAAAATTCTCTTAGTGATCATTACCCCTAACACGTATGGAGTTTGGTGTGATGTTAATGTAATGTTTTTCTGGTCTTTATCATTCCCATTATAAGTTTTGAAGCATATTAAAACCATTAGTGATAATGGTTTTTGGATTAACAATTCATTTAATGTGGTTAAAATATTTTCACTTTTTTTTCAACGTCATTTTAATTTTACATGGGCACTGCCATTTTGCAAAACAGTGTGATAACACCACTCTAAAAGGATTAAAGGTCAGAATCAGATAATTTCCTAGTCATCCAAGATTGTAGATGTTTTCTTCAGACTTTGCACGTCTGAAGGTGTTAGATGCATGTGCTAGCTATTCTGCAGATGCCTAATGAATTAGGACTTTATGTATGTTTAAAGATTATAAGTTTGATTTGTGTTTTGGTTCCTCAGTTCCTTCTTTCATTTTGAAACTAACCAATGTTTTGTACCTTTGACCACAAGTTTCCCAATGTCTTCTCTCCCTCCAATATTTTCTCTCCTATTTTCATTCAGACAGAACAACAGCATTGTTAGGCAGCAAGAAGTCAGACTAGCGCAGTTAGGGCCAGGAAATCAAAGTTTTGATGGCTAGGAACTATGTGCTGCCATATTTTGGTCTGATGCAATTCTAGCATCTTCATGAGGCCCCTCTCTCTGTGAGAAGGGTCCAACTGAAGCCTGTAATACCCATGATGTCGGTCAGGTAATGCCCACAATGTCAGTCATGAAACGCCCCTTGAGTCAGATAAGCCTAACACAACCCTAATCTTAACCATAGTGTAATGTGATGGCCGTTTTGTGACTGACGTTGAGGGCATTTCGCGATGCTGGGACGTTAGTTGACTGACCTTATGGTTACTGCGGTCTTCATTTACAATCGGTTGCTCTCTGTGCTGCTCTCCTCAAGTTATGGGGAGTCAGACAGACAATGTCTTCTGCTCTATGGCCCTGTGTGGTTCTAATTCTTGAACAATAAATTTAATCCCACCTGACATCTAAAGGTGATCTCTCACAACTAATATGGCTCTCTTTTAAATGAAGATTTCCTTCAATACTTAACCCTGTTCTTTATGTCCCTTTTCAATTTCATGTCTCTAGTAACTTCTTGGCAGTAAGGCTTTCCAATCCAACTGTCTGTAATGATCCTAAAATGGTGCACCATTCATTTGATTTAAAGAAGAATATGAAAAGTTTATCTGTAATGGTCAGTAGCTATAATAGGAAAATCTTATTTACTAAACATTATGTTTCCATAAGACAGCTTTCACAGTATTCCCTTATTGTCGTCGTTGTAAAACATCTTCATTGATTATTATGTCTTGCTGAAGCTTCTTTGCATGATTATGGACTTGCAGCTTTCACATCCATATTAGATTTCATTTTCCTTTAGATATATTCGTTTTTGTCATAAATCCTCCTGTATCTACTTCCATCTAGGCTGAATTCCTCCAGAAACTCTAGTAGTCACAAGGTATCCTTTCCTCAATGTATGAGAACTTAAAAATGTAACCATTTGGTGAGATAACACTTGTAACATGATGGCCGGGACGCCCACAGAGTGGAAGGATGGGGGAAGGTAACCTCTTTGGGACACTACTTCCCCCAAGACATTAGATGGCAGCTTCACTGCAGTGTAGTGGGACATGTAGTTTAATACCACAGCCCTGCTGGGTACCATGGGTGCCCCCAGAGGATACTGCAAGAGAACTGGGGGAGTCATGTCTCATCCATAGCCCAGAAGTACTCCCAAGTCACGAGGACGGAAACCCTGAAGTACTTCTGGGCTGAAGAAAATTCAAGTTCTCCATCTGACCCAGAAGTGCTGGCAAGTCACGTGGACGGAAAGACAGAAGCACTTCTGAGTCAAAGACTATATAAAGGACTGCTGTGAAACCAGCAAGCGAGCCAGAGTCGGGTGGAGGTGGACAAAGCTTGCTGGGAGGTATGGAGGACAAAGAAGAATATTGCACTTTGTGGTGTTATTTGCCTGTTTATTGTGGCTGTGGTGCTTAGGGCTCTGCTTTTGAGAAGAAAAGAAATACTTCTTAGTGCTGTTACCCTGTGTCCTGAGTGTCTGTCTGTTTAGTTTAAAGGGGCAACAGCGACCCCAAGCATCCACACACTTAATGGTGTAGATTTACAGACTTCATACCTGTAGCCCCAAGAGGTTTAAGCACACATTTGTATGCTGAATATTCACATAATATTTTAAATATGAAATATTCCTATGTCAATTATTGGTTGAAGGACTCACATGTTATGTGCAAATATTACTGTGGAGAATGCCAAGATCTCTGAAATCCATTAACCACCATGAAAATGAAGTGCTATGGCCTGAGTGAACAGTTTCTCTCATTAGGTGTAAATGATCAACATTTTTGCCTGTAGGGTGGTGTTACACTGTATAACGCTACTGGACAAGAGCCGAAAATTCCAAAATTTAAAATGGTTACGCAACCGCCATTCCTAGATTTTTGATGCCAAAAGTAAACATCCGATTTCCACTCAAACCCCTCCCTGCTGACACTTGATAGAGTAGCCATGCTTAGATGTGCTGGAGACTTCATGAAACCATATGCTTCAACTTGAATGAGACTTCACAGGGGGACACCCCATCCTCCATGTTGCTTCAATGCACAATTCATGCTATCAAGAGGGAAGCAGTGCATAGTGGGAGACATGTAATTGTGCCACACACCAGAGAGGTTGGAGTAAGATGGAGAGGAGAAGTTTATAGTTATCCGTTATTTGCTTCAGAACTGTTTTAGTACAGGTACTAAGTTCTGAAAGCTAGAATCAACACCAAAGTCAATTTGGGATATGATTTCAGTTTTAACTTTGGTCAAATAACAAAAAATGGGAAATAAATTGCCTAATGTATTAGGGTCCTATAGTTTCTACTTTACTGAGATACATTCAGGCTCAAAACTACCCTGAATGGGGAAAGCATTGTTCTAGAAAATAAATGGACATCTCTGCAATATAAGAAACAGCCAGATCACCTTTGAGTGGCCTACAAATAAATCTGACATCCCTATGGGTGTATCCCCCTGCAAACAGCAATATAAATTAACACCAGCATTTGCTAGTTAATCAGGTTAATAAACCTCAGAAGTTCACTGAAAGTAATATTTAAAATGTCTGATCCAATCCAAATATATTCTTAACACTGCTAATGGTTTTAACAGCTGCAGTGAAAAAATGCAGCTGCTTTTATTTTCACTTGCATCAGCCAGCATTGCAAAAAAGGTTCAACATAAAGTCCTATCTGCTGAGTCCTGAAAATGTAGCTGGGAACACAGCCAAGTATTCAATCCTACAACCTCCTTTTTAAAATTTGGACATTACTGCACCTCAACTATTTTTCCCAATTACAGAACAGCTTGAACGCCAGCAAAGCAGGCCAGGCTAAGCAAGAGCATGTGATGCTCCTCATTTATATATATATATATATATATTGGCAGATGGCCGGGGGAGACCCAATACCTCCCCCTGGACGCTAGATGGCAGCCTGGCTGGGTTGCAGCGGTGCCTCAGACTCCTGCCGGGCTTCATGGAAGTTGGAGTTTGGTGCAGCCCTGTTGGGTTCCGCAGGCGCTGCCAGGGGGTGCTGCCGCGGAAGCTGCTGGGTCCTTGTGGGCAGTATTTTCGTCAAACCCAGAAATGCACCCAGAACTTGGCAATCAAGCACCTGGAGCACTTCCGGGTGCCTTACAAAAGGAGCCAGTAGCCACCACTAAGTGGGCTGAGTCGAGGGGAGGAGGACAAAGCTTGACGGGAGAAGTGGTGGAGAAGAGTTGTGGTGTTCTTTACTGTGTGTTTTGGGACTGTGCTAGGTTCTGAGGGACGCGGGGAAGATGTGGACCTCAGCAGAAGAAAATAAATCTTTGTGTTGATTTTAACGTGCCTCTGTTGTCAGTCTGTGTCGGGTGCATATATAGCGCCTTTTATCACAATATATATAAATATACTGTATATATATATATATATATATATATATCGTTATGGACTGGGGAAGCAATCCTGGTCAGGACAATACCTCCCCCGGAACGCTAGATGGCAGCCCTTCTGGGTTGCAGCGGCACCTCGGACTCCCACAGGACTTCATGGGAGATGGAGTTGGATAGGGCCCTGTTGGGATCCGGGGATGCCGCCATGGGGTGCTGCAGCTGCTGTTGAGCCTTGCAGAGCAGCTGTTCCACCACACCTGGAAGTGCTGTCAGAATTAGGTCAACAAGCACCTGAAGCACTTCCGGGTACCTTATAAAAGGAGCCAGCAGCCACTACTCACACACACCTACACACACTGTATATTTTACTACTGTACCAAACACTTGCTTTATTTTAAGTGGTTAGATGATTCTAGCCATTGCTACTCCTACAGGATGAGAAAAGTTTGAAGTTTGGTCTGGATAACAGACATTTAGCTATGTATATGTAAACCAAGGAAAAAACCATGAGGACGAATGGAGAACATGTCAATGTCACACATCAGTGATAGGACAAGATACCAAATCTAGTAGAGGCAGCGGCACGCACAACTGGGGGACCCCTGCACAACTCTGCTGAGTATTTTTATTATCTGTTTTAGAAAGGGAAGGAGACTTAAATAAGATGTTAAAGATATGTCAGGGATATCTAGTGCTTGAAGAACGGTAATTGTTCTGCTTTGGTCTCACTTTCAGGATCTTTGCTTATAATTTTTGCTAGTTATAAAGTCAGATAGTATATGTTAGGTATACCCCAAGTCCCACACGTTAATATCATAATTCTCTAATCTCATCAGACCTACAGAGATATACATTTTCATAAATGATCAAGCACAACATTGTCACTACACAGACATCACTGTGTAAAACACAACGCTATACCAATTGCATACTCCATCCATCCATTCAGTGTCTGACCCATTTAATCAACAGTGGCTAAGGCAGTGGATTTTAACCACCAAGTTGCCAGTTTAGTTCCTGTCTCTTTCTCACTGTGTGAACCTGAGCGAGTCACATCCCTGCGCTCCCCCCATGAATGTAAACAGCTGTAAGGAATACCGATCCTGTAAGTCAGACATATGCTGTATATAATATACTGTACTTGCACAACAATGATCCTGGCACATACACTCTGTGTCTCCATGGGCACTCTGGTTTCCCCCTGCAACCCAAATATACGGGGTGTATGTTAGGTTAATTCTAAATTGCCCCATTCAGGTCAGCTGCCCTATGGCTGACTCCTGCTTTCTTGGTGAGACTCCAGGCCCTGATCTTACTGTGTTAAAGAAGTCTGGCCCAAAAAATGGACAAAAGAATTAGAAATTAAATGAATCTATCAATGAGCAAATCA
Organism: Polypterus bichir lapradei; assembly: GCA_026402145.1. NCBI lineage: Eukaryota > Metazoa > Chordata > Cladistia > Polypteriformes > Polypteridae > Polypterus > Polypterus bichir. The sequence goes on along the minus strand of JANRMT010028174.1, from coordinate 53,500,439 downwards.
ATCAGCCTATTTAAGTCATTACTTGGACTGGCAAATATAACTGCAATAAACTTTTACTTTATTTAATTTCTTTATATCTACCCTTTCAAAATAATCAAAGCAGTTTAAATTTGGATGGGAGGAAATCAAAAGTTCCCAGGGGAAGACCATATGAAATTGGTTTCCTTTCACCTGGCTATATGCTGGCAGAGGCCCAGCATTGTAATTATGCTGTCTTCCTTCCTCTTGTTTTTGTTTTTCTATATGATCTTTTTTCAGTGATCAAGCCAGCTTTTTAATCTTTACTCTCTTATGTCCATTAGGATATTATATTTTCCACTACTAACTGTGGAACATCCATCTATCTTCACATGCCTAGTTAACTTATGGCTTCCTGGCTTAGAGTTTATATTTCCACTACCACATGCATAGATCTACTGCAAGTCTTGGTCAGCCATTCTTCAGCTGGAGGCTCATGTTGTTTGCTCTTTTGTGTTATTTTTCATTCTTCTTTTTTAAATTCTGATTTGTATATACAGGTCTTGGCAATGGACTGGGCAAAGATACAAAAGTGAAAAAATACAAAGGTAAAAAGTACAAAAATGATTATTATAAGTACTGTGCCCAAGGACATTTCCATATGCATAGCAATAAAAGCTAAAAGATATACAGTACAGGCCAAAAGTTTGGACACATCTCCTCATTCAATGTGTTTTCTTTATTTTCATGACCATTTACAGCACTCCATCACTCTCCTTCTTGGTCAAATAGCCCTTACTCAGCCTGGAGGTGTGTTTGGGGTCATTGTCCTGTTGAAAAATAAATGATCGTCCAACTAACCTGACTTCTGCACAACACAACTGCTGGTCCCAACCCCATTGATAAAGCAAGAAATTCCACTAAATAACCCTGATAAGGCACACCTGTGAAGTGAATACCTGTTGAAGCTCATCGAGAGAATGCCAAGAGTGTGCAAAGCAGTAATCAGAGCAAAGGGTGGCTATTTTGAAGAAACTAGAATATAAAACATGTTTTCAGTTATTTCACCTTTTTTTGTTAAGTACATAACTCCACATGTGTTCATTCATAGTTTTGATGCCTTCAGTCATGAAAATAAAGAAAACACATTGAATGAGGAGGTGTGTCCAAACTTTTGGCCTGTACTGTAACTGTCAGCTACTCAAAGCATTAAAAATATCAAACACCACTTGTGTGATCTACTGCATATTCCTCATCATATCAATTTCAATAAAACAAAATTCATATCACAATAATTCTCTGGGTATCTCTCACCTTACTGATTCTAACAAAGTCCCAGTGTCTCATGGGTAGCCTCTCATTAATTTTACTAACACACATTTTTCAAGGAGTCCACATGATATCTTGTCGAAGACAGTCCCTTAACTTGCATGCTCCATACTTCACATCCAGTTTCAAGGGCCATCGTATTCCCATGTCAAACACTGTTTTGAACTGAAGCATCTCCTTTATAAATTTCATTAAGTTTATGCAATCTTATCATACTCACTTGCTAAAGAAGACAACACCACTTTCACAATGGATGCCAGAGACTGTGCTCCGTGGGTGGTGGTGCTTTCACTGTATCTTGAGGTTAATATTTGACATATTCTCTATTTTTTACAAATCTGGTGAAAGTTATAAATCTTGCGAAAAAAATAAAGGAAACAGAAAAAAAACTTGAAGAGAAGAAGAAGATCTTTAAAGAGCCACTGAAATCTAAGTTAATGTTAGTGACGCCTCCTGGTTTGTCTCAGGCTCCTCCACTGTGGTGGGTTCAAGGTGGACATCTGGTGGAGTATCTAGAACAGCTCTCAGCAATTATGGAATCAAGTCTGGAGTAAGAGTACATCATCACATTTGTGTTTCAAAGCAAAACCAGTGTTCCTCATCATTTGTGTCATGCCAACATTGACACAAACTGTCTAAAGAATAGCATGAGAACTCAGTGTGGAAGATCAAACAAAGGGTGCTTCTAAATAGAGGATGACAAAAATTGCACTCAGAATGGATATGAAGGTAACAACCATTAAACTGAACTATTTGAATCAGGAGATGAAAAATCAGGAGGTGCATTTAAATAAATGATTCAAAGTAAAGCTGAGGGAAAACTTTAAGAAGATATAATGTAATGTACAGAATAAAATGAACAAAACTGAAAATGAAATTAGCATTTTTGCAGCTTACCTTGAAGGATGTGAATTCAATGCTCATGACCACCACAGATAAATCAACAGCTACTTTACAACTTGAATGTAAAACATTCCCTAATAAATTTGTGGTATTTGAAGAAAGATCAAGAAAAATATCAGAATTGTGGGACTACCAGAAATACTAGAATCTGGCAATCCATTGAAATTTGCTACAGAAAACATCAAACAAGATGTTAATAAGTGGTCTGCCCTATATCTTACTTTAGCCAGGAGATATAATTTTGTCAGTAAACGTGTATTTAAAACAGCAATATTTGGAGTAAAATAAGAGGAGACAAAACTGTGCCATAAAAATGTTGTAATATCCAATACCATGCAACTTCTATGAAGAATTATTTTGCTCAGCTGGAAAAGTCCAAATCCATCATCTACTGTATAACTCGGTATAGAACATCAATTTCCCACTATCACAAACTGGAAAAATCTAATTTTTTTATGATGATATGTTCAGAATTATTCACAACTTGGCAAGAACTTAATGCAGTTCTGAAGTAAACAGAATTCTGGTACATATTAAGCTATATAAAGAACCCTTTTAGATGGGGCTTTCTAGTAGTACAGCTCTCTTGGTTGGAGATTAAGTGCTAAATTTCATGGATTGTCTTCAAAGTATACTACTGTACTTGGTATGTTATTTGTATTTGTTTGATTAGATTGCATTGTTATATTCTTTTTTTCTAAAAACAGATACAATAAAAAGATAATCTTCATTTATCTCTTACCTTCATAAAATGCAATCTAGGAATGTCGATATTTTGATTTAGAGTGATACTGCACCTTATTTGACTATGACTACCTTACAGTGTTTTTTTGTTGAACCATAGCTGTTGTGTTACCAGGTTGAAGATGCTGACACGGTAGGAATATGCCACTAGATGACATTTCAACACCTCTTTGTTAAATAATAGGCAATTCTGCAAAGAGTTTTCCGCTACGGTAACTTCGAAGGAATGAGTTCTTTATTTCTATTTGCTGTATATATTGAAATTGGGTTATTTATCATTTAACAGTGTTAAGAAAAGTAACATAGAATATTGAAATATTTATTACACTACCACCACAGAGTTTCTAGATAAGCTATACACCGTATGCTAAATGTATAATATTTAAACTTGAGAAGGTCCTACTATATATGAATTATGGCAAGGCACCTGGACTTGGACTTCCTGATATATATTTTACTCTGTATTTCTTAGACCAGTTGACACTTTACTTTATGCAAACATTATGTGCACATGGCAATAAACTTGGATTTGAGCATAACAGTTATGTCCCTCTTGCCATGTTCATGTTCATTTACAGCCTCTTATCTTTAATAAGAAACAGATGTCAAATTAAGGTCTTTGCTGTTAGGATACAACTGGGTATTTCAAACCTAACTTATACAGATCAAACAATTCTTATCAAATCCTAAATGGCCTTAGACAATCGCCATCAACCATTGTGTATTATTGGTGGGGCATCCTCACTTTCCTCTCTCTTGGGTATTATGACTTTTTTAGCAAGAATAAAAAGATACCAGCACTCAACAACAAAGTTCTTATTCTTCTCAGGGTTAGAGCTGGGGCATACATCCCTACAGTAATCTGCAGTTTTACCATTGGGCTTTTGTGGTCTGCCATATGAGATTGTGGTTTGATGCTTTTCCCTCATCATGACTTGAATAAGAGTGATTTTGAAAGTCCAATATAATCCAGCAAACTGTTCTTTTATTAAAAGCAGATTAAAATCAAATCAACTTTATTTTGGCATAATAGTACCATATTTGCTCTCAATTTGGTACCTTATGGAAAAAAGGTCAAGTGCAACTCTGAAATGATATTCTTAAATTCCTACCTTTAATAACGGTGCATTATTGAGGGGTGGGAATCCATGTTCATTCCCTAACTGATCATGCTGTAAATAACTCTGTCTCTGAAATAACTTGAAACTGACAAAAGTAATTGGCACCGTCACTGTTGATTCCATATTTAACCAAAATCACACTTTGCTTTAGGGGTTTGATTCAACAGATTTTTTCAAATAATAATACAAATTAAAATGGCATGGACAAAAATGATGGGGCCCTTACCCTAGTATTTTATTGCACAACCTTTAGAGGCAATCGTTGCACACAAGTGATTCCTGGAGCTCTCACTGAGATTTCTGCTCCTGTCAACTGGTAGTTTGGCCCACTCTTCCTGATCAGACTGCTCCAGCTGTGCCAGGTTTGGAGGGGTCTTCTCCAGATGCACATTTCAATTCTTTCCATAGATATTTGACAGGATTCAAATCAGGGCTCACAAAAGGTCACTTCAGAATTGTCCAATGTTTTGTCCTTAGCCATTCTAGGGTGCTTTTAGCTGTGTGTTTTAGGTCATTATCTTGTTGGAGTGCCCATAACCTGCAACTGAGACGAAGCATTCAGACACTGGGCAGTACATTTTTCTCCAAAATGTCTTGACAGTTTTGAGATTTCATTGTTCCCTGCACAGACTTGAGGCACCCCATGCCAGATGCATTAAAGCGGCCCCAAAACATAACTGTGTCTCCTCCATGTTTCACAGTAGGCACGGTGTTCTTTCTTTGAAAGCTTCATTTTTTCCTGTGTGAAAATTTCCACTGATATGGCTTGCCCATAAGCTCCAGTTTTGCCTCATCAGTCCAAAGGACCTTCTCCCAGAAACATTGTGGCTTGTCAATATGCATTTTAACAAATTCCAGTTTGGCTTTTTTGTTTTTCTTTCAACAGTGGTCTTCTTCCATTGAGCCCGCTGTCACTCAATAAGCATTGGATGGTGCGATCAGACACTGATGGACCTTGATATTGGAGTTCAGCTTATATCTCTTTAGAAGTTGTCCTTAGCTTTTTTCTTCCATTCTCACTATCCTTCTGCCCATTCTGGAGTTGATATTCCTGTGTCCAGAGAGGCTGACTGCAGTCCCATGGACCTTAAACTTCTGAATAGTATTTGCAACTGTTGTTACAGGAACATCAAGCTGCTAGGAGATTGTCTTATTGCCTTTGCCTTTAACGTACTTGTCTATATTTTTCTTTCTGAGCTCCTCAGACAGCTCTCTCCTTTGCTTTCTCTGGTTCAAACCAGTGTGTGTCACATGATTATACCAAACAGCAGAGGGACGACTTTTCTCCTTTTAAATAAGACGAATAACTGACTGCATGATTGGAGTCATGTGTGATATTAATTAAAGGAAACGGCTAGTTTGGAAAATCACTCAAATCCATTTATTTATGATCTTTTCTAGGGGTACCGACAAATGTGTCCAGGCCACTTTAGAATATCTTTAAATAATAAGCACTACTTGATCTCTTTTCACACTATTTAATGACTTATGAAATGTATGCAGGTATACAGTGGACAACTGCTTTTCATATCATCACTTTTCAGGAGGCATACAACACTTTTTCAATGAGCTGTAGCATACCAACACATTTGTCCACGTCTGCTATTATCTATTTGCTTCTTGTGTTTGGATTACTTGTATTACACTTTCATGATCTGACCTTTGTTAAGTTAAAAAAAAAAAAAAAAAATCAATCGTTTGCTCGCCTACATTACTGCCAAATATCTCACTATTTTTTTGCCAACATAAAGGCTGAATTTTGTGTCCGTTACACTATTACAATAGCCACTGCAAACTGAATATCTTTTATTCTGAGACTGAAGAATTATTTGTACTGGTTTTCTACTAATCAGCATGAAAGATGTGGTTATGTGAATAATACATAATTTCAATGAAAGTGAACCAAAATAGTTGCCTTTTACATAATAAAATAAACAGTGATGGATCGGATCCAAAGTAAACATTTGCTCTACCACAAGGGGGTCCAGATTGTGCATAATGCTACAATCCAGTTGGCCTACAAAAAACAACGGTATGAAGTAAGTTGTTATGGAAACAAGAGAAGAACATAACATTCTGTACAGAATGACATGAACACAATCAATTAAAAGTCTTTATAAAGGGAAAAACAAATCTTAAATGAAAAAATCCAGAAGTCTGCACAGTTCAGAAGAGGTTGTTTTGAAAAGGCTTGGATTCAATTTTCAAGCAAAGAAGAATAATAAGATAAGAATAATGTAATCTTAGAATAACAGGCTTTTTTAGCACATTTGTAACATTTTTTTTCCTTTTTGCACCTGTCCTGCTAAAGAATGTGAAATGTCAAACTGGCTAAAGTAATGGGGAGAAAGAAAATTAAGAGACCATTGAAAAGGCAGAAACACCAGATTTGCCTTACGATACACCTAAGCATGTAGGGATGAAAGCCGTTCATTTGAGTTCCTTGAACATGTGTCAGTAATAGCCATTAAATATCAACTTACATACACTAGAGGAGATGAAACTTAACACTGGGAAAAATACAAGGCAGTTGTTCTAACATCTCAAGTGCTACCATCTTCCAATAGATGTATAAATCATGTGCCACGTGGTTTTCTGCTACCTTTACTGCGTGTGTGAAAATACAGCACTTTTTCTTCTCTTTAGTCCTACAAGTCTAATTTTAACATATCAGTTTCCATCAGGTTTTTTCCATTCATAATTTTTTACATTTTAAACATTGATGCAAGCTGTTAAGGCAAGCTCTTCCTTAATTACACGTGAACACAGACAGAAACAGATTAAGAGTAAATGTTTAACTTTACATTTACATTATTATAAATAAATCTAAGCAATACCTTCTCAGGACCCTGAAACAGATAAGAGAATTGCAAAATAAATGGATCAATGGATGGATGGATGGCATCATTTATCTGCTGTAGCAGAACAACTGAAAGCAGGAACCTGGGAAACATTCACTTTGTGATCTGCTGAGATGAAAATATACAAAAAAATAAGAAGGACTATGAGATGGGAGAAACTCATAGGGCACAAACAAGCTATCAGGCTATCAAAACAATATCTCACACCGTCTCTCAAACTGCAGCCGACCTTCGACACATGGATAATTCTAACTTGGTGTTATCCTCTTAACTCCAGAAACTGACAAGGAAAAGCCAAGCTCCAGGAGTGACGCATGGCATGCCACCCTGTTAATCATGGCTGGCAGTACAAACCAAGGCTAGAAGAGCTGGGAAGCAATAAATATACAAGGAAGCTATGTAAGAGTATGAAATTTAAAAAAAAAAATGAATAACATTTATGAAATTCCCAAAATAGACTCAAAGAGGGAAAGCAAAAGTCAAGTCCATACCAATGCATGGAAGGCATAGGCGGTTACGAAACTGGTGATTTTTTTGAGTAAACTCCTGCGCAGTTCATATTCATCTGTAGAGGGCTTACATGATTTTGAGACTCACGTAATTCAAAATATGGCGTTTGATTTTGTCTAGAACCTGTTTTGAGACAGTTCATTATTTAATCCTATTTTGTCGCAACACCATGTTTGTTTTGGCCTTCTCCACAGAGATCTCGCCCAGAAGTCCCTGGTGTGTGCTCATTTGTGATGTCAATCTGGTGACATTACAAAGGTCACGCAGACATTTCTAGTGTATCCAAAGCTTCATGGATAAACCTTATTTTGCTGCATTAAAAGATTATTTAGTCTTTCAGGTTTTTCGAATCCCTGCTATTGTTTTTGACTTTGAATTTTCCGATCGCGTTTTGGTTTTGATGAAAGATCTAATTGACTGCTGGTTTTGACCTTTAGCCCATTCTTTGACTTATGACTCTCCTGTGCATTTTCATTCCCTTTCTACTTTTTCAGTATAAAGGCAAATTAGACAAAAAAAAAAAAAACAGGAAACAAAGCCAAAATCCTAAAAAAAGCACAAGGTTAATGTGAAGACACTAAGATACTAAGTGATGAAGGACCAGGAGACAATAATGTGTAGCAGAATCGTAGTCAGTGCCAGGTAAGGGTCAACGCTAGAAGATCAAAAATACAACAAGCAAGCACTGACTGGGTCAAACAAAGCAATCAAAGTCAAAATTAAAAACAGGTCAAAGTCAAAAAACAAGTCTCGCACTTGGCCTACCCAGAATCAAAACTTACTAACACTAGAGGCTGTAGTATTTTATTCAACAAAAAGATAATCTGGACTCGTATTACGGCAATATTTATACCAGAATTTCCTGTTACATCAAATTCAAACTGTTCACAAATGAATTCCAAACAATAAAATCTATGAATAATAATGTGCATTACGACCGTAACGAACATTAAAGACTGACCTCAGAAGCAAAGCTATGATGAAGGTTTACACAAAGCAAACACACCATGCTAGAGTGAAGCGTTTCAATCGAAGGACCGACAAACACTGGGCTCCAGGAAGAGCTTCCAGAGATCTTAACACATACTTGGTCTAAATAACACTTTATGTCATTAAAGATACCGGACATATTTTATTTTACTTATTTATGCAGACTTGAGTGTGTTCTGTGTAGCTTTTGTGCATATCTGGTTGCTATTATTGTGTGTAAGCTGCTGTAACAATACAGTTTGCCACTGCCACCTATCTATCGAAATAAAAATGGTTTTTACACTGAGATCTATGACTTGGCTAACATTGTACAGCAATTCGACATAACGTGAAACAAAGGAGGCCTTCAGATCTGGATTTGACATTATTGGATACGAACGACTTATATGGACCTGAATAACCAACTGAAAAACTCCCTCAGTAACAGGATACTGCATTACTATTCCGAAACTTCATGTTGAAAGCAGCAGCTACTGGTACTTACACAGCTTTACATTTACAAAAAAATAAACAGAGGATGGGGCAGTGGGAGGAATGAGAATAGAGCTTCTGTTTCTGCTCTTCTTTGCCAGCAGTCACATGCTGCCTGAATATACCGTTTTGTCTTTTCAGTGGAAGTTAGTCGAGTTTCATTTTATTTATTTAGTGGATGCTTCAATCCAAAGTGCCGCACAAATCATCCATCCATCCATTATCCAACCCACTGAATCCGAACACAGGGTCACGGGGGTCTGCTGGAGCCAATCCTAGCCAACACAGGGCACAAGGCAGGAAACAAACCCCGGTCAGGGTGCCAGCCCACCACAGGGCACACACATCCTAGGGACAATTTAGGATCACCAATGCACGTAATCTGCATGTCTTTGGACTGTGGGAGAAAACCGGAGCAGCACAAGTCATTCTTTGCATATTATTTTGATAATTGGAAAACTGGCAAGTTAAAGTCTCAGATAATAAAATATAGTGTAGCGTATGAATGCCATTTTTGAGATCCTCAATTTGGGGGTGTTAAACATTAAATGGAGGCTATAAACAGTTACACCATAACCTTAAATGTAAAGGCATTTAAAAATGTTAAAACTGGGAAAATGGATCGATGTATGATTCACTATGAGAGAATAATTAATTAAAAAAAAACAACAAATGAGAAACCTGCTTCAAAACTATTGGCCATAGCTTCAGAAACTAAAGAAGAAAATCAAATCCCAAATGAGCCTTTCTTGGCCAAGCACAATATAAACTGACTGGATCCTTTTATCTTTTGTTGAAACCAAAATAGAAATGAGCTCATTTTAAACACAGAATGTTAAAAAAAATCAATTTAAATACGTAAGCCTTTAAAAAAAAAGCTGCAGTTTTTTTTAACATGTAAGTGAAATTAAAGATGACATTTAAAGTGTATTTTAGATATATATTTTTAAGTATTTATTCAGACATCTTTCATGAGATTCAAATAACATTCCATAACAATTTCAAACTAGTTTGGTCCAATTTAGACTTGCATGGGCCAGGTCCAGGCCACTCATATACACACACACATATACAGCGGGCCAATTTAAAGTCACCAGTTATGGAGACATCAGGGAAAATGTACACAATAGTCTGCCATATGAAGTCAGATCATCTTGCCTTTAAGATTTCATTGTCTGTGAGCAAAATCTCCTTTTCACATGCAAAAATATAGTCTTTATTAATTTATGTGCAATGGACCCTTATATCAATTCTTTTTTTGCTAATAAGTTCAAAAAATGACATGACTGTATGATAAATAAGGCAAAAGCATACATTTGTGAATAACCATAGCATGTGTGGCATTATTGCAATTTCACCCTTCTACATCACCTTCTTTGACCAGTCATTCCACTAGACGTTAGTCCTTAAGGACAGCATGAAGTTGTTTGGTGTTAGTTACGATACAACATCGCACATTGCACAAGGCCAGACTGAGTGATCACTTATCATGCTTTATCTGGTGAAGAAGCAGGTTGCCATTTCCAGAATTCCTATTCTGGTCAATGAATAAACATTCACCCAAGCCCAGCACTTCTCCACTCAAAGAGGTTGCGTTTTGTAGCCTAATGTGAAATACCACTTTAATTATACATTGGACTTTGCTAAATGTGGCATTACAATGACTTTTCCATCATCTGACATTCTACCTCAATGTACATCAATGGTTTATCAGCTCTACCGGTCATATATAATCGCACCTCAAACAGCAGAAAATGTTTTATAGTAAATGGAGTGCGTACAACAGAGCAACAAAAAGCCATGCACCTTCTGGCCAAATAAATGAAAGAATACTTAAGAAACCTACGGAGATGATATTTTCCTGAAGATGCTCAGCTCTGTTGCATAAAAGCAGGCTCACAGTGGAGACCATACACATTTAACTAAGACTTTGGAATGGTAGTGTAACGTAGAATGACATGGGGTCTAGCCAACGTCACAGTGAGCGTATGCTGACAGATTGGGGGTTTATCCATCCATCCATCTATTATCCAACCCGCTATATCCTAACTACAGGGTCAAGGAGGTCTGCTGGAGCCAATCCCAGCCAACACAGGGCGCAAGGCAGGAAACAAACCCCAGGCAGGGCGCCAGCCTACCACAGGATGCACACACATACACACACACACACACAGACACACACACCAAGCACACACTAGGGACAATTTAGAAAGATTGGGGGTTTATCTCACTATAAAATGACCAGAGATTAGAGTTTTCTGAGTAACTAATCTTTTGAACGACTTTTTAGAATACAGAACAGAGTAATAGATGGCGCAATTACCTTTTGTAACTGGAGAAATGTATTTTACTGATGAGACATACAGTTTTCTTATATAAGGTTTAGGCCTTTAAGTTCAAACGCTGATCTGAAGCATTCAAAAGCCATGTGAATCATCATGCAACCAGATGCTAAAAGACGTTAAAGGATCCATGGCCCAGTTGGTAGATTGACAGAGATTTGGTGGGCGTTAAGAATTTGGCTTGAAAATGGCTTCTGTAATAATGTTAAGTGAAATAACTGGGAATGGATGGGCTTATAGTGGTGCAAACAAGAGAATAAACGCTAAGGCACCCAGAAATGTGTAAAAACCAAATAGCGAAACCCAAATGGAAACCAAAACTTGTAGTCAGAATACAAAAACAAAGAAGTACAAAATCTAAATACTATATGGTTAATATTATGTTTGGCATGTAGAACTAATGGGGGTGACCAGAAGAAGAAACAAAATACCAGAAAAAGACTCGATGTTGAGACACAGTCCTATCTTTAAACTGTCTTTATCTGTAAACCAAAATTAAAGGACAGGAAAGAGACATAAGCACCAAAAAAGAACACTGATAATAATGCACAGAGATTTCTTTGAGTTATCTGCAAATTTGAATAAAACATGGCTGCCGGTGCCAACATTTAAACACATCGCATTAGTGTGACAGATATCGTGATCTCCACAAATGTGTCCCCAGCAACCAGGATATTTGGCAGTAAGATTCATAAAATGGCAGTGCCCATAAAAACTAAGATGGCCTTGGAAAAAGAAACACAATAAATAACTGACTGTTAGAATAAAAAAAATAATATCAAAATTAGGTTCTATGAGTATGACAGCAAAAGCCTATAACCAGGAGCAAAATACTGTATAATTAAGCTTAAAAAGGCCAGTAAAAAATTAAATATGAGTGTAAAATATAACAGCATAGTGGTAGTTTGTTTTGTCTGAAAAAGAGTCTTGAGTTCAAAAATGAGGTAAACAGGCAAGTACACCACCATCTTTTATAAAAAATAAAGAAATCGAGAAATAGCAAACAAAATGGCAAAGTGATATTGCCACATAGATAACCAGAAAAAACAACAAAAACTAACAATGACAGATTCAAAAAGGATTTCAAGAAGAACACACATTATTGACAGTGGAGAGGACGAGTAATGAAAACCCAATAAAAAGAAGCAGGGAGTGTTAATGAAACCTGAGACTGAACTGTCACCACTGAGCTGGTCGGAGTAGCTAAAGGATCAACACTGAAAACAAAAGCCTATGCTCATTTTAATTATAAGTTTTATTTTATAAAGATCCGTTTATGTATTATATTGATCTTCATTCTTTTGCCTTTTGATTCTAGACCCTGAGAAGAAATCAAGAGTTGGCACCATTGCAGTGCATTGACGGGGCTGCTGTGATACCCTGGGAGACTAATTTAGGGACTGAGATACTAGAGCCCTAATACGCTTCACTTGTTTTACTCAAAAAATGAGTTTGGGAATGAGGAAGACTTGCATCCAAACCCAAATTCTAATGCCGCCACATGTGCAGATTAGGCTAACTGCCAAGTGTACATTTGTGCATTGGTGTGCATGTGCCCTATAATGGGCAGATTGCCCATCCAGAGCTGGGCTTTCACCTCGGGCACCATATGCTACAGCTCCCCACAACCATGAACAGAATGAAGTGGTTCTATTTATATCTTTTTAGAACTGCAGAGTCGGTGTGGGGTGTCCTCTTTATAGATGCTTTAACTATTTTCATCTTGATTTCTCCCGAAACACTTGCCTCTTTCTCTCCTACCTTTCCAACCTATCAAACAACCAATTTCAGTATGCAGCCATTAATCATCTAAGTTCACACTAAAGGCATTGTGGCCATCCAATAATACAGACCCCTAGACAAACACCGTATCACTAAACTGCATCCACATCAATAACAGGCCAGCTCAGTTTCCTTACGTCGGTATGCTGTGAGCCACCCAAAGTGCTACTTTCTGGAAGGGAGTAGAAAAATTCACAATTTCTTCAGAAATGTAGCCACATATGCTATATGATTTAAGGCATATGGATAAAGGTCCATTATACCCAAAAAAACAAATGCAACTTTCTCTATTTTAATCTCTTTATTTTTAAGTTCCAGAAACTTTGTTCCAGAGCCATAACTGTTAACCATGGAGTTGAGGACCTCTAGTGGCACCATATCAAGAAGTTGGAAACAAGACATCTGATAGCTTCAATATTCCATATTATAACATATCTAATTATGTACGGGAATTGCTATGATGAACCTTTCTTATCATTCTCAGATTAGAAACATGAATTTTGGTCAATCCTCCTTGCTATCTGTGCTGTTAGCTGTACGTTCTCAAGTAAAGATGATCAAAAAACAGCCCTGACATCATCTTTTCCCAGCATTCTCAAACCACCTTAATCTAATTCAGGTCATGCAAGGCACAAAATAACAGTTTATACCACTAGTCACACACACCCCCACAAACTGATAGATAGATAGATAGATAGATAGATAGATAGATAGATAGATAGATAGATAGATAGATAGATAGATAGATAGATAGATAGATAGATACTTTATTAATCTCAAGGGGAAATTCACATAATCCAACAGCAGTATACTCATACAAAAAAAAAACTGGAATCAACCATCAACCTAACACCCTAAGCATTTGGAGGAAATCCCATGCAGACACAGTGAGAGCTTCCAAATTCCTCACAGACTGTGTCCGAGCACAAAATTCCAACCCGAGATGTTGGGATCCATCAGGCAGAAGCCCTGATCACTACATAAGCATGCTCCTCCACACCCTCCCCATCATAACTAGATCTGCCAATTCTGAAATCTTGAACACATTGACCTATTATTTCTCCTCATGCCAGAGCACACAATAAATCTTTAAAACAACGCTGACATGTGCAGATGCTTCCCTTGAGAGGACCTTTTAGTTCAGCTTCTCTGCAATGAAAGAGCCAGCCCTTGAAATTAAGAGAATGACTACAGTGAGTTCCATTAATCGGACCATATTAGCCCCTAATTACAATCTTCATGATTATGACTTTATTTTAGTACACACTCTACATTTTGGTAGGTTTATTTTACTGATCTCTTTTGCCAGATAAATGATGGGTGAGATGTATTGCTGCATATTTCTGCTTGTTTAATTGAATATTTGCATACACAGCAAATCAGCCTTTTGGAAATGCCAGGGAGGAATGTCTATTCTCTGCGGAAAACAAAGACAATAATACTGCTACATTTTTTCCGATCACTTGCATGGAAAACATTTCAGTCAACCATTGCCCAAATTACTATGTTTTTCCAGTCTTTAAAAGAAGATTAAGATTATCTAACAAAGTGGGGGAGTACCCATATTCCATTAAGATCTTTAATGCTGAATATGGAAAAAGTGTCAATCAGTCTGTATAATTAGCAACATTATAACTATCAAGTAGGGAATCTGCACACTTTAAAAAAACTACAACAAATACAACCTAGAAAGTTCTTTTTCTGTATTATTCCAACCCCAGCACTGTTACATTTAGTTAGAATTAACTCCATGATGTACACCACATAACCTTCTCCGTGTGATAAAGGGTTAAATCTCTTAACAAGCCCCAGCCCCCCCAAAACTGTGAGGCAATGAAAAGACTTCTGTTTTAAATGGCAGGAACCGTATCATGCTTGAGCAAGCATTCCCACTCAGGAAGCAAAATCCCTATCATTTCATATTACAATAAACAATCCCACGTTTATTATTGGTTAGCTGGTTACATTCTCAGAAATGAACACTCAGTAGTGAGTTGCGAGATAAAAAAAAAAAACACACAAAACAAAACTAATTAAACATTCTGAGATATACTGCTGGCCCACTTAAGCTTCATCAAGCACTTTCTCACACTTTTGAAAAGTTTGGGGGAGCGGCGTCAGCCTACAAGTGGAGGCCATTTATTCAGATCCTCTGCCAAGTAGGAGAGAGAGAGTCCAGACATCAGTCCATTAAGAGAGCAAATGTGTTATAAAACAGCATGCTTTATCCTTAGTTATACTCTTTGCAGTGGAAGATATAAAACAATCACAGCTCTTCACGTTATTTCATTGGTATGGTCTCGTCATTAATCGTGTTCATATTTGAACTCTTTCAAGGCTGATGTCGACTTTTGTCAAAAGGAGGGGTTGACGATGGTAAATCGACTGTAAACTGTGACAAAACCAACTGTTATGTTTTAGTTGGACTCTCGTTACTGGAATGAAAGTTACATTCATTGGTTTGACCGAGATTTCCTGTGCTCGTGCGAGTAGCAAGACGCAAAAATCGGCAAAAATGGCACTGACACCTGGAGAGAGATCAAAGCGAATGCATAAAGCAAAACACTCCGCGGACAATGTTTTGCCTATTATTATCTCTGAACTGGACAATGATTTGTCAGACTCAGATTTTGATACAAGTGATTGAAAATGAATGTGAGGTTCCAGCTTCAGCTGACTGGTCCCCAGCTAATCTGACAATGTTTGCCATGGGGGGGCTGCCACTTCACAATGACAAGAGGTAGAAACCAGATTGCAATGCACTGCCGTGCAAAATCAGCCTGGCAGCAAGCCTGACGCATATTCTTGGCAAACTGGCAACCACAGCCTGCAGCAACAGACATTTTATGTTGATTTCTGTGTGAAACCATTGCTTTTTAGAAACTATGTTTTTTGGGAAAAATATTGAGCCCTCAAAGACTTAAAAAGCACACTCATCTAAACTGGGGGGATTAAAGTCACCAGTTACCTACAAATGCATGTTTTTACAATGTGTTAGGAAAAATGGAGTATACAGAGATAATAAAGACAAAGAGAACGTGTGAATTAAAAGGTCAGGCAGTGCTTGGGCTCGGTCTTGAGGCCACATCTCCGAGGCAGCAGCGCTAACTGCTGTGCCAACATGTCTTCTAAAAAGCACTACTTATTTAAAATTGCTTTCATTATTATTTTTCTGATGCCCTGTACAGGGATTGTTCCTTCCTTTGGGCCTGATGCTTGCTGAGATATGCTCTGGATAAGTGGGTTTAGAAAATGGATGCATGCATTGTTTTAGTTGATCACTAGAGTCTACCTGCTTCCGCAAGTTTTCATTGATTTAATACTAATTTTTATATAACAAACTGCATCCATTGCTTCCTCAATTTAATGAAAACAAATTAAAATAACTAGCACTTCTAAATTGGCTTGGTATGGGTAAATATACACTGTGATGGAAAAATAAAACAAAATAAATAATTATAATTATTATGTGGTTAGTTGCACTTTTAGTGTCTTCGTACTTTTTTATTTACATTTCTTTTTGACCCCTTTGTGGTGTCACGACCCAGCTTTTCACATGTCAGCGTGTTTGAAACCCACCGAGGGGTTTCTCTCTGTGAATTTAGCCCAATCACCTGAAAGGGAGGAGTGAGGTGGTCTCCCTTGGTGCGATCATCAAAGTGGTCGAGGGTGTTCCCTGCCTGATCTCCAGAGCATTAGATGAATTAAGTTTGATTGTTAATGCTTTTCCTCCTGGGTGAATCGAGCAGGTCACAACGCAAGTTTGGGAGGTCGTCCAGGATAAGCCACAATCCACCTGCGGTGCTGCCACCGTGAATCCAGTGAGATCATCAGAACGCTGAGCGGGGAGCCGGGGTTTGTCTGAGGTTGGTCCACACGTTGGGAAACACCATACTTAGGGTTAGGGTTAGGGTTAGGGTTAGGGACTGGCACTCCAGCCACCATAAAAAAAAAAAAAAAAAACCTCCCTCTGTTCCATTCCAACTGAACTACTGGGGTCCTAATCTGGAATCCTGAGGTGGTTTGTCATGTGGTGGGTGCGGCAACACTCTGTATCAGCAAAAGGCCCTAACCTCAACCTCTGCCTGTAATGTGCACAAGTCAAGAATTGAAGCAGTGAGCAACACATTTTTCAGAAAAGAATCATTAATTGATTAATAAGAGATCACCAAAACTGAACTGATCTTAAAGAATGATCTGAAAATAACAAAATTTAACAAAAATTACTTTGAAGGACAGTGATGCATAGTGAGAGAATAATGAAAAGCACAGAATCGTCCTGTTACCCGTCCTAGTCCCAGTCTCCTCGTGTTGCCAATCTAAATATTTCAGTTAACTGCAGGATGTTCATGTATATAAGTTCATATATGGTGACACAATTTTAGCAATTGTGAAAATAAGCTTTCATAAATATGAACTGTGTGTTTAAGAAGTAATCCATCCATCCATCCATCCATCCATTATCCAGCCCGCTATTTCCTAACTACAGGGCCACGGGGGGTCTGCTGGAGTCAATCCCAGCCAACACAGGGCGCAAGGCAGGGCGCCAGCCCACTGCAGGGCACACACACACATCCACACACCAAGCACACACTAGGGACAATTTAGAATTAAGAAGTAATAAACTTTACAAATCTGAAAAAAAACTTAATTAAAAACTAACAAATAACAAAGACAGATCATAATAGTCTGCTAGTAGATCCATTCTTCTTGTTAGGCCGATGTCATATCACACAACTTCAGGGTATGTCAGACTTGCCAACTGCAGCTGCAGGTCTCGTCGCCAGACCACCACGCCAATTTAAACAACTGAAAATCGCTGGGTATGTCCCATTTAATGACTGCATGCCGATCTTTCAGCAAAGTCGTTCTTGCCCCTTTTCGTGACAATTAAGATTGTCAGAGAAAGTTGTAGACTTGCTGGAGTGAGCAGCTGGGCATGTCAGAATATGCAAATGCCGGAAACAGGAGTGTAACACCGACTTTCTACAACTTGATAAGGTTATGTAATCGAAAACCGCTGGAAAAAAGTTGCATAAGGCAACATGGCCTTCAATTCATTATCTTGTCCATCACTTTGCAAAGTTTGACAAAATTTACACAGTTGGCCATGACCACCAGCACACATGAACCATAAGGTTGCTATGATACTTTCATAAGTCACATTGGTCATCAAAAATGTTGCACTTAGTTACAAATTTCCAATTGTATGCATCACTGGGAAAACAGAGGCATGAGGTACCATGCAAACTCTACACAGACCATGGCCAGGTGCAGAATTCAAACCCGGGATACTGGATGTGTAGTGAAGTGCCTGCCATTGTGCTTAACGTAAAAAAAGATTTGTAAAATGGATAAATGTATTTTTGCTCTAAACCACATAAGCCAAGTCAAAAATGTCCTTCATGCGTGACGTTGTATACTTTAGTCACTGTATTCAACTAAGCTTCATATTCAAAATTACAATGTACAGCAAGCTTTCTGTAAACTTCAAAATGCCCTAAAGGTCAATGTCAAGACACCGTTCTCCATGTGATCCATAGGCCTAACTGATTAAAAACTTTACAGCCATGTCGTATCAGTGCATTCGAGCCTTTATTTGAGTCTTGTGGTTTTTTACACTGTCGGAGATGGCGGGGGTGGCAACCCGGCCAGGACGCCCAGGAGGATCGGAGGAGGGCTTGCACCTTCCCCAGACCACGGGGGGGCAACCGCCCTGGTTGCTTTGGGGACCACGGGTATAGAGCTTTGAAGCTCAACCCTATAGGGGCCCGTGGTCACCGCCAGGGGGCGCCCCAATGCCTGGAGAGCCCTGGACCTCAGCACTTCCACCACACCCGGAAGTGCTGGGGGGAAGAGGATCGGGGACACCCGGAGTGCTTCTGGGTACACAGCCGGTGCTTCCGCCACACAGGGGAGGGAAGATTACTGGAGGACACCTGGAGCACATCCGGGTGGCTATGAAAGGGGCTGCCTCCCTCCATTCGATGGTTGGAGTCGGGTGGAAGAGGACAGAGCTCGGAGGAGAGGAGTGGAGGCGGACCAGAGAGGAGTAAAGGCATTGTGAGAAGGCCAGGACTTAAGGGGTGATTGGTGCTGCAGTACTGGGTTTGTGCTCACTTTGATTATTGTATATAGTGTAAAATAAACGTGTGTGGTGAAAACATCATGTCTACCTGTCCCCACAACACATAGAGATGTTCATCAACTGTGGAGCAGCTTACCTACATAAACCTTTAAATTCTTGACTTGATGTTATTTTGGAAGAATTAAGAGGATAGGGCTG
Source organism: Polypterus bichir lapradei (assembly GCA_026402145.1). Taxonomy (NCBI): domain Eukaryota; kingdom Metazoa; phylum Chordata; class Cladistia; order Polypteriformes; family Polypteridae; genus Polypterus; species Polypterus bichir. The sequence continues at coordinate 53,481,142 of JANRMT010028174.1, read as the reverse complement.
GCAAGCTTTGTTGGACTGAATGGCCTGTTCTCATCTAGATTGGTCTAATACTCTGATAAATTGTATTTCTCTGTGTACCGCTGGTTGTTTATCTTTAAAATTTTGAAATAAGGGTGTGAGAAACAGTATGGCTGCTGCAACAAATGGAAAACAGGCTCCCTAGAAAGCAAAACTGACAAGTGGGTTTCACTATGTGAAAGTACTCTGTTAATGCATGGCAGCTACACCTGAAGGGAACTGTCTGAGGGTATCAGCTTACGACAAGAGCCCAGTGGAAAACTGCTTGGATTAGGTCTACTTATCCGACCAACAAAACAACACCAGGGAGTCCCAGAAGGAACACACTCAGACTCTACTTATTACAGCACAGGCGAGAAAGAAATGGAGAGCACTTCTGAATGCCTGGTCAATGCAGAGCCTCGGGGGGTGATGGACTTAGAAGTCGCATCATTTATGTCAGGGGTGCCCAACTCCAGTCCTGGCGGGCCGCAGTGGCTGCAGGTTTTCATTCTAACCCTTTTCTTAATTAGTGACCTGTTTTTGCTGCTAATTAACTTCTTTTGAATTCATTTTAATTTGAAGACTCGGACTCCTTAGTTTTTTTTTTTTTCTTAGTTAGCTGTCAAACAATAATGAGATACAAAATGAACCAAAACAGGAAAAGCAAACTGTGCCCATCATACAATATAAAAAAAAAGAAAGGTGAAGGTCTCAGGAATGCTGATCTGCTCTTAGAAAAGAGAAAATCCACAATTTGGGAAATGTCTGCTATTGCACAAAGAGAGCAGCAACAAGCCATGGAATTAAAGAACGGGTTTAATTAACGAATAGAATCGGCGCCTCATTAAACAACTGGTTGGAATGAAATTGGTTGGAGTTTGAGGCCCTGACTTAGTTGGTCTTCTGCTGGCTCACTCACTTCACATTTCACTTCTGTTTGGGTGCCATTTGAGGAAAGAAATGAAGCAATTCAGAGGAACGATGGAGAAATTCAAGGAACCATTTCTTAAAAACCAAGTCAATTAAAATTAATTCAAAAGAAGTCAATTAGCAGCAAAAACAGATCACTGATTAGGAAAAGGGTTAGCATGAAAACCTGCAGCCACTGCGGCCCTCCAGGACTGGAGTTGGGCACCCCTGATTTATGTAGTCCCAAGGCATGATAGGACATCCCTGTTTATCGATTTGACAAACAGTTTGACGTACACCTTAGAAATGGATATAAATGGCTGGTCCCTGGTTCAACTACTATGGAAGTGTGAAGGGATACGAGATGAAAAGAAGGAAAACATGATGCAAAAAAAAAAAAAAATCGAGAGAGAAAGGGAAGGGATGGAAGATAAAAAGGTCTGTTTTCTATACACTTAGGATTAACGTGAAATAATGTGTTAAACTGGACATCAAAAACACTAAATCTAAGAAAGTTGCTACAACGTAATTTTACACAATTATATAAACATTTCTTACATTTTATACTGTTTCAAAATGTTTCCAAAAAATATAAAACTGCATACTAGTTTGATTGAAGTGTTCAAGAAAACTGTTTTTTTTAATCTTTTATATATACACTAGAAAATAAATAACATGTTTAGTGCTTCAGTTGGGAATGAGATTTGCTTAGCATTCTAAACAAAGCCCTGCAGTTAAAAGATTTTAAAGATTTTCTGCACTTATGCAGCGCAAAATGTTGTTTTGCTGTTTTCAAACAAAATATATTATTTCATCGGTTTATATCACCTGTAGGTAGAAGCAAGTCCGTAGAAGCTAATACTTCACTGATTCCTGTCTTTAAATAAACCTCTTATTTAACCAGAAGGTCAGCCATGATGGGTGACTGATGTCACACGCTAGTTACCTGTAGTATCTTGGTGACCAATCATTGTTGCTTGCAGTTACAGTTATTATTAATGGCTGGCCTGTACACTGGTACTGTAAGTGCTGTGCAGAGTGGAGGCAGGACCTCTGTGTTTTTGCCAGTTGATTCTGGGGTTCGTCAGGGGTGTGTTCTTGCTCCTTCTCTGTTCAAAGCTTGCATGGACTGGGTGTTGGAAAGGTCGTGGGGTCCAGCGGCTGTGGGACATCTGTTGGTGAAGAAAGATTCACGGATCTTTACTTTGTTGACGAAGCTGTGATGTTCACAGAGTCAATGGAGGCTCTGATCGGGGTGCTCAAGAGACTGAGCAAGGACTCCGAGTGTCTGGGCTTGCGAGTGTCCTGGATAAAAACCAAGATCCAGGTCTCTAATGACCTCTTTTGCACAGCCATCTGCAGTGTGTCTGTCTGTGGAGAGAGTGTCAACCTTGTCGAGAGGTTTACTTACCTTGGCAGTGACATTCATGTCTCTGGTGACTCTTCCTATGAAGTCAGTAAACAGATTGGGAGAACATGGGGGGGGTCATGAGGTCGCTGGAAAGGGGTGTGTGGAGCTCCTGATATCTCTGCAAAAGGACGAAGGTCCAAGTCTTTAGAGACCTTGTGCTTCCTGTCTTGCTATATGGTTGTGAGACATGGACGCTATCCAGTGACCTGAGACGAAGACTGGACTCCTTTGGTACTGTGTCTCTTTGCAGAATCCTTGGGTACCGTTGGTTTGACTTTGTGTCGAATGAGCAGTTGCTCAAGGGGTCCCAAATGAGGCACATTACCTGCATTGTGAGGGAGTGTCAGTTATGGCACTACGGCCATATTACATGATTCACAGTGGGAGATCCGGCACGCAGGATCCTCATTATTAAGGTGCCAAGCGGCTGTACCAAGACTATAAATATGGTACTACAGAAGAATTTTAATTCTTCCACCCAACCATTCAATTTACAAGCATGTCAATTTCAGTATTGGTATCAATCAGACTACTAGAGACCTTTTGGCTGCTACTATGATTTAACATTTGAACAAAATATGACTGTTTAATTTCTTTAAACATTAGCAATTAGAATAATCATGGCAACGTCAACAAGCAAAACACTGTTTTATATTGTTTAAAACAGGGAAACATTAAAATAAATACTGTGCATTTTTAGATAGAAACCACTTTCATTTGGGAAAATTAGGTTGACTAGAAATTTCAAACTTTACTTTGGATGTGGCGCAGCAATGGAGTCTGTATTATTATTCTTATCATTCCTAGAGCTGGGCAATGATTATTTTAACAAGATTTCATTTGCTAGAGGCAAGCAGAGTTTATGACTGGGGAGAGTGACATTGTTTTCTGCTTAATAACCAATCACCTTCGAGTCTTCTATTATATCACTCCGCTTGCCAGTTGCTATCATCTTTGATTGCTCCGCATTTAGTCATTCATGGTGGGGGTTGATCCTGAAATGCTTAATACATCATCAACTTCCACTTGGAGATCTATTTTGCTATTCATTTCTTGAAAGCTGCAGTGTAATTTAGATTTTGATTTACTTTGACTGCTTTGCTAGTTATGAAGACATTTATCTGTAGTCACGTTAAAGCATCCTTTTATCACACTACAAAGCACATAACAACAAAGCATAATAACTGATATATCGATTCAGCTATCAGCATTTTTGAAATACAACCTCTTGCAGAAATAAATTAAGATGTACAGTCTAGAAAAATGTGATGATGACATTGTCACTGTCTTAAAACAGAAAGCCATCCTTCTTAATAAAACAGTGACTATTTTTGCTGACATAGGCATTATTGCAAGGCAGAGGACGAGAGAGACTGCTGCCACTAAAACTGGGCACGTTCAGCAAGAAGAGGAGGCAAGACGATGCAGCCTAATGCAGCAAATATTACATTTATGAGCAAATTATCACTTACAAGGTCCAAATACAGAGGAGAAGAAGAGTGCAGACATTCCTAAATAACAAAGTTTAATTATTTTTAGCCATTCAGGAGCAACATCTATTTATCCATCTATTTTTTTAACCTGCTTATCCAGGGCAGGGTTACAGAGCAGCTGGAGCCTATCCCAGCAAGCATCGGGTGCAAGGCAGGAACAACACCTGGACAGGGCGCCAGTCCACACACACACACTAAAATACTGTCAATTTTGGCATCGTGAAATGGTATCAATGTTAAAACAGCTGGCCGAATGAATCAGAATGAAACTACTGAAAAGGCACAAGAGCACCTCCACCTTTTGAGACACCTAAAGGGGAGATGCAGGATTAAAAACAGGATAATCTTGAACTTTTATTATTGCTGCATCACCATATGGCATGCAAACAAAGTCACAATGTAAATCGTTGGGTGTGACATACTATAAATTGTAGAGATGTATGGTAAATGGTCCTCGTATAAAGTGCCATGATAAAGGATTATGACAGTTCCAAGAACAAACTGTTCTCACAACTGATCCAGACCACCGGGTTCAAAAACAGTTTTAAGCCCCTCAGCACCATTTTAGGACACCCTGATTTTTTAACCCCAGTGCTTTCATAATTTGCACGGTAAATTGTACAATATTGTACTTTAGATTGTCTACTCTAAACAGCTTTTAGTTTATTTCTTAATACTTCATTACGTTTATCTAGCATTAAGATGAGAATGTCAATACAAATGATAATACACTTGTTACGTATGGAGTGGCACAGTAGTCAGTATTGCTGCTTTAGAACTCCATTAACCTGCGTTTTACTGTCAGTTAAACACTCTGTTTATGCGGTTTATTCATTTTTAACAAGTTTAGGTTCCTTTCAAGAAACAAACGCCATGCCTGGTCACTCTCTGTGCCGAACAGGCAGAACATGCACATTCTCCCCATTTCTCTGTGTGTTTTTCTCTATGAGTCGTATTTGAGTGTCCTCATAATTTGACTCTGCAATGAACTGGATGGTCCCTGCCTTGCCACCTAAACCCTGCAAATCTAAAATGGATAATAATATTTTTAGATGATAATTCACACATTTTACATTTTGGCTACAAGCTCTTATAAAAGGTGAACAATTGTGTAAAACAAATTGTCTTACTCTCAGCTTTTACAATAGCAAAATCTGAAATTTCAGTCAGTCAGTCATTTTCCAACCCGCTATATCCCAACACAGGGACACAGGGGTCTGCTGAAGCCAATCCCAGCCAACACAGGGCACAAGGCAGAAACAAACCCCGGCCAGGGTGCCTCTGAAATTTCAGTAGGGTTTTTATATAAAACAGTGATTCTTTTTGGACCAAGAACCACTTTGTCATAGTAAAATATATGGATGACCAACTATGGCCACTTATTACCGTGAATTCTGTGTTATGATTACCGTATTTAAGTGTGTACCACGCACACATTTCTTCCCAAAAATTAGCATTAAAAAATCAGGTGTGCGTCATACACGAAGAAACGTAATTCTGTAATGTTTACTTCTTCTGTTTGGGCTCGCTCGCTCGCTCTCTTTCTTGCTCGCTTGCGCTTTCGTAATCTTTCTCGATCGCACTCTCTCTGTCTCTAAACGCTTCCTATACAATCACAATGCGCGTCGTACACGGGGCAAAAATATTTTCGTGATTTTTTTGTAAAAATTAGGGTACGCGTCTTACACGATTGCGCATGGTACATGAGTAAATACGGTATTATTATTTTTTTTTTTTTACATGTACTCATAAAAATTGTTCTTCTACATATACTCGAGGTGCAAAGAAGAGGAGCTGGTACACAAACTCAAATAGTGAATTAGTGCAGTTTAGTGGAAACCACCTGCTTAATTTAAGGCCTGTGCTGCCCCTAAGAAAGACAACAAAAAGCTTAGCATAAACAGACCTCTGTCCCAGCTTGCACTGTTCCTCAGGTTCTTTCTGTGTTACAAGCTAATTCTCATACTGCTATTCTATGAGCTACCATGCTGGCTCCTTTTTGCGGGATTTCACCTCAGATCTCCAGTCTCAAGTCCTGGCTGTCCTTATTTCAATCTCTTGCCTACCAGGTTGTCAACCCTCTACACCTGGATGGAAGTGTGGATTACATGACTAACGTTGCTCAATTTATGTTTCAAAGCCTGTGATTTTAGCCAGAAATCCATAATAAAGTCTTGAAGTTGGTATTATGGCACTTGGACATCAGTGTCCACATGAAATTAAGGGATTGCTTTTGCCAAAGCTTGACTCTTCAGATGGATGTCAAGGTAAAATTAAAAAACAGTCCCATGTTGTGAAGGGGTTACGTTGGATGGGAGACAGACCGCAAGTTTAAAGAAATGTCAAAGGTGAGAAAGGAGCAATAACTACAACCATACAGGATCAGAGCAGAAAGGAGTGGTGTAGAATAAAAGATGCTATCGTCTACAAGAGAGACAGACAGGATGTTCTGTGATTGGTGAGTTGTTTCATGTGGCCTTATCAGCAATAAAGTTCTTCTAAAAAACCTGACTAGATCGGCCCATGGACCAAGAAATCAGAATCACAAAACCACCGGATACTTCACACGACCCTTAAAGTAGGCATGAGAAAGGAAGCCAAGATATTAAACTTAACAGAAGGCAGCAAATAAACCATTCAGTTAAGGAAAAAATAAAAGGAACAACAGAGAAAGTGTCTGAGATTTGAGCAAAACATCATTTGAGAACTGCATAAAAACAGATGTGATGTACACTTGTGTAATGAAATTGCCATGAAGCAGCAAACTGGCTGGAAAATATTATATCTACATGAACGATAAAACACTGAAGTGCTAGGAAGCCAAATCAGCAAAGAAATAAATGACAGATCTATATAAGACTGGAAAATGCTGAGAAGATGCTTTTCAGTTGGTAAAATAAGAAAGTATTGGAGTTCAAAACAGGCAATCATGCATACATGAGGCAGAGTTGAAATTGGCACAAAACAATCAAGTTTATGACGTGTAAGGCAGGAAATATTGATAGTTTCCAGAAGAATCTGTATATTTTGGGTGACTGGTAAAGAAAGGTAAAAAGGTGTGAAATTGTGCTGTAATGTGAAAGAAAATGGTGACTAAAATAAAGCAAAAAAAAGGTTCAGCTTCCTGTGCAGTGAATACTCAAAAGGCATCTCACATGTTTAAATTAGCCAGGGACAAAATATGGGTTTAGAAATAGTTATAAAATTGGGGAGGCAATAGCCATATGAAAGAAGAGTAGAATTCAGTAATACCTTTATGGCATAATTTGAAGATTTTGAGAAAGCTTTTGACAATATAAACCAAGGAAGTTAACAAATATGGTTAATAACGTTGCAATGGAATTTTTAGAGGAGGAGATGCCTCTCTGAGTTATATGTAAAAGTGCGGGAAGTGTTTATGACAAAAATGAAAAAGTAATCAGTGATAATTCTCATTTTTATCACTAGAAATACCTTGATATATTGTATTACGTTATAATGGTATTTGAGGAGATGCAAGATTAAAGAAAGGAAAAAGATTGGTAAGTAACCTATTTAAGTACGCAAAAGATAATTCAAGAAAGGTGTGATGCAGTATTATTACTGGAAGAAGTTGAATTTGCAGAAAGAACATGGAGGAGCATCATATGCAGCTTATCAAAACACAACCAATGTTTGGGGAGTATCAGCTTAGACACCTCTGGTGCCCTTTTGGCTTCATCAGGGTGCACTGGAAAGGTTCACAGCTGAGTATGAGGAGGCTGAATCAGTACCTCAAAATATGAGACCAGGAACCTCGCCCAAAGAAGAATGGCTTGATGTTACCAGGTAAGGGTAGAGCAGCTGTTGTAAGTGGAGGTGGTTGAGCACCTTGAGATCTTACTCATGAGTGGATAAGGCTGATCATTGAATTGGTGCAGCAGCAGCAGTATTTGCAGATATTGTCCAAGACTGTGGTGGTGAACTGGTAGTTAAGTCCACAAACCAAGCTGATGATTTATCAGTCTACATCTATATACATATTTACTGTTTACAAGCTGTGGGACGTGGCCAGAAGAATAAAATTACAAATAAAAGCTGGTAAAATGAGGTTCCAGCTCAGGGTTGCTGGGCTCACTCTCTGTGATATGGTGAGAAGTGCAGCAATATGGTTTGGACTTGCAAGCAAAATGACTTCTTGGTGCTTCCCACAAAAGGTGTACAAGGGACAGCACACTGTCTAAACACCCAGCAGCAGGACCCGGACATGTTGTAGGGATTATATCACTTAGACAGCATGGGAGCACCTGGGAGTTCTGCGGGAGGTGTTGAAAGAAAAGGCTGAGCATACAGTGGCCTACTTAATGTAACTCAGAGTGTTACCACCGTGACTGACACTCATCAGGATGAGCAGCATGAAATTGATAACATGGAAGAACAAGATCACAAGATAATAAAATAGGTCGATTACATTATATGAGGGAATGTCCTGGAAGAGGGAAAACTTAAGATCAGGATTAAGAAACAAAAAAGGAAGCCAAGACTGATGTTGTTAATCAACAGAAAAGAAGGAAACTCTGGCTTTCAAGAAAAATGCCATTGAGAGAGAAAAAAGCTGATGACCCATTTCTTCGTTTGGGTTGACAACAAATGAAGGGGTGAGTTCCAAAACCTGCCAAGTACATTTTTTGGCGAACTTTAGGTGAAGCATGGTTGTGACTCATCAAAGGGTCTGCTATGTGCTTGGCATTGAAGTGGGCTTCAAAACCTGCTAAGTACCAAAATATAGTGCTATAAATTTTGATGCGAGTTCCAAAACCTGTTAAATACATAACCAGCTTAGTTCCAAAAGCTGCTAAGTACACCAGCCAATCATCTTAATATGCCACACTCAGAGTTTTAGGAAGAGACTGGCAGGTGCTTAACTACAAGTCTGCAACTGCAAAAGTCTGCAAAAAAAAGCTCCCATTTCACTTGACAAAAGTTTGAGTGGTGGAAATAACTAGAAGTAACATAAACATAAAGACCACGTATTTGGGTGACTCTTGCAGTCACAGTATTGTGAAATGTGGCAGCAAAATAAAAAACTTGTCAGCTGACCCACTTCCACTGAATTGTTGTGTTAATCCAGCAAAAGCAAAGGATGTCGAAATGTTGCTTAGCAAAATGGGAGTCAATATGGACAATCCGCAATCAGAAAAAGTTAAAGAGTTCAACCTCCCAATCATTGGAACAATAAACCAATGGCAGACAGTGATACTGAAATATGATGAAGACGATGTAGAATATTGACATTCTAGAGATTGCTTATAACTTGTTTAATTTACTACTTCAACAATGCTTAACAGGAATTCATGACTTTTAGCATTACTTTTTAGCTAAATAGTTTAGAGACTAAAAGCTCTGTATTTCTTTTGTTATATAATAAAAATATTTCAAGATCCAGAGCACTTTTGATGAAAGTTTCTACTTATAGGTTTATGGAATAGCATTGATTTAGCGTCAAAACCTGCTAAGTATGTTTTTTTTTCCTATTTTTTACAAAAATGTAAAATATTCAGATTTCTGAGATGTCCAGCAATTGACCTTCAGTAATGTAACAACCAACATTCTGCAAAAAGAATTTTAAAAATATCATTTCAAATACTTAAAAATTATTTTTCTCCTTTTCACAAAAAGTTGTCTCCTGTACTTAGCTGATTTTGCAACTCAGCTCTTCAAATGGCCAGGAAGAAAAAAAAAATATCTTTCAATGCTTGCTGTTTATAAATTGCAAAATGTTAATTTTTTTAACTGAGGGAAAAAAACATCTTTGTAGTAACTGGGTTTTATTAAAAAGTGCTAAACACAAAGTATTAACAGATGACAATATTGGCATTACAAATTGTTAATAAAATCAATACACTAAAATAATATGATGCAAGGTGTACTAAAATGACATAGATATATCTTTATGATCTATAAGGCCAGCTGCTAATGTTTAGAAAAGGAATTTTTAGTGGCTGTCTGCCATGTCCATGCGTTCTTTAGTTTTCAAAGTATGCATAAGTTAATGAGTAGAGCTTAAGGGAAGGAATCAGATAGAAGTCACTGTACCAAAAGGAACCATTAAATCTTGCATATTAAGACACTTGTTTCTCAGCTACAATGTGGTATTGTTTTTAATAATCTTTGATCATTAAAAACACTTAAGATTGCATACAAACATTTAAACTTAACGATACATGTAAAACGTCTATCCGATTTCTTTTAACATTTTTATTCCACTACAAGGTTGCAGGAAAGAGGGGCATTGATGTCATGACAGGAATGGGCACAGGGCTGGAAAGAAGGCTGGGTGGATTGGAAACGGTCTGAATTCTCTCTTTGTGTCTACAGGGATTTTTCTGCAAGTTCTTTGGGTTTCACCCCCAAAATCTGTAAGGATGTAACTTGCGATGGACTAGATCTTGCCTGGTATCTGGTGTTGCTGAGATAGTTCTGATCTGAACTAAGCAGGTTCCGAAATTTATGGAGTGTTGAGAATATAAATTCAAATTTTGGTACGTTGCATTCAAATGAGCAAGTTATAGTGATAATATTTTGGAATCAAGAGTGTTGATTGAGGAGAAGCATCTGCTTATGGAGGTGGTATTTGAGAGATTAAAATCAAGAATGTCAGCAATATAAGCAGTGTTAAGCTGAAACTTAATGAGACAGCTGAAAACTGCTTTGTAACTGAACACTAAGGAAAACTTCCACAACTATAAGCGCTTTGTAATTCGATTTATAACTGAGTGCTGAAAGAAAACATCAGCGCTAAGGCTAAAGTAATAGAGCAGACCTTCTGAGAGTAAGTGCAAAAGGGTTAAAAGAGGCATTCATTCATGCAGTCCTTCATTTCTGGACCCAGTCTGTGGAGAAAAGATTGAAGTAAGATGTCAGAACAGAAAGTTTGGTAGCCCCTTTTTGAGAGAATGGAATGACCTGAGCAGCTGGCAGTAAAAATGTAGAGGATGATTAAAAGAAAATCATACCAACGAAGCTTGAACAAATTCACCGCATGCTTGAAGCCTAAAGAACACTAAGCAGTTACAGTAGCTGAGTTTACACGGAGGTAGAAGCGTCTCCACCAGATTTAAACAGCTGGTTTGAATTCTTTGGTTGTGAGCTTAACTGTCTGTCTACTTACCTTAAAGAAGACGTTTACAGCGCTAATGGGAATGAGGTGGAAGTGATGTCACTGAACTCAACCACACAATCGCTTTCTGATCAAGCAGTCCGGTAAATGGAAAAAAGTAGCTGCTCTACCAACATTCTACATTACCAATTGAAAACAGTTTAAAAAAATTTTAGTATAACTTTATTTTACAAAGTGAACAAATGAAAATTACTTCTAAGTTACAAAAAATATACAGTTCAGAGGTTGATGTGTATCTGGGGTGGGTGTGGCGGGGTTATTGGATTTGAGGTATTTCAACTAGAGTTTATTAACAATGATATGATCATCTTGGTCTATCCAATTTACCTAACCATGTGCACATCTTACATTTATTCACTTAGTTTCAATATTTTACCATGAAAATAAACACTGCTTAAAGACAACATTCAAAATAAATCAAATATTATTATGCCATTACCATGTGAATTAGAGATTTCCAAAATAATTCAGGATATTTTCATTTACACAAACTCTTTAACGTTGCTTTTATAACAGCACACTTTTCAAATCAGTGTTGTCAATCGCGTTGCCTCGTGTTAGACATTTACCGTCGTGAGACTGCATCAGCAGATGGAGTAGACATTAGCTGGATAACAACACCTACCAAAGGGAAACATTCAACGGGCAAAACAGATTAACTAAAATCTCAAATGTCACAAACACCTGTTGGTTTCATTTTCATAATCTTTCTTTTCTTTTTAGATTTGTCATAATTTTAAAGCTACCTGTGTAAATAAAATGCATACTATTATTAACTTGAACTTGTCAATTCAAGATTAGAATTATTGTTATTATTTCATAATTCCAGTAAAACTGACTTTGTTCTTCTGTTTTCAAGCTGCCTCACACAACTGATTAGACTTTGCTATTACTTCTTGTCTGGGTGACTAATTCAAAATTTGCCATTGAACTGGACGTCAATAATAACTTATAACTGGAGGCTGCATCCCATCGAAATGTGTTGTTTGTGTTTTTACCTCATTTGGTACATTTTAAATGCTGTATTGATGAATATTAGTTTGATTTCTAAAACAACATCGAACAACATATATTTAGTGTTTGCTGATTCGATTTCAGCAATGAAGCATTCTGGTTTAGCAGCCTGTTAACTTCGCATCTCAAGATTACGCACTTCTGTTAACCCATTACATTTTGAAATGAACCAGATAAGTTGGTTATGAAACAGATGGGTGGTTGGATGCCCAACTGTTTCTATGTTAATTACAAGTAGGAGATGAATGTGAAGCCTCTGTTCATTTATCAGAGATTATGTATGGTGACACATCAAAAGGCAATTAATCTGGCCATCATTTCAACCCCCTCATTCAAATGTGTGACACTACAAGTTAAAACTGCTTCTGAACTGACAGCTGATTGGTCTTAAAGCAGGCACTAAGTGGGTATTGTTTTGATTCCTGAACCAATCTTATGAACTGATTAAAGTGATAATGATGAAAACATTTTTTTTGCCTTGAAAATTGCATTGCTTTTTAATGCTTCCTGGGATGTCATTGCAACTGTAACAGCTTCTCTCTCTCTGTCTGGTGCAGTGAAGTTCTCCTTTTCTCTTCCTCTTTTCTCTATCCCCTTTCCCCTGCCTTTGCTCACATTTGCTGCTCCTGACTTTTCCTATTTTTTGTGTTCCCTCATATACCCCCATAACTCCTCACAGATCGCAGGTTTAGAACTAGTACTATACATGCTCATGAGATTGAACTTTAACTTCAGTATTACGGCAGCCGGACCCTTATGCAGCATGATTACATAGGTTTAGTAAAATAATATAATGTTCATGTCGCCTTCTACTTTAAAAACCTGTAGCAAATCCTAGCTAAGAAACTTCCTGTGGATTCTCTAAAACTCACAAACTTGACATATGGCTATTCTGAAGCTAAAGTGGTCTCTACAGTTATTTCTAATATGGGCCAAAAATGATGCCACTCTGTAGTGAAACTTCTTTAAACTGAGATGATCTGCACAAAAATCTTTGACTTGAAGACATTAATTAGGATAAAAAGGGGTACCGTGGAACAGCCTCACCACACTTAGCCCTCACTTTGATTGCCAGTTTAAAGTTGGCTTCTGTGTGGAGTGCCCATGTTTTGTTATGTTTCCTCTGGGCCCTCCAGTTACCTCCTGTGGTTCAAATTCATGCTGTTAAATTGAAAGGAGATATGAAATTTCTTTGTCATGAGTTTGCAGATTTGAGTTTTCCTCCCGAGTGGATTGGTATTCTGTTTATTAGTTGATTGCTGCCTTGTGGCCATTACTGCTAGAGTAGGCTGTAGCATCCCATGAATCTGTATAGAAAAAGAGTATTTAAAAACTTGATGGATGTATGAATAAAGTATGACCATATTAAACATTATTGCAGCCTGTCCTGCTGACATCTGTACATGCGAAGTGGAATTATAAATACTGTAGAAGTACAAATTTGCAGTATTTTGCTTATAATAATCTGTTAATTTCATGAAAGTCAAAATATGACACTGCCTTGTGCCTTGTCTGCTGAACTGATGCACAAGTAATCTATCACATCTATCACAGGTCATTTTTGTTTGAAGATGTGCCCTGCAATGTTCTCAATGACAAACAAATCTAAATGAACACCTGCTGCCCCCTAGAGGAGATTAAAAAACAGAAGTAAAGTAATCAAACTCTGGCTCTCAGATGGGAAAGGCATAGTGTTTTGTGCAAATGTTAGTTAAAACATAATACCATGTATCCTTCTCAGAGCAGCAGACCATAACATAAGAGTTCAAATTTAAGAACAACACATTCATTCTATTTTGAGGGGAACCATAAGATACTTATGGGTTTACTTAGGAAACCTCACATAAAAAGTTCAATTTGTTATGTATTAATACTATTAATGTTAATCATCTAAGCTAAAACACCTCATTTGTGATTAATGTCCCTCAAAACTTAAATATGCTTCAAAACATTACTACTGATCCTAGCTATATGACATCAATTAGACAGCACTTTGTATTCTTCACTTTCTAACAATGAACCTTTTGTATCTTTTACATAGTGAGAGTGGCGAAACAAAGCAGTGCAGATGGCAAAAAACATTCTTTGATCAATTTCTGGAAACGGCTTGAACATCACAAGTTATCAAAGGACTTCTTCTCAGTCGTTTCTTGAACATAAAGGGAGTTTGAAAGTACCTTGAACTCTACGGAGGCATCTGCAAAAAGAGTGGAAGACTGGTCTTTTTAAAGCGGTCTGCACACTGTTGGCTATAGCGTATATGCTGTGTCCCAAGTTTTAGATCAGGCGATGCGACTGTGCAAGAGTTACACTGATTAATGCTACAATTCTGAATGCAAAATGACAATGGAGAAGATCAGAGATTGAAATGGCTTTGAATGCAGCATGCTAGTGGGCAATGGTATAAGTGGATCCATTCTGTTGGGTGTCAACAATGTGGGCTGTAGTTAATATGGCACTTTTCCACTGCATAGTACGGCACAGCACGGTTCAGTACAGCTCACCTTGGTTCGGCTCAGTTTGGCTCGGTTTGCGTTTCGACTGCAGTTTAGTACCGCTTTAGAGTGGGCGGGATTATTCACGTGTCGTTATAGTTGCGCCGCCTCTACTGCCGTGACATTTTTTTTAACTTGTCCCTACACTGTTTGTAAGTCCGATGGTAGCTGTGTGCGCCCAAGAGCTTAGCGACCTCCTGAAAAACTTTTTCATTCCGCGTCGCCCCATCCAGCTCTCGCTGGATCCGCTCCTTGGCTACCAATGAGAGGAACGTCTGTACTTCCTCAATAGACCACGAAACAGCCATTTTTGGTTAAAACAAAAATGGTGCATCCGAACCTTCGCTGGCTGTCCTAAAAATCTAGCGGGTCTGTTGTGTCTCGTGTCGCAAGTTCAGTGACGCAGTAATGACGATTTTCTCCGGCCAATCAGTGACCAGCAGAGTTTACACGTCACGTTTTGGTAACGGTTCGGCGCACTTGGAACCTCGGCTGAGTCATAAGATCTCGGTCCCTTTATTCACCTGTAATATGTGACAGAAAAAGCTGTTAGAGATAAACCAATGAATAATTGACAGTTGGGGCTGCACAAACAGGAGTTAACATTTTGTTGAGTCCATGTTATGAAGTATTCAGGCTGTTCCAGTTGAAATTGATGGACTAAATTCTTATTAGTTGGATGTATTTAAACAATAAAATGACCACATAGTGTATAACATTATAAGGGTGGTTCAGTATCACAGGTCAGCCCTTGAAATCCGTGGGTTTACAATACACACATCTGCATATTCACAAGTTTGTTATTAATAATTACATGGAAATTATATTTCAAGTTTTGCAACCTATTGCCGAAAAGCACAGACGATGCAACACTTCTTAAATGGACTGCAAATCCCAGCAGTCCAAGGAGTACTGAGCCATTGGGCAGTTGCTACGAGGGCAGCTGGGTAAAGCAAGATGAAGCACAACATAAGATACTCAGCATCTTTTTGTTTCAATGCTTCACTGCATAAATGGATTACAATTATACCCATTGGATTACAGCATTCTCTGGATTTATGTATTTGTCCTGTGCTTGTTTGTTTGTGTGATTTCGTCTGGGTTGGAAAACATCTTCATCTGAAGATGCTCCCAAATTCTACAAATCTTCACATACATTGGCATCATGGCAGGACAAAAAACTTTACAGAACTTTCAGGAGGCTGTTCACAGGAGATTTCATTTCATAACTACACCACCACAATCTGCATCTGCAAAACTGGACTGTGTCGTGTTTATTGTTTATCTTTTTGTGCTGAGTGTTTTGATGGATTTCTTTTGTCTCTATATTTAAAAAAATAATCCTGGGAGAGAAAGACGGGAGACGATACTGATCTTCATGTGAAGATCATGGAAGACACTTAAAAGACTGGCGAGATGAAAGAGACTGGCCACGGAGCATCTCGCGGGGACCTTAAACATGAGACTTTGTGCCAAGAGATTGACCCAGGACCATCTCGCGGGGACGTAGAACATGAGATTCTTGCAAGACATGCCCTACTTACAACCAATATCAAATAAGACCACGGGCAGCAAAACACTCAGTCTTTGAGTGTAAGGATTTGAGCACACACAGATCCATGGCTCTCAGCGCATTTAAAGCGCATAAGGACAATATGTTATAAATGAAACGTCGACGACTAAGCAAAGAAGAAAGCAGCGTGGAGAAAAGAGACTCAAAAACGTTGGAGAGAAAAGAGAGCAAAAAAGAAAAACAATAATCTAGGTGCAAATTCAGAAAATAAGGAAAGTAATAATCAGCCCAGAACAAGTGGAATTGAAAAAAAAGCAGGTCCAATCGGGCTCAGAATTAAAAGACAAAGTAGAACTTCATAAAGACATTCAAAAATGTTGGTGCTATACACATGCAGAGCAGGTAAGAGACTATGAAAGCAGTGGAATTCGAAAGGCTCAAAAAAAAGTTGGCACGATACAAATGCAGAGAAAGTTAAAGAATATGAAAGCAGGAAAATTAGAAAGTATCAAAAAAAAGCAAGTAAAGATCGCAGTAGCGCAAACAAATGGAAATTATTACTCGAAAAAAAGGGAAAATAATCACCACGGACCAGGTGTCATTAAAAAAAGCAGGACAAAGCGAGGTCAGAAATAAAAGACAAAGTAGAAAACAAAGTAAAACGTCATAAAAAGGTTAAAAAACAAGGGGGCCAAACACATGCAGAGCAGGTTAGAAATAATGAAAACTGGAATTCAAAAGACTCAAAAAAAAAGCATAGGTGCGATACACATACAGAGCAAGATACAGAATATGCAAGCAGAAAAAAATGACAGTGTCAAAACAAAGAAAGCAAATATCGCATTAGCACCAAAAAGAGAAATTATTACTCGGAGAAATAACGAAAAGGCGAATAGAGATCGAATATATGAACATAGGTGATATGTCAGAAGTATATACTGTAAATATTGTAAGGCTTTGAAGTTTAAGTCAGTGAATTTCAAAAATGGAGTTTACCTCACATGCATTTATTGGTTACTTTGCAAAAAAAATTATTAACTGCTGATGATGAAGATTGTTTAGTCTGTGCTGAAATACCAAACAGAGAAACCTATCCTGAATTATGGTCCAAAGTCTTTAAACACATGTCTCACGGACCTCATTTAAAAGATTCAGCATGTTGGGACTCGAAAGATTCCAAATACTGTTTTAAAAGAAGTTCTGAAATAAAAGTGAAACTAATGAAATAGCAACAATTCAAAGAAAAAAAAAATCTTAAAAGTGTGTATCCGGAAAACCAAACACAGGGGTTGGCGAGCGAAGCAAGCAGGGGGCAAAGCTTCCTAGTATCTTTAATATCAATCATGGGGAAGGAGATATATGAATAAAATGTATTTTTTTTAGCATTTGCTATGATAAATATACACACAAATTTATATGTTCAATTTTTGCAAGAAGTTACAGTTTACTAAAGAACTGCAGAACTATGCAGTCTGAGAGACGCCATGCATCTTTATCTCAACAGTCAGCTTCACACATGTCACATGCTTGCATACTGATTGTTCTATCTCACGTTTCTCGCAACTTTGTTGCAACATCTTGTTTAGTGCAATAAACTTAGAATACTCTATGGTCATTGGTCCATAACATATTTGTGGATTTTTGCATTTGCTGAGGTTAGGGTGCAGGAATCACAAGGGATAACTGTATAAGGACTATCATCAGGGTAAGCAAGTTATTAAGAGATCATTGGATAGATAGATAGATAGATAGATAGATAGATAGATAGATAGATAGATAGATAGATAGATAGATAGATAGATAGATAGATAGATAGATA
>JANRMT010028174.1:53424982-53453710 GCA_026402145.1 Polypterus bichir lapradei | reverse complement strand
GATAGATAGATAGATAGATAGATAGATAGGAAAAGGCACTATATACAGTAACTGATAGATAGATAGATAGATAGATAGATAGATAGATAGATAGATAGATAGATAGATAGGAAAAGGCACTATATACAGTAACTGATAGATAGATAGATAGATAGATAGATAGATAGATAGATAGATAGATAGATAGATAGGAAAAGGCACTATATACAATAACTGATAGATAGATAGATAGATAGATAGATAGATAGATAGATAGATAGATAGATAGATTTATACTTCATTTGTCTCAAGGTGGAATTGCAGCTTCTTACAGAATTCCAAGAAATGCCATAATAAACAATCAACAACAACCCCTCTTAAATACACCCAGCAATTTAACAAAAAAGAAGAAAACTTCTGACTTGGCTGAAGATTTGAGAGCAGTCCCCATCATAGTGAGGCTCTGTAAAGGCCTGCTGTCGTAGTTATGAAGGAACCTCAGTAGCGTTTCCTGACGCACTTTTGCCGCTAGTGTGCCAATGAGAGGACACGCTGCTAGATACGTCATGGCCATCAGTTTTGTCTTCGTTCTCCACTACTAACTCCAAGGTGTCAAGAGTGCATCCCATAACTGGATCCCATCCCCTTTAATCAGCTTGTTGATGAGGTGGGCCTATCTTGAAGTGATGCTACCTTCTCAGCACATCACATAAATATATTTATTAACAGTCTGGGCACTCACAGCGCTTAGTGGAGGAGATGGAGCCATCACACTTGTTCTTTTGGTCTGCTACTTAACAATTCTAGGAGAGAGAGTCTAAATATGCATGGAGATTTGTCTCTGCGACTATTTCCTGCACTTTCTTTGCGTTTTCTCTGACAGGCCAGGAGACATGCATTTTAGATTAACAGTAAGCAGGCAGTTGGCCATTTTGTATTGGCGTGATGACAAATAGTACTGCACATTCTGAAGTGATTTTTAACTTGATCAGTTTAGAGACACAGACACAGATCTGATTAGCATTCTCTTCAAGTGATTACAGATGTAATGTATAAGTCATAAAAGCTTTCCTTTTTGTTACTGAAAAATCACTTGTACCCGATTTGTACATTTTGGCTAACGTTTATAAGAAGGCTTAAAGCTTATTGCATTTGGATTAATAACCAAAGACCTCACTCATCTTCAGAGAATGCAATAATCTAATACACTTGAAACATATGAGCTGTACTAAATAACGCTATTTTAGGCGATATCATATCCAAAGCATCGTAAAATGAGCTGAACATAGAAGATAAACTGCCTGCCTCTGTCATTTGGGGCTTTGACTTCTGATCCACATTTGCGTCTTTTAAATTTCACACCTGTTCCCATTCTCTTCTGTTCTGTGGACTCAAAGGCGTAACCAATGGTCGGGCATAGCGTTTGCCTCAGGGACGTTTGCAGTTTGCTCAGTTTCATTTAAGACAGAGAGAGTGTGGATATCTCAGTGAGTGTTTCCTGTGACGTACCGCCGCCCCATCCCGGGCTGGTTTCTGCTTTGCACCCAATGCTGTCTGGATAGGCTACAGCCCCACCACGACTCTGAACTGGACAGGGTGGGTACTGGAAATGGAAGGTGGGATGGCAGAAACACAGGCTTACTGAAAAAGAAAACTGTAAAATGGGAACTGGCTTTGAGATGAACGGTGGCGCAGTGGGTAGCGCTGCTGCCTCGCAGTTAGGAGACCCGGGTCCTCCCTGCGTGGAGTTTGCATGTTCTCCCCGTGTCTGTGTGGGTTTCCTTCGGGTGCTCCGGTTTCCTCCCACAGTCCAAAGACATGCAGGTTAGGTGGATTGGCGATCCTAAATTGTCCCTAGTGTCTGCTTGGTGTGTGTGCCCTGCAGTGGGCTGGCGCCCTGCCTGGCGTTTGTTTTCTGCCTTGCGTAGTTAGGATATAGTGGGTTGGATAATGGATGGATGGATGGTTTTGAGATGAATACATAAAACATCAGCCATGTCACTTGAAGAATTTAAAAATATCAAATTCCAAGGTGTGCAAGGCTGAGCTAATTGGTTGACATTCTGTATACATATTAAGTTGGTTAAAGACACCTGCCATCTGCTTGCTGACATTTTTTTATGCTCATTCTTTATTTACACACACACACACACACACAGCTAAAATGGATCACAATCACAAGCATGCTATGTAAAATGAGACAAAATATACCCAACGAAAACCTCTACAGTGCAAAATGAAACTTTTAATTTATAAACAACTGCATATCGAGTAATTAACAACGACTTTGATAACTGCAGTGCTGTGGATTAAATGTGAAGGTGCTGTTGATTCAGGGCTCTGGGGCATTAGGTGGCTGTAATCACCCGGCAAATCTGAGTGCCATTAAGAACAAAGCTGCACATCTTCTCTCTGACACACCAACACGGAGGACTTTCAGCCAACAAATTATTCAAGAAATGCAACTGGGGGTCCTTTGTAGCAACAGTAATACGTCTGCATGACATCTCACTAAGACTGAGACTGCCAAGTCCGAAGGTTCTTTCTTTGAAGTCATTCTGGTGCGTGCTTCTTTATTCATTGAGCTCCTGTTCGTATTCTTAGGCTGTTGTACCGTGTTAGTCATTATTGATGTAGTAAGAAGTCAAGCAAAATGACACCTTTTATTGGCTAACTAGAAAGATTACAATATGCAGGCTTTCAAGGCAACTCAGACCCCTTCTTCAAGCCAGATGTCCCCCTTGGAGAAATAAAATTAATTTGTTTGTTCATTCATTCGATTGGTCTATTTAAAAACTAACCATTTCAATAAAGGGGTGGCACAGTGGGTAGCGCTGCTGCCTCGCAGTAAGGAGACCCGGGTTCGCTTCCTGGTTCCTCCCTGCGTGTAGTCTGCATGTTCTCCCCGTGTCTGTGTGGGTTTCCTCCCACAGTCCAAAGACATGCACGTTAGGTGCATTGGCAATCCTAAATTGTCCCTGATGTGTGGTGGGTGTGTGTGTCCTGCGGTGGGCTGGCACCCTACACGAGATTTGTCCCTGCCTTGCTGGCTGGGATTGGCTCCAGCAGACCCCCCATGACCCTGTAGTTAGGATATAGCGGGTTGGACAATGACTGACTGAAATTTCAATAATTTCACATTGTGATTTGATTTTGGGTGGACGTCTGATCTAATAGTTACCTTGGTTCCAGGCCAGAGCCCTACCTGTACAGAGTTTCCTCCATGTCTTCACAACCTTTCCTTGAGAACTCCCATAATCCAAAGACATGCATTTTAGGCCCACTATGAGTGTATGGGAGTTTAAACGTGCACCGTGATTAACTAGTATTCCATCTTGGGATGGTTCCTATTTGCCTTATGATAAAGGAAAACATTCAAACTTCCTGCAACCTATTACTAATGGAAAAGGTGCATTTTATTTTCTTAATATCTAAGTCGAGTTTAAGCTAAGGATGCCCATCAGGTGTCTCACTTTTACTTTCATACTCCTTCACAGTGAGCACAATGATAGTCTTCTTTGGAACGGATGTCATCATGTGATACGAAAAAAATAGATAGACAATGTATTGAGTATCTAAAGGAATTAAAAAGAGAAAACTAAGAAAAGTATAAGATACAAATAGATTTTATTTATTGTGGCATCTTTTTGAGATGCAGCACAGTGGTTTGTGCTTTACGGCTCCACAGTCCTATGGTCCTGTCCCAGGCACTGCTGGGGTGAAGTTTGCATATTCTCCTCACGTGTGGATTTTTCTCTTGGTTCTCGATGTTTTATCCGACATCCCAGAATATACATTAAGATACTCCAAACTGATGTGTGTGTGTGTAAGGATGGGTGTGTCTGAATGTACCCTACATCTGAGTAATGCCCTACCACCCAAGGCTGGCGCTCATTACTGCCATGAGAGACTCGAGCGCCTGTGACCCACAACAGGATTAACCAGGCTTGATAACACAGGGATGGATTTATCAGCACACACCTGGTCACTGCCCTTATTACAATGAGGCATGTTTGCCAGTCATTTTTCAAATCATAAAATAAGAAATCTCTTTTCAGTGCATGGCATCAAAATTGTGCAATTCTCTCCCATTTCTGAATTAGCCTTTCAGATCCAAATGAACCGTTTAGAATTCAGTGCAAGCATTTAACCTAAATAAGTTCTGAATTTTCTTTTTGCCTTCTTTTGTTGCTTTTTTAAAATCCAGTTTCTAGGTTGTGCAGCATTTTGGGCACTTGTGTATAATATTGAATAATATGAATAAACGCTGCTGTAAATAAGCAATACATTAAATTTGAGGTGATGGAGTGGGGAGGCACTGTTGCTTCACAAATCCCGGGGTCTGACCACAGTCGACGAGGAATTCTGCATGTTCTTCCCATGATGGTGGTGGGCTTTTCTCCAGGCATACCAGCTTTCCCTGCCATTCTTAAGACCCATGTATTAAACTAACTAACTGGGAGTATGGGAGCAAATGTAAGGATGCACAGAGATAGACTGGCACTCCATGCACGACTGGTTTCCTACCTTATATCTGGAGCTGCCAAGACAGGCATGGATTCCCTGAGACTCACAACATAACATGTGGATTAGAAAATGGATGAATGTAACATTAGTTCACTCTTGTCATCTTCAGTGGATGATGATATTGTTGTTGGCTGAGCCATCAATTAAATAAAACAGAACTCTACAGTACATTGGTATTGTTATCACCTTATACTGTACAGTTGTGGCCAAAGGTTTTGAGAATGACATGAGTATTGGTTTTCACAAAGTTTGCTGCTTCAGTGTTTTTTAGATGTTTTTGTCAGATGTTTCGGTGGTATACTGAAGTATAATTACAAGCATTTCATGTTTCAAAGGCTTTTATTGACAATTACATTAAGTTTATGCAAAGAATCAATATTTGCAGTGTTGGCCCTTCTTTTTCAAGACCTCTGCAATCCGCCCTGGCATGAAGTCAATCAACTTCTGAACCAAATCCTGACTGATGGCAGCCTATTCGTGCATAATCAATGGTTGGAGTTTGTCACAAGTTGTGGGTTTTTGTTTGTCCACCTGCCTCTCGATGACTGACCACAAGTTCTCAATAAGATTAAGGTCTGGGGAGTTTCCTGGCCATGAACCCAGTGCCCCGAGCCACTTAGTTATCACTTTTGCCTTATGGCCTGGTGCTCCTTCATGCTAAGAAAAAGGCATTGTTGGTCACCAAACTGTTCTTGGATGGCTGGGAGAAGTTGCTCTCAGAGGATGTTTTGGTACCATTCTTTATTCATGGCTACGTTGTTAGGCAAAATTGTGATTCAGCCCACTCCCTTGGCTGAGAAGCAACCAAGACAGATGAATGATCTCTGGATTCTTTACTGTTGGCATGACACAGGACTGATGGTAGCGCTCACCTTTTCTTTTTTCTGGATGCCCCAAAAAAATCAGAAAGGGGATTCATCAGAGACAATGACTTTACCCCAGTCCTCAGCAGTCCAATCCCTGTTCCTTTTGGAGAACATCAGTCTGTCCCTGATGTTTTTCTTGGAGAGAAGTGGCTTCTTTGCTGCCCCTCTTGTCACCAGGCCATCCTCCAAAAGTGTTCACTCACACCTGCCTGCTTCCATTCCTGAGCAAGTTCTGTACTGGTGGTGACTAAGAACACAGCCATGAACAGAAAATGGTACCAAAACATCCTTCGAGCGCAACTTCTCCCAACCATCCAAGAACAGTCTGGTGACACACAATACCTTTTCCAGCATGATGGAGCACCGGGACATAAGGCAAAAGTGATAGCTAAGTGGCTCGGGGCACAAAACATCGAAATTTTGGGTCCATGGCCAGGAAACTCCCCAGACTTTAATCCCATTGAGAACTTGTGGTCAGTCCTCAAGAGGCGGGTGGACAAATAAACACCCACAAATTCTGACAAACTCCAAGCATTGGTTATGCACGAATGGGCTGCCATCAGTCAGGATTTGGCCAAGAAGTTGATTGACTTCATGCCAGGGTGAATTGCAGAGGGTTTGAAATAGAAGGGCCAACACTGCAAATATTCACTCTTTGTATAAACTTGATGTAATTGTCAATAAAAGTCTTTGAAACTTATGAAATGCTTGTAATTATACCTCAGTATACCACCGAAACATCTGACAAAAAGATCTAAAAACACTGAAGCAGCAAACTTTGTGAAAATCAACACTTGTGTCATTCTCAAAGTGTTTGGCCACGACTGTAATGTCTTATTTTCTCATTTTATTCTTTCTAAGACTTAAAGCTAAGCACTGATACAAAATAAAAGCCCACAGTCCTCTGTGAGAGATGCACAGACTTTAAATGTCTGTTTTTTCATTGCTCACTTCCTTGCAAGGTCTTAGCAGTTGGGTGACAGATCCCTAACCCTTTATAAAAGAACAAATTAATGTTCACCATTGCATTGGCTCACATTATGTTTGCTTTTCGACAGATAAATCAAACATTCGATTTCTTGGCTCCTTACGTTTCAGCACAGTGTGAAGTCTTGCCTCTTTTCCATGATCTTTTCCGCACTTTAACTAACACCACCTGACATTGCTGTGACACTCGTCCTGTTCTAGGCATTTTATTACTTTCTCTCGCAAAGAAGATTATGTCCTTAATATCATGCAAGCACGTGTGGCTGTCCTCCTTCATCCTGTCACTCTTATCCAGCCGGCGTTTATTTTTAAAAGTCTTCTTTTCAGAGTTTACTGGATAAAGCACTTTCGTGACAGCGGAAAATAGGAACATTATATAAAACCCTGACTCATCACATAATAAAGTACTTTTATTGTAAATCACATTTTCCCATTCACCTCTACTTATGCAACTGCTAGGGAATGCAAAGAAACATTCAATTCATTTAATCAGCTCAGCAAAGTGGTCCGCTCTACAGTGTGGAGCTTTCATACATAATCAATTGCTTTCATTATTACACTTTCTGTATATATTATTATCTACTAGGTCAAGGGCTGATCACCTTTTATGGGGCTCGGGGGCCCAAGTTTTGTAAGAACCAACTTTACTCTTGAGCGGCCTGTGGAAAAAAGTACAAACGGCACTGAAAATGATGATGGGAAGTAAAAAGTATAAGATCAGATCACATGAAACAAAGCTCCCACGCTTATATAAGTACGCTCGGCTATCTGGCAGGTGCAATAACTTCTTACTTTAACAAAATTATCTCATTTGTTATTTCCATATTCAAAAAGTTACTATTTTACTGAATGGCTTGCTGCCAGAAGTGTTTTTCAGCTTTCAATATATTGGAGGATTATGCCTGAATAGCCATTTCTGAATTGGTCTTCCTCTGTGTAACATAATAGAAGCACAGTGCTTCACACGGCTGCAGGATTCTGCTTAGGTGGGACGTGCTTAAAGGGCATTCATCCCACTCTGAAAATGCTCTTATTAGACCCTCCACATCTGGTATGAATGGTACCACTTTAAGCAGTCTGTTCACACGCTTCAGGAGTGGCTTAAGCACCAAGACGCTCGCTGACAGCTCTCTCACTTTTTTTTTTTTTTTTTTTTTTGCAGCGAACCAATTATTGTTAACAACAGACAGAGATCTGAATAAATAAATCCAGTATAAAAGCGGCCTGCTGTTCGTTAACAGTGAGATTCAGTCAAACGTGTCTGTGAACAAGAAGCCTACCAACATTTTCATGCCAGAGTGTACCTCTGTGTGCCTATATGTTTATAGTCAGATTTTCAAAACACTCACTTTATTACATTTTCAACTATACGCCAAGAAAATGAACATTAGAAAAGATGTTCCATCTAGTTTATCTACTCATTTAAAACTATTTGTGGATAGAGTTTACCATAAAAGTAGTTTAGTGAACAGAAAAAGATATTTTTAATGTCCACTACATAAATTTAAAAAAAAATGTCAAAATTTCAATGTAAAGTGAAAACCCCAAAACACAGTCCTATGGTAATCATACCTACTACGCTGTTGAGTAAGTCCAGCTCCAGTAGGCTGCTCCCGATATGCCTTACACAGTTAAAGAATAAGAATGTCAACACTTCTTTCCACTTGCACTCCTAGTGAATAAAGTGCAAGTTATGGGGCAGCACGGTGGCGCAGTGGTAGTGCTGCTGCCTCGCAGTTAGGAGACCCAGGTTCGCTTCCCGGGGCCTCCCTGCGTGGAGTTTGCATGTTCTCCCCGTGTCAGCGTGGGTTTCCTCCGGGTGCTCCGATCAGTGGTAGCGCTGCTGCCTCGCAGTTAGGAGACCCAGGTTTGCTTCCCGGGTCCTCCCTGTGTGGAGTTTGCATGTCTCCCCGTGTCAGCGTGGGTTTCCTCCCACAGTCCAAAGACATGCAGGTTAGGTGCATTGGTGATCCTAAATTGTGTGTGTTTGTGTGCACCCTGCGGTGGGCTGGCGCCATGCCTGGAGTTTGTTTTCCTGCCTTGCACCCTATGTTGGCTGGGATTGGCTCCAGCAGACCTCCGTGGCCCTGTAGTTAGGATATAGCGGGTTGGATAGATGGATTCAAGTTATGGTAGACAGAGGGGGACCCATAACCACCCCCCCCCCCTGCCAAACAATGCCAGTAAGATCCATCCATCCTGCTACATCCTTACTACACGGTCACTGGAGCCAATCCCAGCCCACCGCAGGGCACACACTAGGGACAATTTAGAATCGCCAATCCACCTAACCTGCATGTCTTTGGACTGTGGGAGGAAACCGGAGCACTCGGAGGAAACCCACACAGACACGGGGAGAACATGCAAACTCCATGCAGGGAGGACCCGGGAAGCGAATGCCAGTAAGATACGTGTGAAAAGTAGCAGAAAAGAAAGTTCAAGCCGTTCAGCAACATTTTTCTCACAAGACATTAAACATATGAAATGATTTGATGCCCACTTGGTTAAGAAGTGTGACTCAGGAGTTGGTCTGGGAGTGACAAGGCCAGCGATTTACTACCACCTTACTGTATTATCTATGAGAAAAGCACTAACTATGTACGACGTGTAAAAAAATGCACATGGAATTGTCCTATGCATTACTTTGAAAATGTGTCAGTTAAGAATGTAACACTGAAAGACAATTCCTTGATTTAATAAATGTAGTGTCATTACTTATTGATTTTTTACAAACTTAATTATAATATGAAACAAATTCACCACACCCGGTGATTTCAAAGCAAGCAAGAAGACATTATTCATATAAGGTTACAAAAACATACGCAATCAAAACATAAAAACTTGGTCGATGGTGAACACCCAAAAAAGATCTTTACATAATACAGTAAAATGAGGACATATGAAAAACTCTGACAGCATAATTTGGAACAGTACTCATTCTTTTAACAGGTTGCAGGCCCAAATTCTTCATTTGCTATTTAAATTATCGATGGCATGCTAGTTCTTTTGTAGAGGCCATACACCAAAGTAACTGACTCATATTGCTTTTAGAGTGTCAAGTCCAATTTATATTCATTCTCCAGGCAAATTTTTGGCTTTCCCTCTGTCAAAAGTCATTGACTGAATTAGTGCTTATATCACATCTCCTGCATTTCACTATTCTGTTTTCACAAAGGTCTAATATTACTATTCAAAGAACATTACAGTTTTGCAGCTTTGGAGCACACTGAATATATACTGTAGCGCTCAACCACTAAGTTGTGTGTTCCTTGTCATCACACTAACTCACGTCCTGACCACTGGGATCTTTCTATAAAACAGAAATGATCCACAAAGCAATCAAAATGTGACTGACAGACATGTTTGACGTGCAAAGGACGAAAAAAGGAATGCGAGGCTGTTAAAATTAAGAAGCTAAGACAAGTCTCAGAACAGAACAAAACAAAAATGTAACTGTCTTGGTTTAATTATAACTAAGTTCAGATGATCTCCAGTATGTGTGGCTCCTCTTAAAATAAGATGGCTGCTATGACATCGCATGCTGTGTTGTGTAAAGCACATGTCTGAAAACAGCATAGTGGAGTAGAAATGACAACTACAAATGATCAGACTGGTGACATGAATAAGTAACTAGAGAAGTCAAAATATCTTCTTATATAATACACTACCATGGCTGTCCGTTTGTCTGTCCAGAATTTTAAATCACCATAGCTTACAAACCATTTCAACTATTGACTTGAAATCTGGCACACATATACTACGTCTACTGTCTGCATTTAGGGTGATGATTGACGTCCAAGGTTAGTCCTATTTTTATTTTTATTTTATTGTATAATCAGCTCACTTACACAGCGGGGTGGCCATGCGGCGCATGCATATGGGCGTCGTTCTCATCGCTACCTCCTTCGCCATCACTTCCCTACCTCTTCATATCTTAAAATCATTCTTGAGGCAGAATGAGGACTTACAGTAAGTGCCAGTTTACTAAGTAATTGCAACACAAACACTGACTTAATCAGTTTTAAGATGAAATAGGCACAGAAGTAGTCGGGTACAGCCAAATGGTCAGAGATACCACAAGAAATACAAAAATACCCATCACCAAAACTCAAAAAAAGAAAAAAAAAAGAAAAACATTAACCAAAATCAAAGTCAAGAAAACAAATCGAGAAGATCAAAACCAAAATGTAACTGCATCTTTGCAAAATGGCTAAGCACAAAGTAGATGTTCTTTTATTAGAATTTGAATCCCAAAACTAGAACGGCAGGTTTTATTTTGCGCCACCATCTTTTATAGGGGCAGGATGACAACACCCCAGGTTATGTATAATGTGACTATCATATGACTGGGATCATTTCTACTAACAATATGGTGCTACCTAAGTATCCCAGCTACAAAATGGAGGTGCCCCAAAAATAAATACGTTTCCGTAAAATGCTGACATCACAAATAGTGTGCTGATGTCACAGTCCTAAAGATAAGGAATATAAACAACAATAAAACGACCATCAACACGAATGGAAATAAGATGCACACAATCACCAGATCAAGATTTATGCTAGATAATTTATCTCATGAGCCAATCTTTTTCATTAATGATGGTGCCAGATTTTAGCAGTAAACCACTTCAAGAACAAGCTCTTATCTTTTTGTGCTAATACACTACACAGATACCACTACAGGGAATTACTTTTTAAATGTTTGAGATGCATGCCTTATAATATTATATAAATAAATAAATAAATAAATAAATAAATAAATAAATAAATAAATAAATAAATAAAACAGTCCATATACAATACTATTATTACTTGGCGGACGCCTTAACCCAAGGTGGCTTACAACACTTCAGATAGAATTGGTTACATTTCTTTTGCTTTCGTGTTGGAGCACAGGCAGGTGAAGTAACGTGCCGATGGTCACACAGTGTCAGAAACAGGATCTGAATCCTCCTTCTTAGGGTTTGAAGTCCAAAGCCTTAATCACTACAACACACTGCCTATCTACGGCAATGAATTCTGTTTACTTGCACTAGTTAGGCCACTCTGTATTGAAAAAAGATTCCCTTTTAAGTACATTTCTTACAAAACAAAAGAAATACAATAAATAATTGTTGTAGCTAACATTGCTGAAAATAAGCAATGTAACCTTAATTTCATAAACTTCTCTTTAGTGCGCTTCATATTCACACATACAGTTCAAATAAGTGGGTGGCGCTGTGGCTGCACTACTGCCTCACAGTAAGGAGGCCAGGGTTCACATCCCGGGTTTCCTCCCACAGCTCAAAGACGTGCAGGTCAGATGGATTGTCGAAGGTAACTTGGGTCTAGTGTGTGTGCGTGCGTGCGTGTGTGTGTGTGTGATTGTGTTTACCCTGCAATGGACTGGCGCCTTGCCCAGAGGATTGCCCTGCATTGGGCCCTGAGCTTCCTGGGATAGGCTCAAGCCCTCACAACCCTAGAAAATGGTATAGTTAAAATAAGTATTAAGAATAAATAATTTAAAAAAGTCATCTCAAATCTGCTTAACCTAGTTCAAGTTGGCAAGGGCTAAAGCCTATCATGAAAGCAATGGGCAGAAGATAATAACCGATCCTGGATGGAAAGTCAGTCCAGTGCAGAGCACACTCCAGCTCACTTACACAAGGCCAACTTAGAGTCACCATTGAACCCACCTGGCACATGCTTGAGATGCAGAACCTGCAAACCTTCAAACCAAAATTCCAAACAAACTTTCTTGATCTGTGAAGCAGCAGTGCTAACTACTGTGCCACCTTGCTGCCCCAAAACTATAAGGCTGCTGGTTTAAAATTCAATGCATTAACCTCAATGCCATGCTTATTGCTATAGATGTAGCTATACTATGTACTCCATATGAACACTTATTACTTACTGTGGGATCTTATACAAAATTCCATCCAAACATTTACTGGAGCTTAATCTAAATGTTGGGGGGCTGGAAGATGAAGTCCATTCTAGTAGTACTAGAAAACAAGAAAGAAACAAACCCTAGAAGGGGTGCCAATCCATAAACACCTTAACATAAATGACTTTGGGATGTCAGAGGAAAACAAGGATATCAGAAGAAAACTCACTGTGGGCACAAGGGGACAACGCCAACCAGTTTGGCATTTAAACCCAGTTATGAAGAAGCAGAGTTAACCAATGAGACATTGTACTTCCCTGCTTATGGAGGCTGTATGTACACTATCTAGTTTTGTGTACTATTGTGCTATATCCCACTTAGATTCATATCTAATTATCAATGCAGCAGCTTCACCCAGCTCAGGCTTCCAGGAGAAGGAGCCTATCCTGTCAGCATCAGTGAGGAGGCGAGACACAATAATGTATGGAAATTCACTCTAATGGAGACAATTGACAGAACTGCCGGTTAACTTATCCTGAAACAACACAGATATGAGGAGAACTACAAACTTCACACGGACAACTACTCATTTGGGAATGAATGAAATTGGGCTTCTGGTGGTGTGAGGTAGCAGCACTAACCACTGCACCACTGTATCCCTCTTGATGGCAAAGCAAATATGATCAATTGACAATAACAAAATTATAAAATGTAATAATCAGGAAATAATTAGGAGAAGAAGAATAACTGATATAATACATAAGTATACTGTACATGGTATATATACACATAGAAGACCTGTTATATATGCATCCATACATGCTGTACATATGTATATTAGCATGTGTATAATGTGTTATAGCATATACAATATCCATGTACATGCATTCTCAAATCTATATTGTATGTACATATACACAGTAAATTTATTATATACACTGACACACATCCATCCATATACACAGACTTGCCAATATACAGTACATAAAGAATTTGTGGTTCATAAGCTGATAAGAAAAAAGAAAAAAAAAAGAAAAAAAAAAAAGAAATCCAGCCAATGCAAATTTTGGAAAAGCGACTCTCTGGTCGCATGCAGTTCCTGGGAAAGGTCAAAGAAGTCTAGCGGATGTAGTAGGGCAGCAGTCATCAGGGGATAAAAGAAAAGGGTTTCCTGGGCTCAAGAGCAACTAACAATGCTGAATTTCTTTTATAATTATGAAAGAGAAAGCCCCCCTCCCACACCCCTACCCATTTTATTTCAGTTTTCAAGCTGAAACCCACACCCAGTTTTGGCTGTCAAAATGCTGGGGTGGAAGGTAAACAACAGGGCACCTACCCTCTTCAGATAGACACACACACACACACCCTTAAGGGGTGATGCCCACTGGGGAGACATGAAGTCTTTCTGTCGCAGGACCTTTTTCAGGTGGCTTTCCTCCTGGACATACAAAGCTAATTAGTCACTCAGCCCTTTCCTAAGCCGATGAAATATCCATGCTGCTCAATCCCTGCAAATGACTCATTTCTTTTTCCAGTTTTTATATACAGTATGCACAATCTGGTTTGTGCCATGTTTAAGCTAATTTCAGCTTTCTCTCGCTACATTCACTGCACAAGCTGCAGAAGTAAGCAAGTAACTTGCATATATTAATAAACAGCTTCAGCCATACACACATAGCCAGTATACTTACACAAACTCTACAAAAACGACCTCTACCTACTTAATCACTGGGATGGGTGTAGAATTGTATGGGTGAAGTTGTAATACCAACATAAAGTCAAACCCCGTTGTTTACCAATGCCATTTTCAAAGTTGCCCTGTCTGTACCCACACCAGCTGAAATCACATTAACATAATTAAACAAAAGATGCTTTCAGAATTGAGTAGCAGCAATATTAAAGCTATGTACAGCACCCTTGAAGAAATTTGTCAGTAATCCAGGCAAAGAAAAAGAAAGAAAGAAAGAAAGAAAGAAAGAAAGAAAGAAAAAGAGCTGAACTAGCCTCTGTGAGAAGGATTAAGTTGGTTTTACAGTTGCAGCTGGGACAGATCAACAGTGGAATTTTCCTCTATCTATTCCAAAATTTAATATGGAATAAGTGGTTGAAAAAAGGCAATATTCCACCGCCTATTAGACCATCTGTAATTGTCTCTGCCTGAAAACGTTTACAAGTTTTGTTCCATACAAAAAGTCAAGGACACAAAAAGTAAACTCAGCGTAACCAGGAGAAAAAAAAACACACAAATCTTTGCAAAGAATTGATGTCAAACTATAAAGTCCAGCCTGTGGAACTGACCACAGAAGTTTTACTGACCACAATGCAATTGTTTTAGGTTAGTGTGTCAGAAATTGCGCAACACACTTGGGTGAGGGCATGAAACGGTTCAGCATCCTAACAATGGGAGCGTGTGATATCACCGCTGAACACTTTTACTCGGTATTTTCAATTAAGTTTTGAAACGAACAAAACACTACCTCGCGTAAAGGTTCACAAAGAATGACAGGAGCTTATAAACTGTACACAAAAGTTGCGTAACTAGTAACAGTTTGTGGGTTGAAATCTAGAATGATAGCGGTGGTGGTGGGGCCACACATTCCTACACACACTGATCTCTATAATCTCCAATTCATACTGGTGCTGCCCGCTCCAGAAATCAACTTTCATGGATACATGCATCGGTTAAAAAAAAAAGGATTGAAACAAACCAGTAAGCATCTTTCCCCTAATCTTTCATAAAAGTTTAGTTCCCCCTTACCCATCTTCTTTGAATCAATTTAGCTGAAACACACGCTAAGCAACCGAGTGACAAAACCGTTACGCGGTGGCACCGAGTCCCGTTTCGCTACAGAGCATAAGAAGAGCTAGGGAAGACTCGCCAAAGTGTCCTTACCCATTGCGTTGGGACTGGTTTGGTTTCTCTCTTCCTTTTGGCTTGTCTCCTCTTGTCCGAGGGTCGCAGCGTGTGTGGAAGCGCACAAGACAGCAGAGAGAGTCGCCGTGCGTCACAGAACGGTGCAGCGCAGATCAGCGCAGCTCAGCTCCTGTTCCCGTGCACCCCGCGCGCACACGGCTCCCTCCAGCGCGGAGACACGCCAGCTATGTGACGTCACTGTTGGGGTTACCGCCGCGCGCGCACGAAAGTAGCCCCACGTGATTGGATCGTCGCGATTAATCAGTTAGAATATAAAAAAGCACCACGCAGGACGTCCCAGATTGCGCTGCCCGCATGCCCATGTAATGTCTAATCGGGTGAGCTTATATACGTTACCTTTCCTTTCGGGTTCAGTTTTGATTCTTTGCCTCCAGAGTCTGCGTTTTTCATTCAGATCTTTGAGGACATATCTTTTGTTGATGGAGTTGCTTGTCAAACTTTATTGAGACTCTTTTAAATTTAGAAACAACAGCTTCGACTGGCAATTTCTTTAAAATAAAACATCTTATCTCTATATTGCCTTTTTGACTTTTCATGGGAAAGCTTTAAGCAAAAGGTGTATGTGACATTTGGGCTGCAGTTTATGTATTGTTAAGTGCATTTTCTGTAATGTCTTTCAATATTTATTTGAGGTACAGACTTTGTCCAGTTAACTACTGGCAAGCAATGAAATGTCATCCAGGATTCTGCTTCTTGAGCTTGAATTATATAACTAGGAATGAGTATGATCGGTTTGAAAGATACTGCATATGTTTTTCCTAAATCACAGCAAAGGTTGCCGGGGACAGCAGTATGTCACACCCAAATTGGACCACTTCATTGTTTCAGATTATTTTAACAGCATGTCCTTGGACAATTGTGAGAAGATAGGGAGAATGGGCCCACTCAATGCAAAAGACAGTGTTTTTGAGGAGAAACGACTGCCTGCTTGTGTGTACTGTGTACCCACTACATAAATATCGTAACAACCCCGAGGATCTAGAAGAACAGAATTAGCCCCTTTACGCCTATTTCTGGCGAGTGACTCCATAGAAAAAGGACCGTTTGGGTTCTTCAGTGCCACTTCTGCAATGCCACTCAGGTCTTCAGTAACAACATGTACTGCCCATCAGGGCTGCCAGGGTCCTAAAAAACATATAGCCCAATGACTACTTAAAAAGAACAAGTTTGTCAAAAAAATAGCCCAATGCTTGAGGCAGACTAAATGACACACTGGAAAGCAGGGGGCAGTTTGGTACATACCAAAGTCAGAATGGGTGGGGGTGTCCCTGTCCCTGTCCCCGTCCCCTCTTGATATTTCAAAGTCAAAGTGAACTGTATTGTCATCTCAACCGTATACAAGTATACAGATAGACGAAATTGCGAAGCTCAGGGTCCACAGTGTAACAACATGATGTGCAAATAATACATTAAAAATAGAATTAAAATTTTAAAATTTTAAAATTTTAAAATTTTAAATTAAAACACAAGACAAGACATTGTGCAAAGATAGGACAAAGAAGTAGCAGCAATATTAAAGTATAAGATATGTCGTATAATAAATAAATAAATAAATAATAGATATACTGTAGATAATACATAAATTATCAGTGTATGATAATAGCTGTTTAAGACGTGTGTAAACAATGACAGGTCAGAATGTTTCACAGCAGAAGGATATCAAGAATGTCAAAATACTTAAAGGTCAGTATGAGATTTTCAGTTCTTTTCTACATGCACACTCACCTTTGCAGGGCAGTGGTTTTCATGTATAAAAGTTCTGTTTTTAAAGGTGGTTGAGGCTGTGTGGAAGGTCCCAGGGGGCAGCCTGGTGTTAAGGAGTCTAACAGCTTGGGGGTAAAAACTCTCCTGCAGCCTGGCAGATTTGGCTTTGATGCTGCAACATCTTCTCTTGGATGGCAGAAGTGTGAAAAGTCCATGTGAGGGGTGTAAGGGGTCCTGCACAATGCTGCAGGCCTTGCGGACATAAAATATGTCCTGTAGTGAAGGGAGAGGCACGCCAATAACGTTCTCTGCTGTCTTCACTATCCTTTGCAGGTGCTTGCGGTCGGATATGTTGCAGTTTCCATAGCAGACAGTGATGCAGCTGGTCAGGACACTCTCCATGGTGCCTCTGTAGAACATGGTGAGGATGGAAGGGGGAAGACGTGCTCACTTCAGCCGCCTCAGGAAGTGTAATCTCTGCTGGGCTTTCTTGATTAGTGATGAGGTGTTATGTGTCCACGTAAGTTCCTCAGTTATGTGTACACCGAGGAACTTGGTACTCCTAAGAATCTCCACATCTAAACCATTGATGCTGAGTGGGATGTGGTCAGGACGTGATTTTCTGAAGTCCACGATTATCTCTTTTGTCTTTTCAGAGTGATAGAATAAGTATAAACCATCAGACAGCGGCAAAGAATATATATACATGCGAATAACAGGGGAAGGGATGCCAAATGTGTGAAAACATATGGTAAAAATTCATTAATAGGGGTGAAAAATAGCCCAAAATAGCCTTTTTTTCAAAGTAGCCCAAAAAACAGCAAGCCACGAAAGCCCATTTTTCCTCCACTGATAACAATCAAAAATAGCCCAATTGGACGAGAAAAAACGCAGATCTCACAACACTGTCCCAGCCGTTTTCTCTTCTTTGTCCATTCATACACACTGCCTCTGATCACCTGGGGTCAGAGGCAACCTGTCTGTCACACTTTAGCCCTATCCCATGAACTGACATGGGTCCACATCTCACCAGCCAGCCAGACTCATCTGTGACCAATCATTCAAGTCACTTGGCTTTAGTAGCCGGGAAATGTGTCCGAAGGGACACCCAACTCCCTTTATCTGCTGCTCACAGTGCTGCTTTATAGCCGGCTTCTTCAGATATTCCTGCCCCCTTGGACAAGTTTCAGCTAACAGACGAGCGTGTCAGGTCCACACCGAGGGGTCACTACAATATCCTCACAAAAAGAAACCCTATAGATGGTGTGTTCCACGCCATATGAAAGAGAGACACAGCTGCAGTATACAGCAGAGTGAAATGGGGCAATGACCTAAGAGTCAGTCATATGCTGTGAGATAAAACTTAGGCAATGGATTAAAAGACAGGCGGTCAGACCCGCAGGGTCTAACCCAATCCTTCAATGCAAAAGTTCCCAGACTTGTGGCCGCTGACAATCTCTTTGGTAACGTAACAGAATCCCCTAATGTTCCTCAATGGCAGTGTGAGCTGAATACCCCACTTACTTTAGATTTTTAGAATACCACATTTTACCTTCTTATTTTTTATTTTGAAAACTGTAATACTATTAAGGGTATGACATGAGGTGCATATTGATTGGTAATATTTGAGATGGCTGTCCTGTCCAGGTCTATTTAATGTTAGTTGCCTCTAGGATATGTTTTGGTTACCCACTATCCTGTACTGTAGAAATAAGGTTAACAAAATTGAAGACTGACAATTAAAGGCAATTTTCTTTCATAAATCTATTATCAGATAGACTATAAATTTTTGTCAAGTGTAAGTTAATATGCCTTGTGCCCTGTGTTGGCTGGGATTGGCTCCAGCAGACCCCCGTGACCCTGTAGTTAGATTATAGCGGGTTGGATATTGGATGGATGGATGGAACTTAATATGTTAAGGTTGCCAGTTCAAATCCCTGTTACTGCCAAAAGAGATCCTACTCTGCTGGGCCCTTGAGCAAGGACCTTAACCTGCACTTGCTCCAGGGGTGCTGTACAATTGCTGACCCTGCACTCTGACTTCAAAGGGTATGCAAAAACTAATAAATTACTAATACAAGAAATTGTATAAGGTGAAATAAAGAACAAAAAAATAGTATGTTTAAGTAAACTGATTGATTTAAAATACCACAAGCAAAATACTTGCCTTAATTTTCACTTACTCTACTGTATATATAATATAGGTGTACATATTGTCATGCATGTGTGCCTGGGGACCACCTTCCTGTTTCTGTCAAGGTAAGTGGTATCACCCTGAGATGAGAAGAGGCACTGTGGCTAATGCTGTCTTTCTTTTTTTACCCACAGTTCCAAGAGGCAACCAAGGGAAGAATTCTAGCCCTGCCTTCAGCCCCGAGCAGGCTCCACATCTCCCTGTTGGGATGCAATAAAAATGGGTGGTACCTGGAAGATAATGGCTCATTTTGAACCAACCATCAATGGAGACAGAACTACCGCCGACGGAGCCCTTCTTACTTTTTTTTCCTAAGATTGACCTGCTGGGTGAACTTGCCCCCGATTTTGTGCTCAGAGCACTTAACTATTTTGTTTTTTGTTTGCATCTTTGTCTCGCAGTCTACAATTAAACAGGGTATCGAGACTGGTACTTCAGCTCCTCTGTGGTCTGTCCACTGGTCCCCATGCATCCTAAAGATCACCTGGATTTTTGAGAGGACCACAGCCTGCCAATGTTGGCCACAGCATGAGTGGGCACAAATCATGGCTCCCTTTCTGTTGGGTGAGGCACAGCATGCCTATTACAATTTGGAAAACCACACTTTGAAAAGGTAGATTTTTGTGCACTAATAATAACACTAGACTGCCAGCGCTGCCATGACTAGCAATTTGAGTTACCAGTGAGGGCTTAAGCCTTCAGTGTTTGAGGGGAAGCTAACCCACTGATTAGCCCTGAGGGAAAACACCATGGAGCGTGTGGTGGAGATGGTGGCATGTGATTTTATAGTAGCACGACCAGTCCACTGGCAGATCTGGGCTTACATGGAAAGCCTGGTAGAGGCGATCGAGTGCCACTGCATGGTGCCCAGAAGAGAGAAGACACTCCAGAGTAGCACATCCCTCACATCCAGAGTCAACCTTGAAAGACCTGGAGACGGGGTTGTGAAGGCGAGATCGATCACCCCAGCTCCAATTTCCAGTGCTACAGTATAAGTGTGACGAACCTGGGCACCTGGTGACAAACTGCCCACAAATGGACAAAGCTATATATTGTTGGGAAGACAGGTACTGTTATGCAGCCACGACTAACACTCTCATTGCTCCCGGATACCACGTTTAAGCTCTATATGATGACGTTTCCATTGCTGCTCACCGTTATGTGCCTGTTGCAAGACTAAGGCAGAAAAAGGACATGTCTTACCTGTATTCACGGTGTCCTTTGGGAGTTCCCCACTGTGTAGTGTTGGATATGCACACAGGGGCAGCTCCGCAGAATGCAAGTGGTGATCATGCCTCATCATCCATACACTGTGATATTAGGTTGAGACCGGCCCAAAAGAAACCGCAGCAGGGACCAGCTGCAGTCTGAACATGCTGAGAAACAGAAGCTGGCCAAGGGTGACACCCCTCCACTCCATGGTAACTCCAAGAGCAGGTAAGGTCATGGATACCCAATGTGATGAAACTTCTCACCAGGGTTCATGACCCAATCAAGCGCGCAGTCCGCACACCCAACAGAGGTTGACGGTTCATCCTCTAAGGCCTTGTTAGACCGTCTTGCCTCTTTGCAACTTGAGTACCATTCCCTTTCCTTGTCCTTTCAGAGAGAACACTGGTAGGACGATTCCCTGCAGCATGTGAGAAACACTGTGGTGTCCATCAGTAGACAGCAAACTGTTTGACTTTATGCCGTCAGGGCTGGGGTTCATTTTAATCTGTTGTACTGGGTGGTTGAGCAGCAAGGAGAGGATCGGGATCTGCAGCCAGGCCTTCATTTAACTCATTTAGGCTCCATAAAACCCTTGTATGAATTACGGAGAGATTTTAATGGTCTGGCATTCACAAGGAGGTGAACCACTTTTGAAGGTCCTACTTACTGTGAGCAAATGAACATAACCGTTAAATCACTTCTCCACATAGTCTCCCTACAGGTTGATGCAGTTCTTGTATCATTTAACTAACTAACTTCTTCATTTCTTGGGAGAAAAAAACTTTTCAGCTGCTCCCCAATCTTGGCCTTCATAGCTTCATTAACCTCATCATCAGCAACTATGTAGAGTAGGGGTGGGAAAATTCAGTCCTGGAGAGCCACAGTGGCTGCAGGTTTTTATTATAACCCAGTTGCTCAATTAGAAAACAATCCTTGCCAATAATTTAATTTCATGGCTTGTTAGTGCTTTAACTCTGCCATGTCAGGTCATTCTCATATCCTTTTTCCTTTCTAAGGATATTATCCAAATGATTTGAAGTTTAAGATGGAGGAGTTATTCTCAGTCCTTCACTTTTTTCTCTTCATTTTCATTCCAAGTATTTAATTAAATAAAATAGTGCACGATAAATCCACACAGGTGTAAATGGAAATTATTGCTAATAAGGAGCACTTAAAAAATGAGAGTACAGCTGATTAAGACTAAAATAAGCAATGAAGGTTCAAAATCTTAACAAGCGAGACAACTAAAAAAAAGCAGAAATGTTACTTGAGCAATAAGTGCTTCTTATTAAGTAAAACCTGCAGCCACTGTGGCCCACCAGAAACGACTTTGCCCACCCCTGGTGTAGAGCCTCAGTGATAGTTGCATGTTGCTAGATTGGAGGTGTAAGGGGTATGTGGAAGATGTTTAAACAGCAGCTTTTGCATTGTCACCAGTGTTGAGGCTATGGCATGGGGATGTGCGTTGTCATCAGGCAGCAAGATTGTTTTTGACAGTATTCTTTTGTTGCAAATTGCTGGTTTCAGTTTTTCTCTAAGCATATTACAGCATTTGCACTGGTCAATGAATGCTAGTGATGGGAAAATTAAGCCTTGTGAAGCTTTGAGGCTTTCTTTCAATTTTTGCCGAAAAAGATTTAAAGCTTTGAAGCCTCAGCCCCAGTATGAACAGCGACATCTGGTGGCTAACTGAGGTCAAGGCAAGCTCTCAAGAGGGCAAGTGAAGCAGCACTCACTGTTTCAGTCTCATGTCACCAGTAAAAGGTCAGAAAAGCCTGTGTTCATTTTATTCTGCCAAGGTCCTTGTCCATTTATACTATTTAACTTTTGAACGCCATTTTCTGCTGTTAGTCGCCATCTGTCATTAAAGCTCTCCAAATATCTTTCTCCTCACAACCCAACATTGTTGAATGAGAATGATGCATTTTATATAGGCGACCAGTTAATTAAGTACCAAAACTTTCAAACTGACAAAACGCTGTCAAACCAATAAAGTGCGCAGTGAAGCAGTGATGACTTTCGAAGCTTCAAACGTCATGGGTCACATGACAGTGGTGTTTTGAGCCTCAGTGATAGTTGCATGTTGCTAGATTGCTCCAACACAGTGATTTGACTCACTATGCTTCAGATCGACTGACACAAGCTTCAACGCTTCGGTATCATTTTCCCATCTCTACTGAATGTACATGTTCCTGTACATGTGCCACAATAGGACCCCTCATGCCCAAAAAGAAGGTCATCATGATTTTCTTGGCGGAGAAAACCTCTCCAATGCTAATCTGATGAAGACCTCTGCTAAAGGTAAAAGAAGGCTACAAATGCCTTTGACTCCATCCACTGAGTTTAAGATGGATGTCTCATGCATGTTTTCTGTTGACAGGACAGATCATGGCTTAAGCCTTACTATGTATTTGCTATCTGTATCATCTGTTGCTGAGAAACTGATTTTGAGCTCCCTGCAGGACTATCTGGTATATCTGGGGTTACCAGAGGGAACGGAACCCAAGATGTCTGGTCCAGAAGTGCCACAGAGGAAACAAGAAGTGACTTTGGTAATACCCAGAGAATCCAGTTTAAAAGAGGCCATTGCTCTGGCGCATTTAGAGTGGAAACGAGCTCAGCTGGCAAGAAGAAGGGATGAGCAAAAAGAATGAAAGGCAGGAGTCGTCCAAGAAAGGTGAGAAAGGGTTTCTGGTTTATTCCCTTATTTTGTGTACTTTTTTTTATCTCCAAAGCCATGCACTTTAACTTGTACTTACTTTTTTATGTAGCTGTAATAAACCTCTTCATTTCATTATATATTTTTTTTATTATATTCCCTTTGGCATTCACAAAGAGCATTTTTCCACTTCTGTGTTGAATACACGAAGTCCTGTGGAGGAAAATCACCTAATTCTGCACAATACAATCACAATCACAATCACAGGCTAACCTTCAGTTTACAGAGTTAACACAGAGAACACTGTCTAAGGCTGCCTGCCATCTTCTAAAACTAGTAATTGCTGCAGTAAGTGTGTATTGGTGGATTAAAAGCGTATTGTGGAAGAAATGGATGGTGGCATTTCAGCAAGCGGACACAAAATGCAAGCTGTGAAAATGTGTCTTTGCACAGTGTTTTAAGTTGGCTAAAATAAAAAAAAAGAATATATCATTTATCTATGGAAATTCAAAATGCAGCTGAATATGAAATGCCCTATTGAAAAAATCTGCATCTTGTGGGCAACATGATAAAGAAATGCTTTTGGTATTATAGTTGCATAAATATATACCAGGAATCTTGTTGCTGAGCCTGCTTGCAACTAGTTGGCCATATGTGATGTAGTGCAGCAAATGATAAGGCAGGACAAAAGCCAAATGCTTGGGGTGCCAAATGGAGAAAACCCTGTTTGATTCCAACAAAATAAACTGTAAATAAAAAGAGTGCTCTTTGGCACCCTCTGCTTAGGACAACTCCCTAGAATCAGTACTCTTTAAGGGACACACTTTGTCTCTCCATCTTGTGTTCTCCATGGCGGTCAGGTCTGAAATGAGATGTCTCCCTTTAATACTGAGCAGACTGGAAATGGCGGGGCTTCCCTGGCTTTGTTGCCCTAAGGGGTGGTTTCTCAAGGCTCTGAGGGAAAAAGGAGTCAAGACTGTTAGCAATAGCGCCCCCTGTAGTCCTGAGGGTGTGCCTGGACAGTGACCCTCTGGCACGCACGCGTGAGTTGGGCAGGGTAGAGAGTCACTGTTAAAGTAGGAGCAAAAATGGGCAAGGGCAAAATCATTAAAATATAGCTCACTATTTATAATTTGTGAAAGTTGTGTTTGAAAAAGGACGGGTGGTTTGATGGTGTAAAAGATGAGACACAAATATATATAAAGGATTGGAGCACCACCTTGGTGGCCCTGTATAACTGAAAATGTTGAAAACAACAAAGCATGCAACAAGAGAACTCAGAACAGAACTGGAGCAAGATGGCCGGTCCTGGTAAGTTATGTGGTGAATCATCAGGAAAGGGCGGGTCCAGGAGGGCAGAAAACGGAGGTGACATCAGCAATGGTGTGGCTGTCAGTCTTCCATTCTGCAGAGGGAGGAAGAGAGAAGACATTAGTGCACAGCGCCCACCCCTGGTTCAGATGGTAATTACCATCACCAGAGCATTTAAGCTGCCTCCCATATGCACGCATGTCCATCCATCCATCCGTTATCCAACCCGTTATATCCTAACTACAGGGTCACGGAGTCTGCTGGAGCCAATCCCAGCCAACACAGGGCGCAAGGCAGGAAACAAACCCTGGGCAGGGCACACACACCAAACAGACACTAGGGACAATTTAGGATCGCCAATCCACCTAACCTGCATGTCTTTGGACTGTGGGAGGAAACCAGAGCACCCGAAGGAAACCCACGCAGACACGGGGAGAACATGCAAACTCCACGCAGGGAGGACCCGGGAAGCGAATCCGGGTCACCTTACTGTGAGGCAGCAGCGCTACCACTGCGCCACCATTCATCTCAAAACCAATTCCCATTTTACAGTTTTCTTTTTAAGTAAGCCTGTGTTTCCTCCATCCCACCTTCCATTTTCAGTACCCACCCTGTCCAAGTGCAAGGCAGGAAACAAACCCTGGGAAGGGTGCCAGCCCACCATAGATGCACACATGTGACAATGGATAATTAAAGTTTAATTCATTCTACAAAATCATTATAGTTAGACACTTTATTGAATTTTTGTTTCATGTGACCAAGTAAAATACCGTTAAATCTGCATATACAGTGTGTTCCCTGCTCAGGTAATATCAAAGCGGGATTCGGGCCTTCTGTCCCTGTCTTTGCAACTGCTTTCCTTTAGGTCAATATAGTAGGAGTCTAAAAGTTGTGCCAATTATGAGTCATGAGAATATGCAATATGGATTAAGCAAGTTCAGTCAATGGGTACTGTTCAATCCACTTGTCAGGATTTTACATTGCTTCTTAATTTTAGGTGTACCATATACCTCTAAGTAGAATGAGGAACACAACTTCAAATGTGTCTTTTCTTTCCTTACGACTTAAGCCAAATCCAGGGCAGCATCCTTTAAATGCATCAAACCAAATCAAATTTGTTTGTCACATACATTGATGCTCAAGAAAAATAACAAAAACATTATAAAAAAACAGTAACCCCCCAAACACACATAATAACGTCTAGCATGGATAATAAGAGAGCTGAGAGCTGCTGCTGGCAATAACAGGTGGCAGTAATGTACTGTATATGGTCAGACCTGCCCAGTTGGGCCACGGGCTTACATTTAAAGGTATTGATATATAAATACAGCAGGTTTGTTTGTTTTGATGTTCCCCTGGTTGAAGTCACAAGCATTCTAGAGACAGAATGATCATTCATTAGAGTTTTGGTAACAGAGTGAATTGATTTTGTTCAGGTCAGGTCAGGTCTGGTTGGGGAGCATGCACCGGTATAGTGTGTTGCTGCACCCACTGCACAACGAAACAGCTCGGGATTCTGGTGGAGTCCCACCCTCTGGAAATGACAATCTATTTGCTGCAGTCAGGTGTTATGTGGGTGTCTCCTTGGCCTGGTCCAGCCACTCGGGTCCTCAACAATGATGATTCTGCGAACCGGATCAGCCTCGGGGAATCGCACCACATGGCTGTAGTGTCGTAACTGAAGCTCCCTCACAATGCAGGTAATGTGCCTCATTTGCTTTTCTAATTAAAATGTTAAATGTCTAAAGTTAAATGATGATCTGTAACTCAAGTCACTGAAACTGCACTTTTTTCCACAGTTTCTGATATGAAATTATAACTCAGTAAACCAAATACAGTTTATACACCAGCCAGAGTATGGTCTATTTAATAAACAGCCGTGTGCAACATTAAGGAAGTGTCTATAGAATTCAATTTCATATTTGCAAAGAATTTCATTTCTATGACTCCGCATTTTTCACCTTTCTTCACACGCTTACAGACAGTACCTAAAACTATAGATTTTCATCTCCATTTAAATAGAATGAGTAGACTGGATACTTGACATCTGGAGACCATGAAGACAATGGCATAATGATGACTATACCATAAAAGACAACAATTAAATAACAACACATGCTGGATAAGTGTTTTGACATTCTCAAATACACTGCCCCTAGAAGAAAAGAAATGTTAAAAATATGGGATGAAGGCGATTCTGAGAATGATCAGATAGATAGATAGATAGATAGATAGATAGATAGATAGATAGATACTTTATTAATCCCATGGGGAAATTCACATGTCATTAGCAGTGGTCCTTCTTCTCAGTAAATGGGTGCACCCAAGCCACATAAGGGGATCTACTTCAGTATATCAGGGAACCACAATAATCTTTCACTGTTAAAACTCAGGACTGCAGATTTTTTGATAAGGCCCATATCCTAATGTGTATGTTTGTGAAGAATATGGAAAGAAGGAGCACATCACACTTCTGTTACTGCCTACACTCTTTTCGCTATTGCACTATAGCTGATTTGAATACGTCATTCCTGCACCGTCACTGCACTGTAATCCTACAGTAGGTTTTTGATTGACCATT
Organism: Polypterus bichir lapradei; assembly: GCA_026402145.1. Taxonomy (NCBI): domain Eukaryota; kingdom Metazoa; phylum Chordata; class Cladistia; order Polypteriformes; family Polypteridae; genus Polypterus; species Polypterus bichir. The sequence goes on along the minus strand of JANRMT010028174.1, from coordinate 53,426,889 downwards.
CTTAATGAAACCTTCTGTTTTCTAATTATTCACCTCTTTGCACCCAGAAGAAGAATCATGATTCATAAATATGCACTTAAGACTTCAGTGAGGCTTTGCTCATTTTATCTTGCCCTTCATGTCTGTGCTAAAGTTACATTAGGTACTGCTTCACGCAAAACATAAACAGACTGAGCTGTGGTCATCGTTGGAACTCATGAGAAAAGCATCCTTACAATCCCAAACTTTAGGTTTCATCTCCTGACCATGCAATCCATAATTTAAGCAAAACTGCTAGGTCATGCACTGTTACTAGAATTTCTAAGCACACTGAACTTTACCAACAGTTTTCTTTTATCTACTTTAGGAGCACACTGGCACCACAAGTAGTATTTACAACTCACCAAACCTTAACCCAGTGTCCATTTCAGGCAGGCATGCCTTGTGAATTGAGTTTGCATGACCTCCCAGTGCTGGTGTTTCTATTCTCACAGTGAAAAAAAATTTAGGCTGACTAATAATTTTGTGCTGACATTGCAAGTGATGTAGTGTTCAATTCCTTCTTTATGCCCAATATCGTATTTCCGCCAGAGTTCCTCCCCTGGATGGGGTTCAAATGCCATTTGTATATCTTTCTTGTTAATTTTTGATTCTAATTATGTTAATATTGTTGGTCATATAGTTTATATGTACCTATGTCCATCCATCCATCCATCCTCTTCCACTTATTCGAGATCAGGTCGCGGGGGCAGCAGCTTGAGTAGAAATACCCAGACTTCCCTCTTCCCAGCCACTTCTTCTAGCTCTTCCAGGGGAATCCCGAGGCATTCCCAGACCACAGACTATACCTATGTATCTTCTTTTCTTTTTTGTGTTTTGCCACTTTCCCATCATAATGAAGGGACTATCCTCAGCTCTACAGGGGTTGAGGAAAACCCACAGTCCCTTGCGGTTCATTATGAATGCATTTGTTGGGTGATGAGGTCTCCTGAGTTTATTCCGTGCTTTCATGATTTCTGGATATATTGAACCCTTGCTCTGTTTTTTGACTTTGCCTTCTGGATAGTTTAGACATCGATGGCCTATTATGGTGGCATTGCCTACTATGCCTCTGTGTTTCTCAGAACTTATTTTTCTTTATCAGAGTGTTTTGTTAAAATAAATCTTTTTATTTATAAAGATTCTTCATTGCCCTCTTGTAACTAGCCAGGGTTTGACATGATTTCCCCCTCTAGTGGGCATTTTTGGGATTTTCCCAGGGATAGACTGAAGCTCTTACAATTCCATATGAGGAATAAGACAATGTGAGATGTAAATATAATGGTGTTAAGCTCATAAACTGAGAAATGGACCAAAAACCATTAACAAAATGTCTGAGACATAAGGACTAAAAAAAATATCACTGATTGGTACCAACTTCTTAAAAAAGTGAAATATACACTGCTGGTTCTTAATCAACCTGTCAGAAAGGGAATTGGGAAAATGACACATTTAGTGAAACAAAGAATTTAGGTTTATAATTAGAATTTGAGCATTCATCTATACTAATAAAAGGCAAAGCCCTCACTGACTCACTCACTGACTGACTGACTGACTGATTGACTGACTGACTGACTCATCACTAATTCTCCAACTTCCCGTGTAGGTAGAAGGCTGAAATTTGGCAGTCTCATTCCTTACAGCTTCCTTACAAAAGTTGGGCAGGTTTCATTTCGAAATTCTACGCGTAATGGTCATAACTGGAAGGTATTTTTCTCCATTTACTGTAATGGAGTTGAGCTTGACCGCCGTGGGGGCGGAGTTTCATGTGACATCATCACGCCGCCCACGTAATCACGTGAACTGACTGTCAACGCACTATGTAGAAAACCAGGAAGAGCTCCAAAATACGCTGAACAAAACATGCATTATATAATTGAGAAGGCAGC
>JANRMT010028174.1:53410039-53424582 GCA_026402145.1 Polypterus bichir lapradei | reverse complement strand
TATATAAATATATATACACAACAATTACATTAACAATCATGTTACGTTATTTTTAAAATTTTTCCTTTTCTTTTTCATACCTTCTTTAACACACTACTTCTCCGCTGCGAAGCGCGGGTATTCTGCTAGTACCTAGATAATTCAACACTTTATTTGTTTGCAAAATAGAAGATAAACTCGGGAGTATGCTATTGGGTAATTTTGCTCCGTTGTTGTTGGTTGGTTGGAAGCATGTGCTGATATGAGTGGTGTTGCCGCACACACCATATGACGACCCATCTGGATTGAGACCCGAGTGCAGTGAGTGACACCTCAGCACCACACTGAACAGCGTTAGGTTTTTGACGGTGGCAGGAGTGCCAATCCTGCCACCAACCCCCAAGAATTCCCTGTAAATTGGAGGACCTGCTTGCAGGGCTGGATGAAGATTAACGTCGTACCTAGGACGGTATTGCAAGTTAAAAGCCTTGCTCAACTACTACTGTAAATGTCCAGCCAGCCATTTTTTCAGCATTTCTTTCTGGCTAATATACTTGGACAGAAGTTTCTACAAATAGTTTTTCATGTTTCTTCATTGCTTCTACAACTGCTCAGTAGCAGATAAAATTCTATCTCAATAAAGCATTGACTCATAAAAAGGTTAGGTGGCTTCTGGTTTCGGTGGAGAGATATTAAAATTTAAGGCAGAAGGATGAAAAACCTGAAGTGTTGGTTAGAAAGCGACCCCAAAGTGTGAGAATGAGGGGAGGGGGTGCAACAGCAGCTTCACATGCAGTAAACGTACAACTACAAAAACACTACAGGTTCAGGTCAAGAACTGTTTGACCACACATTAGTTATAAGGCACAAAACACCAGTAGGATTCTGATGGGTATGATATACAAAAGTCATCATTTAGCATTTCTTTAAATGACTTACAAAGGCGTACCAATAAACCTGAGGCTAAACATGTCTCAAGAAATAATATGGGGATGTTACTCAAGCTTTAAAAATTCTAGAAAAGTTCTAACAAAATAACCCATCTGTTAGTTTTAATTTAAGGGCAGCCTGTAGCTATCAACGAATGTCAGGTCATTGCACCCATACTTAGAATGTGGGAGAAAAACCAGACCATCCATAGGAAAACCTACCTCAATATGTGGAAAATGTGCAGGACCTGGGCTGGTGATTGGAACCCTGACCAGTAGAGCTGTGGAGCAGCTGCACTTAATGGTAACTGCTGTGCCATTGTACTGCCAATGAAAACAAGTTCTTCTCTCTTTAAAAGAGGGAGCAATCAAACATAATCCAGAGGGTGAAGTCTGGGTGAGCCTTTGAAACTAAAATGAAGAGGTTACCCAAACATCACCATTAATGCTGGGATTGAGATGTCATGTCATGTCACTTTTTAACCCGCTTAAGCCAGACCAGGGTCGTGGGGGTGCTAAAGCCTATAGCAGCTAGGGCTAAAGCAGATACAAGATATGAACAGGGATTGAGATATTTGTCATTACACTGCAATTGGCACGCTTAAGAGCTCCGTGAGTCAAATTGCCTGCTCTCATTTGCTGTCTTTCTAAGGTTATAAACGTGAAGCGATAAGTTATAAATATTAGTAAGCAATGACCTCAGATAGCTGCTCTCACGTCTTCTAACTGTGATATATGAGATACAGAAAGCTTCACCCTTTGATAGTTAGCTGGCCAATCTGTGCTCCACACTTGCTCAGCTAGGGGATTGTTTTGACTTTTACCATTACCTTGACCTAACAAAGAAGGATCTTTATAGCAACATACTTTTTAATTCTTTAAGACTTTGTCATAGGACAGAACAGAGCTGTTTGGACTTTCCTCAAGACATAGAAAATTCTGGCATATAATGTATACTGGTATTTGACATTTATACATGCCTTTTGTTTTATTGGAAGTCTAGCTGCCCCCCGTGGCTGTGCCTAAGTAGTAGTGTAACAGGACAAACTTTAAAAATCAATAGACATTGGCACTATATCTGATTGTGTTCAGGGCTGACAAGAGAGCATCCCCTGCATGGGGAGAAAACCATGTGACCGTGATATCTCTGGCAATCAGCAGCTACACTCTAAAACACACGTAGCTCTGATCTCTCTTTCAAAAACGTCAAACATTACTCCTTAACAATAATGTCTGTTGAACAAACAGGTATTCGCTAATTAAGTGGATGTAAGGCCCGCTCCAAAACATGGTGAGAAGTAATAATAATAATAAGTAAACCAACTTGAACATATGCTGGCACATGAGTAAGGATGACCCCCCCCCCCCACTTGTCCTGCAGCATCTGTCTCGGATTTGCGCTAATAAATCAGTACCGCAAGCGAACTATGATACTTAGTGCAATGAGACAAGTCACAAAATCAAACGAAATGTTCAAGCAAATTATACAAAAAATCCGATCTAAATCCGTTAAGTAATTCTCTTGTGAAAAGCAGACAGACATATAGACAGACAGAAGTTGGATTTTACAGATTAGAACGATCTAGATGAGAACAGGCCATTCACCCCAACAAAGCTCACCAGTCCAATCCACTTAGTTCTTCGAAAAAACATTAAGTCTAGTTATGAAAGTCCCTAAAGTCGTACTGTCTACCACACTACTTGGCAACTTATTCCAAGTGTCTATGGTTCTCTGTGTAAAGAAAAACTTCCTAATGTTTGTGCGAAATTTACCCTTAACAAGTTTCCAACTGTGTCCCCGTGTTCCCGATGAATTAATTTTAAAATAACAGTCTCGATCCACTGTACTAATTGCCTTCATAATTTTAAACACTTCAATCAGGTCACCTCTTAATCTTATTTTGTTTAAACCGGAAAGGCTCAGCTCTTTTAATTTTTCCTCAATCCTTCCTCAACCCCTATAGCCCTGGAATCAGCCTAGTCGCTCTTCTCTGGACTTCTTCTAGCGCTGCTAAGTCCTTTTTGTAGCCTGGAGACCAAAACTGTACACAGTACTCAAGATGAGGCCTCACCAGTACATTATGAAGGTTGAGCAGAACCTCCTTGGACTTGTACTCCACACACCGTACTATATAACCTGACATTCTGTTAGCCTTCTTAATGGTGTCTGAACACTGTTGGGAACTTGATAGTGTTGAGTCCACTACAACTAAATCCTTCTCATAAGGTGTACTTTCAGTTTTCAGACCTCCCATTGTATGTTCAAACCTAACATATTAACTTCCAAGATACAATACTTTACATTTACTGACATTAAATTTCATCTGCCACAACTCTGCCCAAGCCTGTATGCTATCCAAGTCCTTCTGTAATGATTCAGTGGATTACAGATTATCTGCCAATCCACCTATCTTGGTACCATCTGCAAACTTAACCAGCCTATTTATATATACAGGTATATATATATAAATAGTAACATCTCTAGCACTGACCCCTGTGGAACACCACTCTTAACATCCGCCAATTCTGATGAGGTTCCTCGCACCATCACCCTCTGTTTCCAGTGTCTGAGCCAATTCTGCACCCATCAAAAAACATCACCCTGAACTCCCACTTCTTTTTAATTTGATGCCCAACCTCTCATGCGGCACCTCATCAAATGCTTTCTGAAAGTCAACATAAATAATATCATCTGCTCCACTTTGATTATATTCTTTTTTTGTTTCTTCATGGAATTCTAACATGTTAGTAATGGATGAGCACATGATGTCTGTTCAGTAAAACTCCTGTCCTTGCCACATGCTGCATTATCTTTACTTTAATAATCCCTTCCATTAACGTATCTGTGATGCATGTTAAGCTTACTGGTGTATTGTTATTTGGATTTGCCTGATAACCCTTTTTAAATAACGGGATAATATTTGCCATTTTTCAGTTCTTCAAAAATGACCCCAGTGTGCACTGACTTCCTAAAAATATGCATTAAGGGGTTATATATATCGACTCACTAACCTCCTTAAACACTCGAGGATACATATTATCTGGTCCTGGTGATTTGTTTCATTTCAGCCTATTTAATCTGAACAGCACTTCTCCCTCTACAATTTCCAAATCACTCAGTACCTCTTCAGTAGTCCATTCTATTGCTGGGAGGTTATCTTCTTTCTCACATGTGAAGACTTTAGAAAATTTGGAGTTCAAAGCATCTGCTATTTCACTGTCTGTATTTTTTACTTTCCCAATGTATTCATTCTTATGAATCTCACATCTACTTATAATCTCCAGTATACTATACTCCATTACAAATACATTCATTGATCTGTCAGTTTTCTCAACCTTTTTGTTCCAGTTAAGGTTTGGGGTAAGCCAGTGACTTCTGTATATTACAAATACAGTATAGATGAAATATAAAATAACAAATACAATGTTAAGCACAAAATGCTTTGTAGTATAGTATTTACACACAAAAATATACAAACCTAGACGTTTTTGTGTTTTTCTTAAATTCTCAAAAGTTCTATCCCGTTTGGTCTCATCCTGTTCATTTTAGGTACCACCACTCATTGAAAACAGTAATTTTGAATTTTTTCATTTGTTAATCTGTCAAGAGTAACCTAAATGAACTCCATCAGGAATTTCCTGCAACAAAATGCCCAGGCAGTTTACAGTCGAAATCTCCGGGTATCCAACTAAAGAGTGTCACTCACGATTACAAATGTAATAGCAGCAGCACTCATGACAAATCCTAAGGGAATAGAGACTGGCCTCGAGAACCCCAGAGACGCAGTTGTGTAAGCTAGCACTGCAACATTTTGCCCCAGTCTGGCAGTGAGTCCAATAGGTGGACCTGCTACATCAGCCTCATAGTCTGATTAGAGAAGAATGAAAGAAACTTCACTAGCAGCTTACAAACTGCCAGATTGCACTAAATAATATGTAAAAAATAGCTTGATGGAGAACTTTAGAAGGCAGTCAAGGATCAGGTTGAAGAGACTTTATAAGTTTAAACCATGGAGTGGTTTACTAGATAAGAGAGAGTGTGTAATGAGCAAGTAAATAATATAAAAGAGCTACAAAGTGATATACTGGATAAGAGAGAGTGTAATGAGCAAGTAAATAATATAAAAGAGCTGACACTAAACTGATTAGATAACTTAGAGGCTTTGCTACTCCCTCACAATGCAAAAGCAGCCACAGATTTAAGGAAAACAATTTACAAAACTGGATAGTTTCAAATGAACCTTTACTGAGGAAAAACTAAGCTCTACAGCATGAAATTGTGGTCAAGGAAAATCAATTCAAGAGGAAACAAGCAATGAAAGCATGGAGAAGGCCGTCAGATTACTTTTAGGGATACTTGAAGGCATCTTCAGAAATCAACAGCGTTTATTGCTCACCTGGTAAAAATCTTAAGAAAAAAAAGACTATTTATAGCGAGGCATCTTTGCTAGCAGAATCATGAGAAAATACTTCTCTGTGCCAGTTAGAAAGTAACACTTCTTTATGAAGGCCACTGTGGGTTGGTTATCTTTCCCAATTACACAGCTAAAGTCCCAGAAAAAAGGAATCCAATAAAGTTTCTGCCTGCAGCCTGACTGAAGGGCACTCTGGAAGATGAGACGTAAGTGTTTAACACACAAGAAGAAGCTCAGCACATCATTAGTCAGTTATAACACAGATGGTGTCACCCGCGTGCACATAGGGGACAGTTTAAGGGCATAGATAATTGTAATGTTCCCTGTTCAGAAAGCCAGAGGCTGCTGTCGACTAATGCCTTTTCTCTTCCTCTTTCTGCCTACCGGAAGACTGACAGTCACGACACCACTGATGTCACTTCCAGTTTCCACCCACCTGGACCTGCCTCTTCCTGGTAAGAACATTTATCACCGGCAGCAACTGCATTTTAGTCAGCCTATCTTGAAGACTCGTATCGTCACAATGTTTCTTTTACTTTTTCAATGTGCTATACCTTAATTGAATATATGGAGTTAATTTTCATGGTGCCCCATAGAGTTATCATCTGCTTTGGTCTCTTTGTTATTTTATTGAAAATTGTATTGATATTAGAAAAAAGATGGAAAGGACTTTAGAGTGTTGGCTTTAGATAAACTAACAAAATTAACAGCCAACATGAATCCATAGCTTACAGTGCCTATAAAAAGTATTCACCCTTCTTGGATGTTTTCACATTTTACTGTTACACAACTTTGAATCACATTTGGTTCAATTTGGCTTTTTTGACATGTCGAAGTGAAAACAGATCTCTGCAAAGTGGTCTAAATTAATTACAAGTATAAAACTCAAAGTAATTGACTGCATATGTATTTAAATGGTGCACTTAAATCATTACTGGTGAAGCCAATTGTTTTTAGAAGTCACAGAACTGGTTCATAGAGATTACCTGTCTGGAGTCAAGGGGGTCCAGTTGACTGTTGTATAAATGCACCTGTACGTGGAGGGTCCAATTTGTGAAGACAAAAGCAACCTGTGATTGAAAAGCATAATTCAGGTGATGGATACTGGGAAATATCCCAATCACTAAATATCCACTGCAGTCCAGTTAAATCAGCCATTAAGAATGTATGGTGCAGCTGTATAACTGCACAGTGCAAGCTGTCCACAAAAAAACTGAAGAAATAAGTGAGGGAGGCCATCAGAAGATCTACGAGAACTCTGAAGGAGTTACAAGCTACAATGGAAAACTTGGAGAGACTGTGCAGACAACAGCTGCTGTCCGGGTGCTTCACTAGCCGCAGCTTAAAGTGGCAAAGAGGAAAAATGCACATGACGTCTCGACTAGAGTTTGCCAGAAGGCACTTGTGAAGTCTGCTGGTAGAAGGTTTTATGGTTTAATGAGACCAAAATTGAGCTTTTTGGCCATCAGGTTTGGACACTGCACATTTTAAAAACACACCATCCCCACCGTGAAACACGGTGGTGGCAGCATCAGATTGTTTGGATGCTTCTCTGCAGCAGGCCTGGAAATCTTATGAGGGTACAAATGTAGGAAAATATGGGGAAATCCTTGAGAAAAGCTAATGTGGTCTGGAAGAGACCTGCACCTTGAGAGAAGATTTATTTTATAACAAGACAACAAGCTCAAATATAAAGCCAAAGCTACAACAATATTACTTTGCTGGAGTGGCCACATCAGAGTCTAGATCTCAACCCAAGTGAGAATTTGTGGTTGATTTTGTAAAGGCTGTTCACTTGTGATCCCCGTGAAATCGGAATGAGCTTGAGCAGTTATAAAGATAAATAAGGACAAATGGCAATATGGAGGTGTGCAAAGCTGGTAGAAAGACAGACCTGTAGACACAGGCTCAAGGCTCTCATGGCTGCCTACTGAATTCTGACTTAAAGGGGTAAATGTGATCAATTAGTTTAGGTTTCATATTTGGTATTAATATTGATGACTTTACAGAGATCTGTCTTCACTTTGACATTAAAGCATCTTTTTCTGTTTATTAGTGTGTAAAAACCCAAACTAAATCCACTGTGGTTCAATGTTGTATAACAATAAAATGAGGAAAGTTTCATACATTTTATAGGCGCTGAATAGTTAATTTCTTTTTTAGAGTGAATTATGAAACTAGCTATGGTGCCTTATTGCTTGCTCTCTGCTGAATATTTGGTGTAGTACCATAAATAACTTTATTATGCTATTATTACCTTTTCTTTCAATATCTATAATATTAATATACTGTTATTTTTACTATTGTATCTTTATTGTTATTAACAATGCTTCTAAGGAGTTACAGTTTGCCTGGGGCTGTTATTCCTACTTTATATCACTTAAAGGATCTGACATTTAAACAGGGGAAGTTACATCAAATCTGAATGGGTGCATGGACTGTTTTAGTTTTAGTTCTATTTTCTATATTTCTAAATATCAAGTGGAACATCAAAAATCCTGGGAGGAGGTTTTGTTGTTCTTCTGATCCTCCACTTGCAGTGCGGCATGTGGGAGGAATGGTGCTCTATTGCCCTGAAATCTTGGCTTTATTTGGGGAGGCAAGATGGGTAAGATGGAAGACTTTAGGATTTATGGATGTTAAATCTTTTATTTTTATTCTTTAATGTTTTTACTTTTTATGCAATCCAACCAGCTAGGCAGGCCAGTACACGCAAGCTGTTCAGATGAATGCTTTCATACATGAACTGGGCACTACTACCGATTTTATACTCAGTCACAGCCAGACAGTCATTCCTTAATGTACAATATACTGTACACACAATGTGATATTAATGTGATCTGTAAGTGAGGCCCTGATGTATGACCCCATTTCTAAAAAACTTGGGGCACAGTGTAAAATGTACTTAAACACAGAATGTGAGGATTTGACAATCAGTTAAATCCTTATTTAACTGAAAACAGGACAACGATGTATCAAATGTCGAAACTGAGAAATTTTATTGTTTTATGATAAACTAGCCACGTTAACAGCCAAAGACAGGGAACAGAACAATTGAAAAATATTTGCTGTCCCTTGTCCTATGTGTTGTCACACATTGGCACATAAGGGACAGCTGAAGGGTTCTAGTGATTGTAATTCAACTGCCGCTCCATGGGTTGGCACTGTGTTAAGTTGCCAAACTAGCCTGCTTGCAGTCTACACCTGTCACCCATTGAAAACATTCGGCACATTATGAAACAAAAAATACCACAAAGGAGACCCCAAACTGTTGAGCAGCTGAAGTTCTATATCAAGCAAGAATGCGACACTATATCACTTTTAAAACTAGAGCAGTTGGTCTCCTCAGTTTCCAAATATTTACAGAGTGTTGTTAAAAGAAGAGGTGCAATGTGAATAAGACTTCTGAATCAAATTTTTACATAATGAAAGAAAAGCCACCTTAGACAGAATATACTTTGCCTGGTTAATTAGTTTCAAAATTATACATTGAGCTCTTCAGAACCTGAATTGCTTGGTTGATTGCCCTATGCAACTACTCTCTTAGCCTATTTTTTACCCGCATTTTTATCACTCTTTAATTTAATATTTTTTTTATGAGTATGCTGCTGCTGCTGAGGTATGTGAATTTCCCCTTGGGATTAATAAAGTATCTATCCATCTAGCTAGCTATTGAACACGTGGGAGTTATCACATATCCTTACCCTCTAATAGATGACCAATTTTGTTACATAACTGGAATAACTGTAAAACATTTAACATTTTACTGTCTGCACAAGGTGTAGTGTACTATTAAAAAAAAAACATATTCACTCCATAGACATCTACTCAAAATCTCTTCGTTAATAAGAAGAAAGGACAAGGCCGCAAGGACAAGGAAAGATGGATTGGAAGATGGACTGTAAGTCAGAAGAAGACAGGGTTTGTTCACCAGAAATCAATACTAAGAATTACACTAGCCTTTCAAAAAAATCCAGACTTGGACCCCCATGACTTTACCTTAAATATCGTCAAGCTGATTGTGTCACTCATATCAGCTACCTGGGACATGGCATCCTAGCGACTCTTTCTCGGAATGGCAACTCCTGTTAAAAACAAAATGTTGTTATGGTCATATTTTGAGACAACAAAATGGTAAATAATTCTAGTTATGCCAGAACAAATTTCTATTAAGGTAATAATGATAATGTAGCACTCCTGGGTCCGGATCTGAGGGGTGGTCGAGACCTGTCAGCCTAACAAAGCTTGACATTTCTGGTGTACCTTTTACACCACTCAAGACAACTGGATTAAACTAGGAGAGCAGGGAGCTTTCGGTTGCTCATACCATTTACTTACTTCAATTTTAATAGCTTAGTGTTTCATTGCAGCTCACATATGAGAACATAACTACAGCTACACAACACATGTACTAGTTGAGTCATTTTATTCTGTGCTTTGTATAACTATGTAAAAAATAAAGGATAATCTGAAAACAGCAGACAAACGTGTTACTTAACTGCTGAAAAAAAAAAAAAAAAAAAAAAATGGCATACACATTCATAATCTGACAGGCAATGGTGAGGCTCTGAAATCCACAAGGTACATTAGAACATTCGGGATGGGAACAGGCCATTCAGCCCAACAAAGCTCGCCTGTCCACGTAATTCTTCTAAAATAACATTGAGTCGAGTTTTGAAAGTCATTAAAGTTCTACTGTCTACCACACTATTTAGTAGTTTATTCCAGGTGTCTGTGGTTCTCTGTGTAAAGAAAAACTTTCTAATGTTTGTAGGAAATTTACCCTTAACAAGTTTCCAACTGTGTCCATGTGTTCTTGATGAACTCATTTTAAAGTATCAGTCTTGATCCACTGGACTTATTCCTTCTATAATTGTAAACATTTCAATCATATCTCCTCTTAATCTTTTTTTGCCCAAACTGGAAAGGCTCAGCTCTTTTAATCTTTCCTCATTATTCATCCCCTGCAGTCCTGGAATCAGCCTAGTTGCTCTTCTCTGGAAGTTTACCTGGAGAAACTGGCATAAAAGCACTCAGTGAGCAGTGTTGAGGGGGGCGCACAGACACAGCACTTATCATTGCGTCTTCTGGCTGTTAAAGCCCATCAGCACTGATGTGTGGCCACTGGTGAGTCTTGGATATGGACCCTGGCCTTGGGTTGCCTGACAGAGCTGGAATATAGTGTGGCATATGGGTTGCCTCAAACTCCAGGTGAGCAGAGTGAACTGGAGCTGTGTGGAGTGTGTGAACAAGCAAAGGGGCAAAGCTGCTGGGAGTGCATGGGGCCGAGGAACACCCAAACTGCATAGCGGAAACAGCAACTGGAGAAGCCAAAGGTCCTTTTTAGGACCACTAACTAGCACTAATCAGCATAAAGTGGCTAAATTCCATTTCTGTCTTACGTATCCCCTGGTCACTTCAATATTTTTAGAGCCTTATTGAAAAACCCAACAATATGCACATAAAATGTATAAATCTTATAAAAATGTTTAAAGAGCCACAATCATAACAGTAACTCATGATCAACATCATCCTTAAATAACACACCTTATTGTTTAGTAAGTGGTGATCATACCCAATAGATCTTTATTCTCTATCTGTTATTGTTTATAAGCCATTCTACTGTTTTTTCTGTAACACTGAATTAAAAAAAACAAAAGTAATTCTAGTTCTTGGTTCCATTGTCCTTAGTCAGTCAGCCACCATGCCCCACTAATGCTGCCCAAATGACAAAGATGGCTGCAATATATCTCACAAATCTGACAATGGGCCCATTGTTGGTGATGATACATCTACTCCAAGTTAACAATGCTACTGCAGTGGCTTGACACTAAGAACAGAAGATCAATCTAAACAAATGTATCAGTTATAAAAAAAAGTAAAATGAACAGTGGCTCTAAATAAAATATAGCAGGCTAAAATAATCTTCAACTATGATTAAAATTCTGAGATCGATGAACCCTCTCTTATATTGACAGGTAGTGACATCAATCTTCTTCATCTTCTTCTTCTTCTTCATCTTCTATCGGCTGCTCCTGTTAGGGCTTGCCACATTGATCATCTTCTTCCATATCTTTCTGTCCTCTCCATCTTGTTCTGTTACACCCATCACCTGCATGTCCCCTCTCACCACATCCATAAACCTTCGCTTAGGCCTTCCTCTTTTCCTCTTCCCTGGCAGCCCTAACCTTAGCATCCTTTTCCCAATATACCCAGCATCTCTCCTCTGCACATGTCCAAACCAACGCAATCTCGGCTCTCTGACTTTGTCTCCCAACCGTCCAATCCTGTTCATCCTTGTCACACCCAGTGCAAATCTTAGCATCTTTAACTCTGCCACCTCTATCTCTGTCTCCTGCTTTCTAGTCAGTGCCACCGTCTCCAGCCCATATAACATAGCTGGTCTCACTACCATTCTGTAGACCTTCCCTTTCACTCTTGCTGATGCCTGTCTGTCACAAATTACTCCCGACACTCTTCTCCACCCATTCCACCCTGCCTGCACTCTCTTTTTCACCTCTCTTCCACAATCCCCATTATTCTGTACTGTTGATCCCAAGTATTTAAACTCATCCACCTTCGCCAGCTCTACTCCCTGCATCCTCACCATTCCACTGACCTCCCTCTCATTTACACACATGTATTCTGTCTTGTTCCTACTGACCTTCATTCCTGTCCTCTCCAGAGCATATCTCCACCTCTCTAGGGTCTCCTCGACCTGCTCCCTACTCATCAGGTAGTGACATCAATCTAACAATAAAAAAATGATAGAGTATGGTGAGGTTTAAACTCTGCAAGTAATGCTTAGGGCCAGGATGTATTCTGCCCATATACTAGAAGGGGAACTGGAGATGCAATGTAATCGCATCCCAGAAGTTGTTAGTTTTGCAGCAAAGCGTAACCACTAAGCAATATTTAGAGATGAATGGAAAATTGTAAGATCAAAAACTATCAGTTCAGAGAAATTCGCACTGTGTTTGCTTATTTCTATACAAATTACAGATATTGAATGAACCATCATGTCGTATTTAAGGTATCATGCAGATGATGCGACACACTGTGAGGTCTGAACTTACAGCCCTTGGCACCAAGGAGCATTGCAGTGTCCATTGGCAACACAAATTTGATAAGGAACAAACAAACAAACAAACAAATAAATAAATAATTAATATTTTATAGAAAGATTATAAATGCAAAGTAACCATGCAGAAATATTCAACAGTAATAGGAGTTCATCTTTGCTTAGAAAAATTTGAACAGCTCATAACAGGATGAATTTGCTCGGCCGCTGCCTTCTACCCAGTGCTGCAAGGACAAACTCTGGCTCTCCACTACCACATAAAGGATTAGACAACTTCAGAAAATGAGTGAGTGAAGGAAAGCACTGCTCGGTATGCTGGTGTACAGTATGAGGAGTGCACAATCGAGTTTCTAGTGGCAGAAGTAGAGCTGCGTGCAGGCGTGTGGGTGAACAACTTGTGAATTCTGAGTAGGAAGTTCCTATATTAAGGACAGCTGTATGATTAGTGGTTTTACTTTTCCAACTGAAGCATTTCAAACACAGTGAAGCACAAATGTCAGATTTAAGCATTTGGCTGTTTTTATTTTCTATTACTGAAGAAAATCCAGGAAGAAGACTGCCTGTGGTGTCTTTAGGATCTCTGTATCCCACTTGGATCATTTTGACATTTTTGACAATGGAAACTCAAATTAAAACAGCTTTATATGGCATTTTGGGTCACTTTTATAAAGAAGTATCTTTGTATTTTATATTCAAACTCGTTTGTGGGACACTCCAAACTGACTGTATTCTAGAAAATGTGGATCACCAGAGGGTGACACAGACCCTGACACATACAGGCTGAGACATAAGCCTTGCCAGACAGCACACCTTTATTTAAGTGGGGAAGCATTTTTCTGTTGCTCTCCACTTCACATCACAGTACAAAGCACCAAATAGTATAACACACAGTCCTCTTCTCTTCTCTCAGTTCCCCACTCCTCTTCCCGACTCCGGCTCTTCGACTGGGGGTGAGGTGGCTCCTTTTATAGTGCACCCGGAAATGCTCCAGGTGTTTCTTGAACTTCTTCTGGCAGCACTTCTAGGTGTTTACTTCAGCTGTTCCTGCAGCACTCCCTGGAGGTGCCCATGGAACCCAACAGGGCTGCTCCAAACTACAACTCCCGGCATGCCCTGGAGGGATCCGTGGTGATGTAGCAACCCAGGGGGGGCTATCCTCTAGCATCCTGGGAGAGATAATGTCCCAACCGTGCTCTCTTCCTCGGTCCTTCCATGCAGCTGGTGTCCCGGCCGGGTAATGTGACGAATGGTCAGGACCAATATATAATGCAAAGTTGACTGCTTCACCCACTTACTCATCATCAAAAACACTATTTCCTGTTTCATTAAAAAGCTGAAAATTGGCAGGATTGTACATCTAAGGTAGTAGGTATTCGCTAAAGAAGGACATTTCAGTGTATCGATATTTAGGGGTAACCTCCCCTCACAACAGAAAAACTAAATACCCAAAAATCTTTAAACAATTTTGACTGATTTCACTGAAACTTGGTGATGTTATAGAAAAAGGGAAATGAGCAGAGCCGCGTTTTTTTATTTGTTGATATGTGTCAGTAATGATGTTGTAGCGAGTGGGCTATTCTTAGGTACCACGGCCTTTTCTGTTTCAGCGCAGAGAAATGAGGCCTGACATTCAACCAAATGAATATGACCAGTGACCAGGATGAGGTCGTAATCTTCTTACTCCTCACAATGCAGTATGAAATACATACAGATATGACAGAGTATGGCAGTGTTGTCCTCTTTGGATTGTCGAGTACACTTATATACATTTATTTCAAACAACAGGGTGGGGACTGAATGACTCTTTGTGGTGAAATACATGCAGTATTGTGGAGAATTGAGGTGTCCCCTTGAAGACTGTGAAGCCCTGCTAGACTATGGTTCACAAAACCAGAAGCAGGGAAGTGCTAGCACGGAGTATCTGTCACTTCAAGCCCTGGGTGCAACATACCTTGGTCATTTCAAATGGTTGAGGAGCTCAGTAAAGGAGGTGGACATTGTACATCGTTCATCATATTATTTCTTTACTGTACAGAGCTTAAAACATTCATCGCAGTGCATGAGCCACATAAATGTGCAGCCTGTAAACGTCAATGCTGCAGTAAGTCAAAGGAAACAACGATTCATTGTATAATGCAT
>JANRMT010028174.1:53370948-53409639 GCA_026402145.1 Polypterus bichir lapradei | reverse complement strand
ACAAACAGACAAGAAAACAAAAAAACTTCTGGCTTGGATACCAGAGAGCTGCCTCTGTCAATACCAGGCTGGTAGGTGGCAGTGAGATGAAGTCAGACCTGCTCAGATTGTGCCACAGGTTTATATTTAAAGTCATTAATATTTGGATAGAGCAGGTCCAGCTTGTAGTGTCCATAAATAGAACACACATGATAGACACTCGATTCCTTGTTCGAAGGAATAATTCATCATTAAGATACTGGTACAGAGTGAATCATATCTGATGCTGACTCAGCCAGGAAGATGTCACTTACTTTCCTGGGCAGCGACCTGAATGAATTCAGTTTGCATTTCAAAGTCTTGATCACATATTTTATGTTTAGTTTATACCTAAATTATGCCCAAAAACTCCAATCATTTCTATTTGAATTCAAAAGAATACAGTTTCCTACAAAATTGTGTTTTTGAATGACCATGAGCAAAAGGCAAAATCACTCAGTACAAAAAGCAGGAACAAAACTACGGCATAAATGTTTTACTCAGGAACAATTGTATGTTGCATATTGAAGAGTAAAGAGATCCAGTGAACTAATAATATTAGCCCTTGGTAAAAAAAAAAACAAAACAAAACAAAACAAAAAAACAACAAATATTGTATACAGAAAAGTACCCCGTTAGTAACATAGAACTTCTGATGCATCTGATTAACTGATATTATTATAACTAAAGCTTGTTGTCTTAGTAAATTTCTTGGGTGAAGCCGGGTAACACAGCTAGTATTTCATAATATGCAAATGGTTTTCATCAACTAAGATGAAAGGGCTTGTTAAGATGGAGGAAATAATAAATAGAGAGTGATACATGAACATATTTTCATGCATCTTGCACTGTTGGGAAAACACTTGATCTTAAAGTCAAGAGATGCAAACATTAAGCCAAGCCAACTTTAGGGCAGCTTAAGACCATGCAAGTGAATGTATTTGAGTGTTTCAGCCAAGAGCCACACTAGCAACTAGCAGCAGTTTCAGTCCCTGGACCAGGGGCCCATACGTTTGGTCCTTGAGGGCTGCAGTGGCTAAAAGTGTTTATTCCAATGGATTTTCTTAATTAAATGTGAACCCTTCTTGACAATGGATCTTGTTATTTAATTCTATGTCTTTTATTCCTCCAAATCAAGACATTCTTATGTGACTGATTTTTTATTTTCCGAGGAGACCATCCAAATGATGAAGCAGATTAGCAATTCTCCTTTCCTTCATTTTTATGTTGCTTCCATTGGTTTCAAATTGTTGTATTAATATAGATAATTCATGATGAACACACTCATGTGTAATGGGACCGAGTTAGATAGTGGGCTGATTTGTCATTTGTATGGACGTGGTTAAATTTGTTGTTCCCCTTACAGCTCATTGACAAAGTGCTGTACACCTCTTGAAAAGGGAGGGAATGAAAAGCAGTTGTTCCGTGTATACCTGCATGCCTTTGATGAGACAAAACTGAAGTCTTTTGAAATGTCCTTTCAATTCCATGTCCACAGACCAAAAAATAAAGCTTTCAAAGAAAAGAACACCATACTGTACCTACTGTGAAATATGGTGGTGGTTCAGTTATGTCTTGGGGCTGCTTTGCTGCCTCTGGCATGGGGTGCCTTGAGTCTGTGCAGGAAAAAATGAAATCTCAAGACTATCAAGACATTCTGCGGCAAAATGTACTGCCCAGTGTCAGAAAACTTTGTCTCAATTGCAGGTCATGGATTCTCCATCAGGATAATGAACGGAAACACACAGCTAAAACAACCCAAGAATGGCTAAAAACAAAACATTGGACATTTCTGAAGTGATCTTCAATTGGAGTCTTAATTCTTATCAAACATGTAAGGAAAGAACTAAAACATGCAGTGTGGAAAAGGACCCCCTGAAACTAGATGGAGCAGTTTCCTCAGATAGAGTGGGCCAAATTACCTGTGGACAGGTGCAGAATTCTCCTCCATGTTCTTGAGACTGTACTGGGAGACACTGTAAACCTTCTTGTGACGGCATGTATGGATGTGCCATCCTGGAGGAGCTGGACTACCTATGCAACCTGAATCAGCTGCAGGTATCGGCTCATGCTACCATTAGTGACAAGGGCACTAGCAAAACGCAAAACTAGAGAAGAATAAGTCAGGAAGGATAAGGAGAGAGCAATTGTCTGTGGCCACCATTCCCTTTTTGAGGGTTGTGTTGCTGTTGCCTCTCCAGTGCCCCTATTGTCGCTTTCATTGTCATCAAAGCAGGTGAAGTTGATTCACAATCTCTTATGTCTCCTAACTGGACAGATTGATATCCCTGAAGCTTAAATGATTTGGTGTTAGACTGGGATGATTAAGGGTCCCCTAATTTTTTTTGAGCAGTGTATTAATTCTGGTTTCCCATTACCCTTTGCTGGAAACAGACAATGAGATGAACTATCAATATAAATTGTATTAAAATGTAGCGGTCAGGTGCCGCTAAGATTCATACCGTCAATATGACGGTGATTTATTTATTTTAGTAGAGGAGATCCCAGGGATGCCCCCTTCCTTGGCTCAACCTGCCCACACTCAAAAACACAGACAAAATAAAGCACGCTGGAAACTAAGGACAATTAAGAATATGATGAAATTAAATAATATAAATGAAAACAATAATACCACACCTGTACCCCTACGGCGATATTACATTAAACATATAAACACAAACACCACACAGCAAAGTCCATGAAATAAAAAAAACTGGATGTAATGTGAGATGATGAGAGTAAGTCCAGAGATTTGTATGTTGAAAGGGAAGGAAAAAACAGTCCTACCGGTAGGCACTGTAAGGGTGAAGACAGATGGATGGTTCAGGAGAGCTCCTTTTCTTGCGGGGAAGCCATTGAATCCAAAATCAGTATTCGGCATACAGGTAGACAGGCGTTCCAGACCCCAACAACAAATACAATCCAGGACACAGCAATTAAATATGACTTAATTAACAGAAGGCAGTCCGACAGGTAAACGACACACAAAATACAACAAAAAACACCTTTCTTTTTTTTCCTTCTGACCACCTTTGACCCCAACAGCCCCTGCAGGGACTGCTGGGAGATGAAGTTTTAATTCATAGTAGCACTCTACAAAAATATACATATAATACATTTTGCTTATGTAAATAATGTGCATTCTATTCTGCAAAAAGTAAAAAGGTGTATCTACTGTAAAGCGTTACACATAAAGTGTGGCAGCTTCCAGGCCAAAGCGCCCACTTTGCACACAAATATCTTTCCCTGATTATATCTGACATGATGATGTTAAGAAAGGTAAGACAGAATGCAAGTCTGCAGGAGGAAGCCTATAAAACCAAAAGTTCCTGGTCACCTCCTCCACAGGTACGCTGTGTGTTTGTTACTTGACTTTGCTTCTCTTTCCTCCAAAAATTCCCAGGGATGCATGTCTTTCCTGGCCACTTGTTGAGCCCAAACTCACTTTCACATCTGGCAGAAAGGCCCTGGCAAAGCTGCATGTCAACTGACATGTGAGAAAGACTTCCAGACCTTTGGTCTGCCATATGTTAACCGCAGTAAAAGGTCAAAAAAGCACTTTGAGACTTTCCTATTCATATCTACAGCTGCTAGTTTTTATTTAGAGACATTTATCTCATTGAAAAAGACGCAAATCTTATCAGGGAAATCATTTCATTCAATTTAAAATCATATATCTAGTGTAGCTACATTTACTGAATTAAAACATTAACAGAAAACACCAAATTCTTTATTGTCATTGGGCAGCCATAGCGGAGGGCAGGATATTGAAGAACAAACACAAAACTTAAAACTCTTAATAAAGG
This sequence comes from Polypterus bichir lapradei, assembly GCA_026402145.1. Lineage (NCBI taxonomy): Eukaryota > Metazoa > Chordata > Cladistia > Polypteriformes > Polypteridae > Polypterus > Polypterus bichir. Next base: position 53,405,815 of record JANRMT010028174.1, on the reverse strand, counting down.
AAAGTAATACAAACAAGGAAAGGGAGACATTTCATTAATGACAGCCCACCCAGCAAATGACTAAACATAAACTGTGACACTCAGGATGGTCAAAGAAGTTGAAGCAGTAGGCATTCCAACAACAACAAAAAATGGTGTTATTTCCTAAATACAATATTTACTAGTTGTTAGTGGCTTTGTCAGCACGCATGAGTGAGCAATCTGGAATAAACAAAAGTGATTTAAAAATATAAATTGAGTTTTTAATCACATTTACTAAACAATAATTAACAGAAACGAGGAGCAAAAATGTTGCTTTAATTGTTTCAGTAACATAGATTGGCTTCTAATTAATAAACTGGGTTTGATCAAAAACCTGCAGCTATCACAGACCTCCAGGACTGAACTTGAAGGCCCCTGACTTAGATGCTAGTTTTAATTTTTAGCAGGGATGCATTCTGGAGTGTAAGCTGGACTGTCCCGTTTCTATGCACATTCCCTTGATTTAGTAACTAGTAACACGGCTCCAAGGCCTCAGGTTTGCTTCCTAGATCCTATCCTAGTGGCAGTTTGTACGGTCTCTCAACATTTGTGTGGATCGACTGCTATGACAGAGTTTGTTTAACTGTGCTCTGTGTGTCCCAGACACCTCACCCTGCCAAAACACAGGCCAGTCGACATTACTTCAGAAATAATAAACAAAATGGTTGTAAATGTTGGGATTCAACACATTTTTTTTTAAGTTGAATAAATCCATCCATCTTTTTTTCTGATCCCACCTTTTCTTGCGAACCTTCTACATCAAGGTAAAGTAAACAAGACAAGAGGTTCATATCTTCATGAAAAGCTTGTGCTTCAAGAAGAAGATGGACTGCTGACGGATTTTCAGTCTTCTGAAATGAGTGTGACTTTTTTCAATTTACCATGGTAAATGGTAACAGGCCTTCTCAATCGTAGGACTGTACCTCCAATGAAGTACTCAGTCTCCCTGTTATTTGACTCTCTTTTGGGGTAACCAGACACCTCCAGTTCTCCTACTTCTTGAAATGCAGATAATATAAGATAATATGAACTTGGTGTCTTGTTGACCTTTCCTTACACCGTTTATCTAACTTGGAGGCAATCTGACTGTTTAGTGAACACACCTCTGTTTTGATTATTTGGGAATGTGGATATTATATTTATATGAGTGAAGGTGGGAGTAATCATAACCTGACAATGGTCATCTGATGTACAGTATAATGATGAGATAAATGATGATTATGACACCTGAATTATTAAGATATGGTTCTGATACTGTAGTATTGCTTTATTAATTTATGATAGTATTTACTTATTGATGCATTTTCATTTGAGCTTTACCTTGTGGGTTAACCTATTTGTGTTGTAGGTATTTGTGGTAAGGTCCAATTATAGCGTTACACTGGTCTCTTGTGTTTGTGGGTAAACTGTAATACAAAAACACTCTATTTGTAATAGCTGCATTATTTAAGTTTAAGATTCATCATAACTTGAACAAAACCACTCAGTACTCTGCAGAATGATGCCATAACAGTTTTGCTTGTAATCTGCCAGAAGATTTGGAGAACTCAAAAATGGCCATCCATTCAATTGGAAAAGATCGGTTTATATCTCAATATGAATGTCCAAATAACCAAATGAGTTCACTCATTTCCCATACTAGCATGGTTATGCTAAGAATCCTGCAAGCAAGACTCATGCAATGTATGGACCATGAAATGGCAGATATACAAGCTGGATTTAGAAAAAGCAAATGCAGAAGATGACAAAGTGCTACCATAAACTGGATATCATCAAAATCAACACCCACTGTATTTCTGTTTCATTGACTACTCCAAAGCCTTTGACTGTCTGGACTACAACAAACTAACACGCATCCTCAAAGAAATAAGAACACAGGTCATCTCATCTGTCTTGTGAGGAACCTATCCACAGATCAAAAGTAGCTGTTAGAACAACAAACTGGTTCAAGATAAAACAGAAAAATAGAAAAGTATAAAAAGTATAAAATAAATGTTGCCATATCCACAATGTATTTGTATGAGCATAATTTGCATCATTGTATACAACTGTACTTCTAAAGCAACGTCATTCAATCGGTAAGCAATATGTGAGAAGGACTTCATCAGCTTTCTCCCCCTGAATTACCTGCACCATACCTGTGACACCCATGCTGAAACCTACCTGCCCCAATAGGGTAGGAGTACTTGTCAAATTCTATTGATTGCATGCATGGAATCAAAGAAGTTGCACTGTCCAGAAAACCTTTCTATAACGTGCGGACCCCATGTTGGCAATATGGCCCATGGATCAGACCTTGAAGGTGCACCGGTATCTACCAGGGTAGAGTCACAAACACTCGCTCGTGCTCTAAAACCCTCTCAAGTGCACAAACTGTGACCAGATTAGGGATGAAACCTGAGCCCTTGGAGCTATGAGGTGGGAGTGCAAGCTGTTGTAACTCAACAGTGGTCCATTTCAAGAGTATCTGTAGTAAATAATGAGAGCTATTATAGAATATATACAAATATTATATAACACTATAATATCACATATAGGGTTCTGTTAAAGTGCATTTAAAACTGCTGCCAGGTTTATGCAAAGAGTTGTAGGACTCTGGAACAAACTACTGAGACATGGAGTTGAAGGAGAAATCTTGACAACCTTTATGAAGAATCTGGATGCGATACTGAGGCAGCTTAGCTATTAGCTAAACAAACAGGCTTGATGGATTGAATGGTCCCCTCTCATTTCTCAAATTTCTTATGTTCTGTGTTCTTACATTACACCCTCGCTAAACAGAAAAACACAGACAGGCAAGGCAAAAAGTAGACAATTATTAATACAAGATAGGGCAAGAGAGTGAAGTGGTGACAAGGTTATTTTTGTGCTATATTAGAATTCTTATGAGAAATAAGGATGCATTTTTTGCATAATAACAAAATAATCTTGAAAGTAATGCATCTTTTTTTTGTGCGTGGCAAGAATTAGCTTCTGTACGTATGAGGAGCCCCAATATTTAAGTTGAAGTCTTTATTCCTCACTAGACCCGTGTAACTAAAACAGTGTTTTTTAATGATCTGCTTTTAGTTTTTAATACTGCCCTTTTTCATATCTCACATTGAATTAAAAATGAAACTGTATAAGAATATTTTTACAAATACAGTTGCACAAATATTGGCTTTAATGGAGCCAGGACATCATTGCAATTCTTCTAAAATGGAAGGACTACCATTAGTACCCAGAACGGCACTCACTGAAACAAACTGCCATGCTGGCCTTTACCAAGACCCCCTCCAGACAGCATGTAAAATATAACTGTGGTGCTCTTCTATAAGTCCTAGCCGTTTCATGCGTGAAAACCCTTATTCCGCACTATAACATCTACACTGTTTACTTGTTGAGGTCCACAGAGTCCGTGTACTACTTCATGGAAAGAGCAGAATCACCTAAACAGTGAGAATTCCTGTTGGACAGATGGGTGGAGCAGAAAGGTTCCCCTTTACTGTAGTGGCTGGGTTTTTGGGGAGTACCGTGCCCAGCTAGGGTTCTGCTACCTTTATGAGATGACACAATATTGTGACAGAACAGCAAACTTGATCTCCATGGAGAGTGTGGACAGTCCCAAAGACAGTGACTCTTACCAAAATGAAAGTGTTGATTCTAAACTAGGGACAATTGAATTGAAGGATAAAGAAGGGAGACCAGAAAGTACAACAGTTTATTATATATAGTAGCCCCCTTTTTAATGTCATTTTTTAGGTGAGTTCCTGTTAGAGACTTTGAAACAGAACAAGATGATGAATGTTTAGAGTTTTAGCTGTATTTGTTTTAACAAGGTCTTACAGCTTCCAAGGAAGAGTTCTAAAACTTGCTAGGATATTAAAATAAAAAAAATAAAAAATTAAACTCTTGCTAGCCCCAGAGCCCTCACTGTGTGTGTCCTATTACAAAATGCATCAACCTAAATTAAGACTTGATTGTTAAACAATGACTTTTATTTGTTTTCTTAAAAAATATTTATACTTTCAACCCAAAGGAGAAACTGCTCCATCTTCCTAGCCTAGCAAGACAGAATTATAGGAAGGAACCTCCAGCTGACAGACACAGTGCCTGCAAGACAACAAATGATCTGAAGATAAGCAGATCCACTGAAGGCCCCAAGAGAGGCTTGAAAGGCCTTTCTTTCAAAAGATCCCTATGGAAAATGCTTCATGTCAAAATTAAATGTATATTAACTGAATGATCAGTTGCTTTTCACTACCGCATGCAATTTTCACTCTAGTTTAAAATGCAATAAAAGAGTGCATTGTATTTAAATTCATGTCCATAGATCATATACCATAACTAAAAGTAAAGCAAATTTATTGTATCTAGAACAGTGGTTGTTTGGACAGGATTGCATTTTAATTCAAGAACACACATTAATTGTCAGGTCAGGTTGGGAGCATGCACTGGTACAACGCGTTTCCGCACTCACCACACAACAAAACAGCTCTTGGGATCCCAACTGGCAACCCTTCAGACAGTCCAGTCCAGTCCCACCCTCTGGAAATGACCATCTATCTGCCGCAGCCAGGTGTTACACAGCCAGTCGGGTCCTCAACAATGAGGATCCCTGTGAGCTGGATGATCCTCAGGGAATCACATCAAGTGGCCGTAGTGCCTCAAGTGACGCTCCCTCACAATGCAGGTAATGTGCGTCATTCGGGACTCCATAAGCAGCCACTCATTCGATGCAAAGTCAAACCAATTGTACACAAGGATTCTCCGAATAGACACAGTACCAGAGGAGTCCAGTCTTCATCTAAGGTCACTGGATAGTATCCATGTCTCACAACTATTTAGCAGAAGAGGAAGCACCAGGACTCTAAAGACTTGGACCTTCGTCCTTTTGCATAGATATCGGGAGTGCCACACACCCCTTTCCAGCAACCTCATGACCACCCATGCTACCCCAACCTGTCTACTGACTTCATAGGAAGAGTCACTAGAGACATAAATGTCACTGCTTAGGTAAGTAAACCTCTTGACATGGTTGACACTCTCTCTGCTGACAGACACACTGCTGATGGCTGTGCCCAAGAGGTCATTAGAGGCATTGGATCTTGGTTTTTATCCAGGACACTCACAAGCCCAGACACTCAGACTTCAAGCACAGTTTCTTGAATGCCCTGATCAGAGCCTCCATTGACTAATAAAATAATAGATAAATGGATAGCATATATAAATACAGTTAATAAAAGTGAAACGAAAATGTACAGTACAATTTCATATAAACCAGCGGTGGGTACAGTGCACAGTGCAGAGCAGATAGGATCAAGTTAGGATCAGGAGTTCAGTGGCCTTATGACCTGGGGGAAGAAGCCGTCCCTGAAGCAGGTGGAGCGAGTAGTGAGGGTCCATAACACTCCAAGAAGGCAGAAGTGAAAACGGGATAAGCTTTGTGGCTGTTATCAGAGATGATGGATTCAGTTCTCCTCAGACATCTGGTTGAGTAGATGGCATGAAGCTGGGGAAATTCAGCCGCAATTATTTTAAAAGCTGTATGGACTGTCTTTTGGAGGAGCTTGTGATCATTATAAAATTAGCCATGATTCGAAAATAATTAAAAAATGCAGGGATGTCAAGTTACTAAAACTAACAATGACAACATTCTTTTTCATTCCTTCACTTTTAGATAACACAACAGTTAAACACGGAGCACAAATAGGCTTGTGGTGGCTCAATAGCTTTCATACGCAGCAGACTGCAATTCAAGTGATATGAAAGAGGAATTGATTGATGCATGTTAGTGGTGGAGGGTCTGTGAATAATTGTTGTTCTGTTTGCTTAAACGTAACATTTTAAAAAATATACCCAACCAGTAACGGCGTACTGCACAATAATGTGCAGTGAATACACTTGACTTGAGCATCCATGGTTTTCATGCTCTTTCTCTGTACGTTTAGCATTTGTTTGCTCAGAGGTTGACGCGCTTGCTGTTTCCTGAGCAGCTCTTCTTTTCTCCACCCTAGTGGCCCACTTCTTCTCTTCTTTCATCGGAATCTTCTCGCGTTAAAACTGATTAAGTCAGTGTTTGTGTCGCAATTGCTTAATATGTTTTCCTTAATTTTTCACTTAAGCTGCCACTTAAGTCTTTAATCTGCCTCAAGAATGATTTAAGATATGAAGAGGTAGGGGAAGTGACGGTGAAGATGAGAGGGATGAGAACGGCGCCCGTACCCATGCGCCACACGGCCACCCTGCTGGCCACTGCAGAGAATTGATGGTACAATAAAATAAAATAAAATAAAATAAAAATTAAAAGAGGAATAACCTTGGAGGTCAATCATCACCCCGAAAACTGATAGTAGACGTCACGTAGTATATCAGGTCAATAGGTCAAACAGTTTGCGAGCTACAAGTGATTTAAAATCCTGGACAGACAAACGGACAGCCACGGTAGTGTATTATATATAAAGATAGAGTAGTATCCAAAATTAGCTATTAAAAAATAACTATTACTACAAAATGACTAACACTAGCATAAAATAGTATTAACGCTAAGGAGAAAAGCAGCTGAAAAAAGTTCCCCATCTACCTATTAACATTAGTTAAAACACAATAAGCAAATTGTTAAAATTATACAAATAAGCATAGAACTAGGAAAGTAACTGGTTTAATGTATAACAGGAATGCAAAAGGTGACAGTAATCTTAACGAGGCTGAAAAATAAAGTGTGAATAACTAGCCAACTTCAGTCATGTGTAATCTTAAAGATTTTATTTTCAATCTGAAGATACATGGCAGTACAAGCGACTCTGAATAAACCAAAATGCGCACTCAGAGTTTTGCGTGTTATGCCACTAAGTAATCAGCCTTGAGCGTACTGTAGTCCTGCTCCACTCTCACTATTAGTGACCAGTGTGGTCTGATCTTTTGCCTGCAGATCAGCTACAGTTCCATTTCCAGGAGCTTCTGTAGGTTTTGCAGGGATCAGGGTCTTGACCGCTTCTGTGATTGTCACAGTATTACACACAGATAAAAATCTGAAGAGCAGGGTTTTGTGCGACAGGGTTTTGTCCCCTTTGGGTTTTCACACGACTTGTAAGTGTATCTTCAATAAAACATTTCTCACTGATCAGGGGCTATTTTGTATACGATGGGTGCGATTGTACGTTTTCTTAAATCCGTCCTGTTTTTGTGTCAGTTAGGGCAGCTGCACCTTTCCCATGTTATTAATTAGTTCAAACACCATTTAGCTGCAAGTTCATAATGTCTGTTCTTTAAAATAATAATAATAATAATAATAATATTGTTCAGTCAAGTCACTCTTACGTGTCCTTAACAAATTGCTTTCCCCTTCCATTTATTTCAAGAGAAGTGACTTTTTGTACTCTATTCTTTAACTTACCTAAAGCAGCAGAAGGAGGGCACTGCTGTGTGTGTGTCCACTCTGCCTGGCATCTGATTGACATCCACTGGGTATCTGAGGCTGTCAGATGAGGAAAAGAGGAAAATATGCAAAATATAGAAGTTCAAACAACCACTCTCAGGGTGAAATTTGAACAGTAAACTAGTTACTAGTTAAAACAGAGAAACGTACTGTGCGACTTCAAGATGGACAACTTTGCAAATTCCTCAATGCTTTCAATTGGAGATTTCTATATTTTAAAACCTCGCACAGCATGATTTGACCGTCTCGACAAATTTCTTTAAAGAATAAACATGCTACATTTCAACAAAATTGGTCCACGAGGGGTCAAGTAGATTCACGTTGACTGACAGACGAACAGAGATAGGCTATTGCAATAGGTGCTTTGCATGTTAGACTGTATGTGTACACACCTAAATAGAAAGGGGAATTCCTGCCTTGTACCCAAAGCTGCTACAAAAGGTTCTGGCTTCTTGTGTTGTGCCTCCTTAGACTTATACTTTTTCTAATTTTTATTAATTCCTGTGTAGTTAGTCAACATGTGAAATTCGCAGATGACACTAGAATCTGAGGGATAGAAGATACTAAGGAGGCAGCAAAGACAATCTAAAAAGACCTGTGGTCTCAATTATAAAACTTTGTGAGAATTCAAGTGTGATAATATGAATATGGCAATAAAATAGGAAAGTGTGTACTGCAAAAAAAAAAAAAATTGATTTATAAAACCTGGCGTACGTGCATTTCTATGCAATTAATTCTTAAATTACAGTCACCTTGAAAATGTGTGTACGTGAATGAGCCTTGAGCGTCACCCAGAAACATCCATATATGGAGCATGCTAATTAACCTCATACATATGCAAACACAATGCTGCAGAGCTTCATTAGCTGGTAGAGCAGCCACCTGCTGACATGTGGAGAGCTTGCGTCCTACATTCAACAGTATCTGAATGTGTGCTGAAACTGAAAGTGCAAGATCATGTGCTGAATTAAGCACCTCTCTTCTGCGCCTTGAAGGGTCCAAGAAAGATGTGAGGCCCCATTGTCTCAGCAGGTAGCCACTCTCACCTGACACATGTAATGTTATGATTGCTGTTACAATGACTAGTACAGGCCATATGAAAACACTGAGGGCTCAGCCAGTTCTCTTACCAACTACAGCACCGTCACATCTGTCAAAGCTACTTGACCTCAAAATAAATGAATCACGAGTTGACCCAGGCCACAAAGATGTGACATCCTGGCATCACAGATAATTTTTGTGTTAGTGGAATATTACTTCTCATAGTTAACAAAAGCAGCTTCATTCTTGCTAGGTGCTCTTATTGCAATATGAGTGCAGTAAAGTGATCTGATTACTTTACGAAAACAGAACAAAGCTGCAACTTGTCTTTTTATGTGGCAAAAACATTTTATGCTTTACAAAAACTGGATGTAGCGCCTCATCATTCACTTAATGGCTTTTATAAATCCTGACATTTGCGTGGGAAGTTGTGTATACACATTTTGAGCCTCTTTTTGTGCGCATGCAAGTTTTATAAATGAGGCTCGTGGGTAGTCTTCAGAACTGGACAAACACTTGGGAAATGCAGTTAAATGTAGACATGGCGAAATTGTACAAGTAGGCAGAAGGAATATTCTTTATGAACACAAAAATTTGAGAAATTGAAAAGATTTAAAGGTTTACACTGTTTTAATATCAAAATGTTTGATATAAATCAATGGACATTATTCTTAGAATGTATAATGCACTGGTGAGACCACATCTGGAGCATTGTGTACAGTTCTGGTCACTGCAAATCAAAAAAGACCAATTTTCACAAGAAGCTGTTTAGAGGTAACCAACCAAGAGAAGAGAGGAACTCAAGGGCATGCGTAACACTCACATAAGCTCAAAGGAATTTAGCCTGTTTAGTCTTGAGCAAAGAATCCTGGACAGGGACCTGAGCCGGGCTTTCTCAAAGGAATTAATAAAAAGTTGATAACAGAGAATCGTCTGATTAAGACTAAATAGTGAATCCCATCCTCAAAGTCACCAGCAGAAATTAAAGGAACTGCATTGAGACTTCTTTACACAAAGGGCTGTAAGAATAGGGGATAAACTACAGAATTATACTTTTGAAGCATAAACTTTGACTTCTTTTTAAAAATGATCTGGATGAGTTATAAGTGACATGAGCTATCCAGACGAGCGTAATGGACTGAATAGTCTCCTCTCATTTGTCAGACTTCTTTTGCGATTCTAAAGCAGGAAATGCAGAATCAGTAAATGGGATTGATTCAGGACATTGGATACCACGTGCCACTGATTTTATGAATAGTTCACATGCAGTGCCCTACAAGAAAAATAAAGTATTCAAATTTTATTTTTAGAAAATGTAAAACAGAGATTACTCAGTAGCATAGCTACATATTTTTGTTAGGTCACTGTTTCCCTTATGCAAGACCAGAACTCCGGAGGTCATGGAATCATTTCTTAGAGGATTCCTCAGGGATTGCTTCAGTCTCTTAAAGTTTACTTATAGGTTTCACTGTCACAGCTGCAACTTTTCCAATGGCTCATGAAATTTTATTGACTGAGAATGGGGGAAAACTTGGGGGGGCACCTGCTTGGGGTATTAAAAAGGTGCTTCAAACTCAGCATGCTACTCATTTACTTATTCTTCTTCTTGAGATATGTCTGCTGTTTGTTATTATCTTGTGACAAACATGTTCTAAGATTTTTTCAGGTAAGGAAGACTAGTGAAGAGTCAACTACAGTTTAGCAAAACTGACATGAAAATTTGTTTGGCAGATGATTTCGCATTGGAGGAATTTGAAATTCACTAAAAAAGAGGGCTTTTTTTTTTGGAAATTAATTTTTTTTGGTTGAAAAATAAGGAATTATATTTTGCAATGTTTTCCTTGTTTGGTTGTCTATTTATCTATCTATTTATTGAAAAAGCATCTGTAAAAAGCAAAATGTCTCCCTTGGGACAAATATCTATAATATCTTATATATAAATGTCTAAGCATTGAAGTGTGTGTCTGTCTGGCCCGGAAGTGAGAGGAAGAGTCGACGTAAGGGCTCCACCTCCGAGGATACACAAGCAAGGCCAGCACATTGGCAAAACGAAACATCTGAAGGAAGAGTCACTCGCTTATCCGCTAATATAGAAGTGTGACGAGCACATCGGCAAAACGGTATCTGTTTTATTTTTCCTCCCATCACTAATACACAAGTGAGGCGGGGACGCTGGCAAAAGTAAAACCTCCGAAGAAAGACAAAGTCGCTTAGCCGCTAATGATACGAGCACATCGCAGCACAGATCCTCCTAAGAGAGAGACACCTAGATTAGTTCCTTCCAATTACCTGACACCTCTACATTTCAATTATTTTTTCTGACGATTTCAATACTTTGTAAGACCCCGGGCTTTTTACAGCTTACACAGCTTACAGGCTTACACAGCTAGTCTATCTATAATTCTGCACTTCATATCTATCTATCTATAGCTACAATCACAATGTTCATCTTTTAAAGCATATAATCCTTACCACACTGGTAAATTCTGTTTATGCTCCCTGTTCACATCAATATGGAGGAGCACAGTGTCTTTTTTCCACCTGAAGATACTCTAATCCTCACCATCACACACATTTATTGTGTTTTCTCTGCAGGAATATCCCACTACATGCAAGACCAACATTGCCTACCCACCGTCCTTTATTGTTTCTTGATTCCTGCAGATGAGGCTGAGCGTATGCCCACTCCGTGAGCTGCGGAGCTTCAGGTTTCTTTTCTGTCTCTGATTGCCAAGACTACTGTCATAATTGGTGTCTGACAGCTCAAAAAATGTCTGTACATGAAAAGGAATGACTCCAGTGTTTTTTTTTTTAAATCCCCAATAGAAATATCAATTTAAATGATTGACAGATGCAAGCAGAATTAAAGCATGTAAAAGCCTCCAGACAGGAGTAAATATCTTTCTCCTTGTGTCAACATTTCACTAAAAGTAAAACATAGTTTGTTTCGTTATTTTTTTGCAAAATTAAAGTTTTTCTGGAATTGTTTCTCTTGTCACTAATATTGACTAATTATGAGTCTGGCTGTAATAACTCTATAATCTTTAAATAATAAATGACCCAATCTAAAGGCCTCTCCCACATAGAAGCATCCCTTGGCAGCTGCTCTTGACATAACCTTTCCTTCTTTGGTAGAACCTTGTCATAAAGATGGTGTAATAATATTATAATAAGAATACAGGTATGTACTTTCTTTGCAAACCAGTTGTTATGATTGGCACAGGTCAGAACTAGTACAGATCTTACGAAAAAAGCACGTTCTACCCAGCTGGCCTGAGGGAATACAGGAGATTGAAGTGAAAAGCCATGAACAGCTCTGTGTTGACCGGCAGCTGGACTGGAGTGGGGCCGAGTCTGCCTAAGAGGAAGTTGATGTAAAACACCCCAACTGGTGTAAGAGGTGTGTCAAAAACCATTAGGACTTAAATTAATGCTTACACAGACTTGGGCATTCTCTCTGTGTTGCTCTGCTGCTCCACTCATATTTCATCCAAAGGACATGTCCTATGGTTTAGTTTTCTTGTTCTTCCCAGTCTTGTCTTCATTTACATGGTTCCCCTTAACTGCCATTACTCAATGACATTTCAAACTGTAGAAACCCTTCAGCTCAGAGACCAATGAACATACTAAGACAGAATTGACATCTCTTCTGGTCCAGGACTCAATGACGTCACTTCCCCTCACCAACCTTAAAACCAACATAATGCTCCTGTTTGTCTGTTCTGTGTTGAACTCTTGTCTGTAAAGACCTTCAATTGCTACTTTGCCATTTTTAAACCATACTTTATGAATACGGGGAGGATGCCCCAAACCTTTTTGTGGTGTCAAGGTATTTCACTTTATATCCTGCCAGTTCTGGTACCTCATCAAATTACCTGGGGATACAATTGTAAAAGAAAGAAATATTTAACTACAAGAGCAACCAATCATGACAATGATCAGGCTGGTAAGAGTAAACAGATGGGATTTGGGACATTCTTTTAAGGTTATGTACCAAAGAGTGTGAAAGAGAAAATAGAGTCACCATAGGACCCTACCCTACCCTACCATGACAAACCTCCATTCTGTCATCCAGGAGTGACAAGCATCCTATGTGCCCCAAATACTAGAAGACATTCCCTTCCAGTAACATGCGTTTTGAGGTGACCACTAGCAGCTCTGTACACTGCACACTCAAAACGTGTTGTGCTTCATTGATGTTTGTGTTATGACTGTAGAAGGACATGCATACTAGCTTAATTCAAAACTCTAAAGTAGCCTGGCACTAGTAAGATACCTTCTGAAGGACTGGCATCCATTTTCAGAGCTGGTCCTTGCAATGCCATTCAGGCTTCATGATCTCTTCAACCTGCTGAAGAAAATGTGCGCTCGGTAAATGAAGGAAAAGAATACTCAGATAAACATCCTTTATATAGTGCCTTTCTAGAGTGAAACACCATCTCAAATGCTATACAAATTCTAAGACACAACACAACTGTTTATATTTACTGTTGATTGGACTTGAAACACTGTGATTTAAAATCAATGACTTAACCGCAGTTTAGGTGTAATATTTGGTGCAAAATCTGTACCTCATCCTCTGGCACCATCAGTGAGTAAGGATCACTTCTAAATAATAACTTATTTAATCCAGTTTAGGGTCATCAGTGGCTGGAGTCCAGCACTGAGGCATAAGGAATGATGAATGGGCAGCAGTCCATAACAGGGTGCACACACACACACACACACACCCCCAGGGACAGTATGGATTTGCCAATTAACCTAACACAAATGTTAAAGTTATGGAATGAAAACCCTGGCAGAGAGAGGAAAAACATGCACACTTCACGCAGATAACGATCAGGGCTCTAGATCTTTAAGGCAGTAACCCTAACCGCTGCTCCATTCTGGCACCCAACAACTTAGCAATAACTTCATTAGAAGGAAAATGTAAAAAATGGTGTACAATTAAAAACCACTGAAGGGCAGCTAGTAGGCTCACTTGTGTAGCACAGCACTTGGTTACAGTGGAGTCTGTTGTTAAACAAACACATTGAAGAGATGTGAATTCCATTCTGCATCTAGATTTTAAAGAAACGGCTATCATTATTATTTTTTTACATATAAAACAATTACGTATTTTTGTTCCTTTCTTTAATACATGAAGATACCCTGCTGAAACTAGCAGACCAGGACAAAAATCAACATGCATGCCTCGATGATTCTGACCTCTTTTATTTATTTACTTTTCTTGATAATCGCAGGGTAAGCAGCTGTGCCAATCTGCAAAAGGAAGATGTGTGTTCTCGTCACCAGATGACAGCACGCAGCTTCTTCTTCTGCAAATCCAGGCAGACGCTATAGAAACACCTATAAGGCCCCTTTAAAATGATCATGTTTTTAGTTTATATGTTCAGAATCAAAAGCACTCGTGAATGCTAACCATTTTAGAAAATGAGTTCTAAACATTCAAATTTCACTTTTTGGTTAATTAGGTTTCCACACCTTTGATTTTTTATTTGGTGGGAAGCCTTCTCTTGAATTCTAGTCATTATTTGTGTTTGGACAGACCTGCACCAATGCAACACCCAAAGCAGCACCTTTAGAAATGTCCACCTGCTCCTCTCATACATTGTGCCATCAAGGTCAGTCAAAATGTAAGGGGTGCTTGATGGACTTCACACCATTCCACTGATTTTTTTCAATAATTAAGATTATGGATTAAGGCTCTGACTGGACCAGTTAGAAACATTTACCTTTCATGCAGTTTGTATTTCTATAATTATATGTAATTTTAAATGATACATTACCTGTTTTCCTCAATTTCAGATGTCAAGCGCAATATTTTCCCATCTTTTGTCTTCTTGTCCAGTTTCCCTTCCATACAAAGTCATTGCTTAAACTGCCCCATAACAGAAAGCTGCCTCCACCATAACTTAGAGTAGAAAAGTGCTCTATTGGGTTTACTAAGCATTTTTCATAAAATATGACAAATGAAACAAGACCATCACATGGTCCATCATGATTGTCCAGATATATTTTTTTTCTTTACATCAATTCAAGTCATTTATGATGTTTAAAGAGACAGTCAGCTTGGCGTATGTAAATATTTGACCCACTGAAAATCTGATGATAAAAACTAAAATCTGTCTCTGAACCATTATTTTGGAGAAACACCTATGGAAAATAAGATACTTTAGTTGTCTTAACACATGAATTGTTTGGTAACACAATACAGTGCCCTTCATAATGTTTGGGACAAATACATACTGTTCCTTGATTTACTCCTCTGCTCCACAGTTCAAAATTACAAATAATACATTTCAGACATGATTAAAGTGCACACTGCAGACTTTCATTTAGGGGTATCTACATACATTTCAGTCACGACATGTAGAAATGACATACACCATGATGTTTGAGGCAGTTGGTATCCGAGATGCGTTTCATTGCTTCATTAGTGCAGGCACAAGATACTTTGGTTTGATTCAACCCTTTGGAGTTTGTAGTTGCCATTGTTCAACATGAGGAGAAGGTCTGTGCCATTGAGACTCAAAGAAGCCAGTAAGAGACTAAAAAAACATGACAAAAGCCATTAGAGACATCAGTAAAACCTTAGGATTACCAAAATCATCTGTCTGGAATATAATTAAGAAGAAATAACTCACTCAGTAAGCTCAGTAATTGCAAAGGGACTGGTAGGCCAAGGAAGCCCTCCATTGCGGATGACAGAAGAATCCTCACTATGGTAAAGAAAAATCCCTAAATGCCTATCCAACAGATCACAAAAAGTCTTCAGGAGGCAGATGTAGATATGTCAGAGATGATGATCTGTAGGAGACTTCATGAACAGAAATACAGAGGCCATGCTGCAAGATACAGACCACTAGTTAGTCACAAAAACAGGATGGTCAGCTTACAGTTTGTGAAAAACTTGTAGAATGTTGTAAAAAGGCCTTGTGGACAGACAAGGCAAAGCAGAACTTTTATCAGTGGAAGGGCTTTCCACATTCGCGTCAGCTAACCTCCTAGACGCTGAGGGATGGACTACCTGTTGGTGGGCAGATGGCGTCTGTTCGTGGCGTGACGGTGGAGAGAGCGAGGCTGGGTTGTGTCCTCCCTTCGGCCCGATTAAGCAGCTGGAGGAGGAGAGCCCGGATGAGCTTCCCGACGCGGTGTCTCAGCTAGAGGAGCAGGAGCTCCTCTCTGAAGCAGGTAAAGGGGGGGAGGGAGTGTGTCAGTTGCCCGCCGAGTAAAGGTCGCAGGTGGGGGTGACGGACGTTCTCCCCGAGCCTCTCGGACTCCCGAACGGGCCTGCGGAGGTTCCGCAGGGTCTTGATGGCTCGCAAGAAAGTATTAACTTTTCTTGGGCTGCAGAGGAGTTGAAACATGTTCTTCTTCCCCTGCAGTCCTTAGTTAAGGTTTTTCAGGTCCTGCAGGAGACAAAGGAGGACTTGGACAGGAAGATCAGCGCCCCGTTGGCGGCCGTCGTTAAATGGCTGGAGACACGGGGGGTGTCGGCCTCCTGCCTGCAGGACACAGCGGTCCAGGTAGGTGAAGCCTGGGCCGTAGAGGAAAGGGGGCAGAGCGCAACGGCTGCAGTTATTATCAGTGCTGCTTGTCAGGCTGCCCCGCCCACTACACAAGACGCCGCCGCGTGGACTGACACTGTGGCAGAGGACTGTGCGGAGAGGCAGCCGGTGGATGTCGGCTGCCAAACAACTCCGTCCCGTCTGCCGGTGCCGGTCTGCGGTCGTCTAAAGGGGTCCAGACGGCACAGGGTCTCCCTTCTTCCCATAAGGGGACCCAGACCGTCAGTGCACCCCAGAGGAAGAGGAGGACCCAGACAAAGAGGTCGGTGCAGCGTAGCCCGTCGGTGTGACGGTGCAGGAGGGCTACGCTGCGGAGGGGCAGACACGTCACAAGCCCTCCCCGTAGTGGGCGAAGGGGCAGGAGTTTCCTGCCTGTTTCCGTTCCCGCAAGGGTCTAGCTGTAGGGGGTCGGTTGTGTTTTAACTGCGGCCGCGGTGGCCATGTCTGGAGGTGTTGTCCTTAGAGGACTTCTGAGTAGCAGGGACATTGGGGCAGCACCCCCAGACCTGTTCGTTATGTTTTTACAGGGCACAGCCGCGGAGCCAAGGATGCCGACTCCCTGTCCTGGAGAGGATCGGCCCTCGTGGGGCAGGCCGATGAGCCCCACAAGCCTCATCTGAGGGAGGGGAACTGTAAAAGACAGTTGGGTCCCATAACCGGCAGAGACGCCCCTGCTGCTTATGTTCCAGGGAAGCCATCATAGGCAGTCCAATACCTCCCACAGGATGCTTGGTGGCAGCCTCCCTGGCCGACGGTGATTCCTCAACCACCTGCAGGGCTCCGTGGGAGATGGAGTCCTCCACAGCTTGGTTGGGGCCCGGGATGGCCGCTGGGGGGGGGGGGGGCGCGTGTGCTGTCTGCTTCCAACAGCCCGGCTGGACGAGTCTTCAGCCCCATCCGAAAGTGCAATTAGGACCAGGTGGTTAATCACCTGGAACACTTCCGGGTGGGCTATAAAAGGGCCCAGCTACCACCACTCGATGAGCCAGAGTTGGGAGGAAGGAGACGAAGCTTGAGAAGGAGTGGTGGTAAAGGAAGAGAAGTGTTGTGTATTTGTGCTTGGGGACTGTGTTTGGGCTGTGTGGCATGGGGAAGACATGTCCCACAGCTGAAGAAAAATAAAGTCTTTGTACTTTTTATATGTGCCTCCGTGTCTATCTGTGTCGGGTCAGGCGCCTATATAGCGCCTTTGTTACAAATGCTACTTTAAAACATTAAAGGTTTAAAGATTCAATAACACCACATTTATCAGCATTTACGTTCAACTTTCAGCTCGTCTAAAGCTTTGGACCTATTATGCTTACGATAGAGTCTCATCCCTGGATTTTGATTTTGTATTCCTTTTGTACTTTGTATCCTTTCTTCAGGCTAATCTTCCTCCTTTGTTAATTGTTGTTTTGTTAATGAATCATCTTTTGTTAATCTCTTTTGCTTATTTAACTATTTCTTCTAGTTTCTGTAATTAAGTGTCAGATCGTTTCTTGATAGTGGCGGAGGGGGTGAGGCCCTTAAATACATACAAGCTGTAAGTGCTGTGATGAGGCCTCTCAACAAGTATCTGGGGCTTACAACTTACATGGTGGATTCTATTGTTATTGTGTTCATCTGTTTCCTCAGCAGTTGTGATGTTTTGACTTTTGTTTGTTTCAGGATTGATTTAGGATTACGGGTATGGCCTTGTTGTTTGGACTTTTGGTTTAGAGTTTGCATTTTTGTTTACTTCTGCTTGTGAGAAGGAGTCATGAATATGGCAAAAGGATGTAAGACCTAATAAAAATCTAAATAAGCAGGCCTGGACATTTATAGACCTGTCCAGATATTATCTTACCCCAGGCACTCAGCCCTCTTATGCCAACTACAGCCTTTTGCCAACACAGGGCCAAAAATGGGGATCTAGATTTAGACCTTTAGTTTTAAAGGTTTAAAATGCATAAAAATACCTTATGACAGGGAGGAACCACAAAAACTCTGACGATTTCATTCTGTCCCATGTCGACTGGTGACTGGAAGCGTGCACTGTATTAGAAGTGGTAACAGGAAAAAAATTTCCATCTGCTACAGTTACATCCTTAGAAGACATTCAAGAGTGAATGTCCCAAAATGCTGCTGCATACAATTATGCAGGTCACCAGCCGGGGCATCTGGGCACCAATATTCTCCTAAATATGGTTTATGAATACCTGCAGATGGGGATGAAAGTAAACGCTATTGCTAAACCTCTTGATTTGTCATTAAGGAGTATAAGAAGAAAAATGAAACAATATGATATAAGGCAAGCATAACACATTTACATAAGTATACATTTGCAGAGAGATCAAAAACATACCTGTCACTGTTTCAGTTAATCAATCCACACTGGTGAAAGTTATGCTTGCTGCCAGATCACAGAAATATTTTGAAATGGAATGCTTCTTACCTGAACTGCTGACACCCTTTGCCCCACCTCTTGATGCTGATTGGTCATTTGAATACATTCAGTTTTGGTATGATTAATGTGAGGTCTTGAACAGAAATGCAATACTTTCGAAGCAAGTACTAAGCAAAATGCAATATGTTTGATTTGCTTTTAGTTACAACACACCATCTATAGACATGAATTAAAATGCAACACGGAAATTGTGTGTTATAGTAAATAGCAGTCAATTATTTGGTTAGTATGTTTTAATTATGACATTATAAAAGAGGTTGCTAAAATTAAATGCACCACATGCATTTGCATTGCCTTGCAATGTAGTTAACACACTGGATTGCATTTAGTTTTGCCATGAATAATCTATATAAATTTTCACTCAATTTTGAATTTTGTATTCTTTTGATATTTATTATCCTGTTTCATTTAATATTTTCAAATTTTGTTTTCTGCTTATCGTTTAGTTCTTTATTTTAAAAATGTAATAGATGGTAACTGGGGCCAGGGGTTTGGCAGTTTTCCCTTCTTCTTTTGCCACTACCTGTTTAGGCCTATGGCCGGCATCTCAATACTGTCTTCATGGACCCATTTGTAATAATAAACTTTAGCTATGCTTTATTTTGTAGCTCATTTTCATACTTGCTTAGCGGTAAATTGAGGAGTTTTATAATTGCCTCTCTTGGTACTTGTCAGTGCTTACACTTTAACTTGCTCCCTGTGAAGTACTGTAATGATGTCAAATTGGATTTGTGCTTTCAGCAAATTTATGCTTCGTGAAGACATTCTGACCATTTCCAGCCTGATGTCTCCTTGTGTGTAGCACACATTGGTTCATGGGAGCTTCCGGCTTAGTGTATTTTTTTTCTGGGGAAAAAAAAAATTGTTTCAAACTTTAAAAGCATTAAATAATCATTACAAGTAATTTTGCAAAACTTTTCAGTGTGCTGCCATTTTTAATTTAACACAGAAGAAAATGTCACTTGAGACACTTTATTATTTTGGAATAATCTTTCACATGTAAGTGATACATAATTAAAAAAAATAGCCAAGATATTTGTTTGGCAGATGTTTTGAAATTCACTGCTTTTGAGCAACGGAA
The DNA here is from genome assembly GCA_026402145.1 of Polypterus bichir lapradei. Classification (NCBI taxonomy): domain Eukaryota; kingdom Metazoa; phylum Chordata; class Cladistia; order Polypteriformes; family Polypteridae; genus Polypterus; species Polypterus bichir. Next base: position 53,386,256 of record JANRMT010028174.1, on the reverse strand, counting down.
GAAATCATCGAGCCACTGGTGAGGAGACATGACACATTCACACTACGACTCTCCATACGTCTTTAGACTCCAGTGCTTAAACACAGCATACATTTCTGTTATTTCTGTCTAGTGAGCCCTGATGTTGGTTTTTGTAATTTATAAATTTGGACTACAGATCACAGATGTGCAGCCAAAAAGAGAATAAAGGGTTGTGTGACTCCTGGCCAGATTTTTTTTTTTTTTTGTATTTGCTGCACCATATAAATAAAATACATTATTTTTTTATTATTGCAATGTACCTCCAGCCTATATATCTGACACTGTGTTGTTGTTATACTGTTTGCCCTGAAAATGTGCTTGTAAAACAAAGACTGACTGTGTCCTCCTTGCAGAGTTTAGTGCTGGCATCCCAACCTTTGAATTGAATTAGACAAGCAAGAAAAATGTATGGAAATTTGTATTAATGGCTGTTTTCCACAGGAAGTTTTACTGTTCATAAAAATAATCTGTGCTTCTGGCCCTGCTGATTTCAAGCAGGTCAAAAATTACACAGAGAGAGAGAGGGGAGAGGAAAAGAGCCTCAAGTAAAACAGTAATTTAGTGCAGATGACTTCAAATGAAGACTTTTTCTATAATTTTGTCTGGCCTTTCAGTCAATTCATCCTTAAAACTATAATAATGAACAATTAAACTCCCAGCATTTTTCTCAATTACTCGATTTGAAAGTTAAAAACCTACTCAGATGAAGTTTAGAGATACACAGTAAAAAGGGCTTTTATGTTTATTCCAGTTGATAAATATACTTTTAATACTTTGGAGGCTTAGTCATTTGGAAATGAGCTCGGAGGCCATGCTGACAGGTGACAGGGCCGCGCCACATGAAAACCAGCTGTATGTCAATGGTGATCTCATGTTCCCACACTGGAAAAATCCATCGAGCCTCATTTGGATGAGATTTGCAATTCAAATGCGTTTCAAACGTTTGGCCAGAAAGGCTTCAAGTCATGCTCTTTAACTATTGTGTGTTCATGTTTGCCGTCTGAACATTTGAATGAAAAATCTTTCACTTTGCTGACAACACCATCTGCCTGCCAACAGAACTTGGAGACAAAAATGGTGGGGTGGGGGTGGGGGGGAGTGTGTAATAATTTGGCTTATTAACTTTAAAAGTTGTTTATCAAATAAAATTCTTGAAGGTTTAGGTTCTGACACACTGCCTTTCTGTGCAGTATTTACGACAAGTGACTTTTCTACGACGCTAGACTTCTCTGCACTTGTGCATCATGGAGCTATGGCTTGGTTTTCCAGTTTTGTTATCTGTGGTTTAAAGTTAGAGCGGAAGTTTTTTACTGGTTTCCTTAAACGTCAGTTTGATTTTGTATACCATGCTTCACTACAGGCTTTTGTTCAGTCACCTCTCACCTCCATTATCCTCTGATGCTGTGGCGGTTGCATGCCCAAACCCCCCCATCCCAGAATCAGTTAATTGAAGGGAGGGTTGAGTCCATAAGCGCACCTTGCAGTGGACTGTCCATTCGCTCAGCGTTGGGTCCTGCTCTGAATCCCATTCTGCCATAGCATGCTGTATGGTTCTGAAGCGGACTAAGCAGGTTTGATAAAGGAATGGAGGAATAGAGTATTGTCTAATTTTTGCTCCCAGGTTGGGTTCATAAGCCACAATGAAGTGCTAAGTTGAAAGGGCATTCAAGGTTTTGATTGATGTCTTGCAGATAATGTGGCTCTGGGCCTCACAACTTAATGAAGTGGCTTCAAAAATGAAACGAGAGAATTGTCATCATTCCATCGTACAATTCTTCACTCCTCTGAGAACTGGACAGTCTGAACTTTTTTATTGGAAAAACTAAAGTGTTTAAGCAATGCCAACCTAGTCTTAACTAGTAGAGTACACTTCTTGTGTGCCTAGCCTTTTTACTTTCTCATAAACGAAGTATAGGGAAAGTACTGTAATCATCCAAAAATTCCATTTCGAGATTTTAATAAATCTCAATGTTTTAGACCTTCCCCAAGTCCGAAAATGCCATTTTTGGAATTATGTCTGTGTGTGTGACTGTATGTGTAAACACGATAACTTGAGTACACTTTCACTTAGGTCAACCAAGTTTTTCATACAAGTATTGGTACAAAACTTACATTTCTGTCAACTTCCGAGTGGTACTTTTTTTATTCATGCAACTTTAGAGTCTGATTTATTCAACTTTACTTTTATAATAATTGTCCAATATATTATTAATTTGAATATAAAAATATAATCATTGTCTTGCGGTTTACTCCTCAAATATCCATCCCCATAACCAAGTATACGAGAAAGTCTATATGAGACCACTCCCCATTTTTTCTAATGGAAGAGTCCAGTAAGTTCAAATCTTAAAACTATAAAGACAAAGTATGAATAAAGCACCTCTGCCATGCTTTCCTGTTTACCAAAAGGGAGTCAGGAAACTTCACCGAAAACAGTAGCAGTAGCAACTGAGACTGTCATTCGTTTAAGGGGCATGTTTGGTACCACATCTGCTTCAAGCTCCGATGATTTAGGTTTAAATACTATCTTGCTGACTGTCCATGTGGGTTTACTCTGTTCCTTCATATATCCCAAAGTCCAGCTGGTTGAATAGATGCTGACTTTAAACTGTCCTGGTGGAACACATATGGCTCTTTAGAAGTGTGTGCGCCTCAAAATTGAGTGGCATCCATCCAAGGGTGGTCTGAGCCGTTTCTCTCATTATTACTCATTTTCCATTATCCCAATGACATAATTGTCTACTGTTTTACTCCAGCCAATGTTGTTGCCCTGGCTTGAGTTTATTTTCTGTTTACTTTATTCTCTGCTTTTGTAATATTATACTTTTTGTTGATAATAGTGTTTATTGAATATATTGTATAACATTATTAATACAGTGGCATGTAAACGTTTGGACACCCTTGCTTAAAATGTCTGTTACTATGAATAGTTAAGTGAACAAAAGATGAACTGATCACCAAAAGGCATAAAGTTAAAGATGACACTTTTTTTTTTATACAAGATTAGTGTATTGTTTTTGCTTTGTAGAATTTCAAAGTGAAAAAAGGGAAAGTAGCACCAAGTAAAAGTTTGGGCACCCCAATGATATTTGAGGTCTCACATAACTTTTACCAATGTCTCAGTTGTTAATTAGCCCATTAGGACTATGGCTTGTTCACAGTCATCATTAGGAAACCTCAGGGTATGCAAATAGCAAAGCTGTATAAAATTCTCTGACTCCACAAACCTTGCCCCAACAATCAGCAGCCATGGGCCCCTCCAACCAGCTCTCTAACACTCTGAAAAATAAAATAATTGATGCTTATAAAATAGGAGAAGGCTACAAGAAGCATTTTCATGTTAAGAAATGGCAGTTAACAGGAACAGTGGAGGTCTAGGAAGACCAAGAAAACTTTCTGAAAGAACTGCTAGCTGGAATTCTAGAAAGGTAAATAATAACCCACATTTGACTGCAAAAGGTCTTTAGGAAGATTTAGCAGACTGTGCACTGTTCTACTGTGCAGTGATACCTCAACAAATATGACCTTCATGGTACATTCAGCAGAAGAAAACCTTTCCCGTATCCAAGCCACAAAATTTAGGGCCTGTAATTTGCAAATGAACATCTAAACAAGCCTAATGCAATTTGGACACAAGTCCTGTGGACTGATGAAATCAAAACATAACTTTTTGGCCACAATGTCCAATGGTATGCTTGTAGAAAAAACAGTGCGGATTTCAAGGGAAAGGTCACCTCTCCAACTGTTAGACATGGGAGGTGGATCAATCATGCTTTGGGCTTGTGTTGCAGCCAGCAGCACAAGGAACATGTCATTGATAGAGGGAAGAATGAATTCAAATAAACACTGGCAAATTCTGGAAACAAATATGACATCATCTGTAATAAATGTTGAATTTAAAGAGAGGATGGCCCTACAAGACGACCTAAAGCACACCTCAAATCTACAATGGAATACCACAAGAAGTACAAGCTGATGGTTTTGCAATGGTCCTTACAGTTCCCTGATCTAAAACATCATTGAAAATCTGTAGATACAGTGGCTTGCAAAAGTATTCGGCCCCCTTGAACTTTTCCACATTTTGTCACATTACAGCCACAAACATGAATCAATTTTATTGGAATTCCACGTGAAAGACCAATACAAAGTGGTGTACACGTGAGAAGTGGAACGAAAATCATACATGATTCCAAACATTTTTTACAAATAAATAACTGCAAAGTGGGGTGTGCGTAATTATTCAGCCCCCTGAGTCAATACTTTGTAGAACCACCTTTTGCTGCAATTACAGCTGCCAGTCTTTTAGGGTATGTCTCTACCAGCTTTGCACATCTAGAGACTGAAATCCTTGCCCATTCTTCTTTGCAAAACAGCTCCAGCTCAGTCAGATTAGATGGACAGCGTTTGTGAACAGCAGTTTTCAGATCTTGCCACAGATTCTCAATTGGATTTAGATCTGGACTTTGACTGGGCCATTCTAACACATGGATATGTTTTGTTTTAAACCATTCCATTGTTGCCCCTGCTTTATGTTTAGGGTCGTTGTCCTGCTGGAAGGTGAACCTCCGCCCCAGTCTCAAGTCTTTTGCAGACTCCAAGAGGTTTTCTTCCAAGATTGCCCTGTATTTGGCTCCATCCATCTTCCCATCAACTCTGACCAGCTTCCCTGTCCCTGCTGAAGAGAAGCACCCCCAGAGCATGATGCTGCCACCACCATATTTTGAAGTGGGGATGGTGTGTTCAAAATGATGTGCAGTGTTAGTTTTCCGCCACACATAGCGTTTTGCATTTTGGCCAAAAAGTTCCATTTTGGTCTCATCTGACCAGAGCACCTTCTTCCACATGTTTGCTGTGTCCCCCACATGGCTTGTGGCAAACTGCATACGGGACTTCTTATGGTTTTCTGTTAACAATGGCTTTCTTCTTGCCACTCTTCCATAAAGGCCAACTTCGTGCAGTGCACGACTAATAGTTTTCCTATGGACAGATTCCCCCACCTGAGCTGTAGATCTCTGCAGCTCGTCCAGAGTCACCATGGGCCTCTTGGCTGCATTTCTGATCAGCGCTCTCCTTGTTCGGCCTGTGAGTTTAGGTGGACGGCCTTGTCTTGGTAGGTGTACAGTTGTGCCATACTCCTTCCATTTCTGAATGATCACTTGAACAGTGCTCCGTGGGATGTTCAAGGCTTTGGAAATCTTTTTGAAGCCTAAGCCTGCTTTAAATTTCTCAATAACTTTATCCCTGACCTGTCTGTTGTGTTCTTTGGACTTCATGGTGTTGTTGCTCCCAATATTCTCTTAGACAACCTCTGAGGGCGTCACAGAGCAGCTGTATTTGTACTGACATTAGATTACACACAGGTGCACTCTATTTAGTCATTAGCACTCATCAGGCAATGTCTATGGGCAACTGACTGCACTCAGACCAAAGGGGGCTGAATAATTACGCACACCCCAATTTGCAGTTATTTATTTGTAAAAAATGTTTGGAATCATGTATGATTTTTGTTCCACTTCTCACGTGTACACCACTTTGTATTGGTCTTTCACGTGGAATTCCAATAAAATTGATTCATGTTTGTGGCTGTAATGTGACAAAATGTGGAAAAGTTCAAGGGGGCCGAATACTTTTGCAAGCCACTGTAGATCTCAAAAGAGCAGTGTATGCAAGACAGCCCAAAAATCTTGAGAATTAGAAACATTTTGCAAGGATGAATGGGCAAAAATATGCCAAGAAAGAACTAAAACACTCTTAGTTGGCTACAAAAAACGTTTACAAGCTGCGATACTTGCCAAAAGGGGTCTTACTACGTACTGACCCAAACTTTTGCTTCAGACCCTTTTCATTTTTTGGTATTTTATACTTGTGAATGATGGAAATAAAAATGTAACCTTGCTTAAAGTGTTAAAGAAATGTGTCATCTTTAACTTTATGCCTTTTGGTGATCAGTTCATCTTCTGCTCACTTAACTATTCAAAGTGACAGACTTTTTAAGCAAGGGTGCCCAAACATTTGCATGTCACTGTATACTTATGTAGTTTATTTAGTTCTCTGCCATGTCTCTTTCATCCCTACTTTTTCTTGTGTTCTTTTTCCGGTTTTCTGTGGTGGCAATCTGTGCCACCACCACCTGATCAAAGGACCGTGAAGTTCCTACATTCATGGATTAAAGGCCAGAAGTCCACATGACCGTCATCATCAAGTTCTTCCGTGTGAACCCTAAATACAATAAGGACTGATTGAGATCATTTATGTTAGGTAGAATGCCTAGAGGGGGCTGGGTGGTCTTGTGGCATAGAAACCTCTGCAGATGAAATTTTTTTTCCTCCAGCCGTCTGGAGTTTTATTTGCTTTTTCTGTCCTCCCTGGCCACCGGACCTTACTTTTATCCAATCTTAATTAGTGTTCCCTAATTCTAATTTCTTATTTATGTTGTCTTTTTTTCTTTCTTCATCATGTAAAGCACCTTGAGATACATCATTTGTATGAAAATGTGCTATATAATTAAATGTTGTAGTTGTGAGCCTAGGGAGATCGGGCCACCTAACCATGCAGCTAGAGTTTTGGCCCCAGCAAGTATTTAGAGTGAAGCCTCTGCATTTATCGGGCTGGATTCCTCCATTTGGTTTATTATTTTTGATTTCGATCCCTGCATTTTCTTTAAGGTTCTGTCTTCTGTTTTATGATATTTACATTTGTTTGCATAGGTTATCTTCTTTTTTACCCTTTTGTAGGCATTGCCTTTGTAAATGAATTCTTCAGATATTAAGAAATTATGTTTCATTTTGGAGCCAGAGGATTATGTAATTATTTTCCTCTCTTTCTGATAATCCTTTTAAAAGCCTTTACTCAATTTTTGGGCTTTTCAGTTTGGAGCTCTGCTACCTGTGGTGGTGAGGCTCACTCTTTGAATGCAGACCATGTAATTGGATCAGGTCTGGCACTTGGTTTTCAGAGGCATGCATCTCTTTTGTGATTTCTGATTGTCAGGAATCATAACATCTATTTTGGCCCAGTACAGCATTCTATTTAGAGCTCTACAATAAGAGTTTGAAATACAGAGTTTCAAAATTATTTTTTAATCATTTAGATTCGATGCCTGGGTATTGGCAAAATACAGTTCTGAAGATTGTGATTGGCACTCACAACAGACAGGACTGTGAGCTCATTAAAAGTAGTATATTGGTACTTCAGCTGGGTAGTGTTGCTGTGCTTGTGGCTTTGTGCTCTCACTGACCATGCAGGAACCCCCATGGTTAATAACACTGTAAAGCAAGAAGCTGCCCAGACTCCACTAGACACTAACTATATGACTCTAAGCCACAGCAGCTGCAGATCAACAGTAGTCTGTGTACAAAGAACTGTGGGACAGGAAACACTTGGGTGGGGGGAACAACTCCTTGTGCCATGTTAATACTCCTGATGACCCTTGTCAGTGAATGCCCAAGTGCTAAAGTTAAAAGGTCACCAAAGTGCAGTGGATTAAAAACTGTCTTCATTTTGTACAGCATCCTTCTATAATAAACATGACCTCAAGGTGTTTTACAAGTACAAAGGCAGTCGTTTACACTGATTGCCTACATTTGGAGCCCAGGTCAGTGAAGTGACTAGATCAAGGTTACACATGGAAGCAGCAGTGGGGGCGTTATCACTGGACCACAATGTCTGCTAAATGAACACTTTAAATTGATGAAAACTGAGGAAGTTGAGGAATGTAGAACTGTTATTATAAAAAAGAGGCAATACAGGGCCACAAAGCCAACCTATTTTAAAAGTTTGTGTTTATCTGTTGCTTATAACCACAGCAAAGTACAAAAAAGGTACATGAAGACAAAACCACAAATGTAATCAAATAGCACTTATAGTCGTAACTATACAGTGTGTATTGAAATTACTTTGAAGTGGCTAGGTTTGCTGACTCACCCATCTGCTATCCAGGGTTCAGTTCCAACTACTATGCTCAGATTTACCTCAGAAGTCCAATGTTGGAGCTGGGAATGATGTCACACCTGAGTTGACCATGTTCCAGTAAAACATTCAGAAAAACAATTGGAATGCCTGCAGGTACACCTGTGTTATGCTTACTCTTTCAGAATGCAGACCACTACCGTACAATGCATTACACACAGTATTTTGAGTATCTAAACACAACAGCATCACAGATGCAGTAGCAGTTGGGCAGTACCGTGGGTACGATTAATTTATTAAAAGACACAAACAGACAGAAGAGTTAATGAACAGTGTACAGCTTTCACTCAAGTTTACAGTGTATGTTGCCATTTTCGATTGAGATCATCAACAACAACAACATTTATTTATATAGCACATTTTCATACAAACTGTAGCTCAAAATGTTTTACATAATAAAGAATAGAAACAATAAAAGACACAATAAGAAAACAAAATAAGTCAACATTAATTAACATAGAATAAGAGTAAGGTCCAGTGGCCAGTGGGGACAGAAAAAACAAAAAAAAAACTCCAGACGGCTGGAGAAAAAAAATCTGTAGAATCTGTAAAATCATAATGTGAAGTCGGATAAACTCGGACTTGACAGATCAACCCTGAGTTTCCGAGTAGGAAATCAGACTTGTGGGGGTGCTCCAGTTGAAAATTTAGACTAGGAACTTGGGAATTCTGACTTCCTAGGACTAGCCATTGTCAATTTGGAGTAGGCAAATTCTCCTTTATCCCCATGGATTCTCCTCAGGCTTCTCTGGTTTTTCTCCTATATGTTTGTTTGTCAGTTCTAAATTGGCTAAGTGTGACTGTGGATAAGAGCGATTTCATCTTACGCGGAGGTGGTTACTGCTCTACTTCTAATGCTGCCGAGAGAAGTTTCTGCATCCAACAATGCTAAATTTAAAATAAAATAATGAAACTAATGGGGGGCATGAAGGTGAATACATAGAGCTGATTGCGCCATGATGAACGCTGTTATAGTTTAAGGATAATCCTGCCTTTGTACTGATCCCTCCTGGAGTGCCAAAGCTTATTACTTAGCAATGATTTTTCAACAGCTTTGCAATTTCATCAGAACATAAACGTCAGAGAGAGTGAGTGTGTGGCCAACAGAGCTAAAGACTATAAATAAGGTGCTTACTGCATTTAAATGAAGTGTGATTACAGTGCGTTACTTTTAGACAGTACACTTTACAGTATACATTCATATTTGATAGAGAGCATACCACCCACCTGGCATTTATCCAATTTTGGAATAAACAACAAGAATGGAGAAATTTCAAAATAAGATTTCTAGCAGGTTTCATGGCTAGTCCACTTGTGCACCTCTCAAGCATCCCATGTCTAGACTTTATGGTTCACTGGTTTGAAACACTCTTAAGCTCTTTCCCAGGGTCATGGGTCTCTCTTCTTTAGCTACAGAAATATCAAGCTAAAATTTTGGTGTGCCCAAACCAGTGAGCCCTATGTGATCCTCTAATAACCGAGTATCCCAAGCTGAGCCTGAACTGCCCACTTTAAAATGGAAAAAGGATTACAGATCCCACAATCTTGCACTTTATGCCAGAAAATGGGCTGGAGGACAATGAATTGTCTCTGCTGGTCCTCTAAATCACAATCTTTAAAAGAGCAAATTGATTCTAGCTTTGCTGGCTACGGGCACTGTGTTGCCCCCTATTGACTGGGAGGTGCTCTGGCTCATGGCTAGATTTCCACTGCCTCTTACTTGAGCCCCCAAGTATACTATTCCTGGAAAACACTAAAGCTAAAGAGATCAAGGCCCCTGGTAGCAAAACCCTTCATGCACTGGAAAACTGCATTCCCATTTGTTGCATGGGTTTATTCCTATTTGTTTATGAGGTAATGCTGGGTACAACCTTTTGTGTACTTGTGTAAACACTCCCCTCTCCTGGCAGCCAGTTACTATTTCCCAAATTTTATAACATGTCCAACTAAGCTCCAGATAGCTGATGTGCCTGCACTGATAATGAACCCAACTGTGAACTTTTATTTGTATTCTACCAGAATAATCAATGTTGGAGTGTCCCTTGTGGTGCACTACAGAGCAAATTGTGGACTTGGGTAGCTGGAATTCGAGACCAGCATTTTCTCTCTTTTTTCATTGTCATTTGGATGTTTTAAGAACATAATTTGTATTTTAAACAATACCTGTATTTGTATTTTTCTGTGAATACTGCATGACATTTATTTAATATACAAGTGTAGAGCATTATTAGCTTACTAGTTGAAGTGGGAAAACATTTAACTAAATTAAGTATACTAATGATCTTTTATCTAAAACGCTTAATCTAGTTAAGGGTTGAAGGGTGACAGAGCTTATCCCAGCAGCATCAATTACAAAGAAGGAACCAAACCTGAACTGATTGCCAGTCCATCAAAGGGTGAACTTACTCATACTGTAGAATTTACAGCCAATACTAAACCTAACTGCATACTTTTGGGATGTGGTAGGAAACCAAGAGAACAAAAAGGAAAACTCATGCTTCTGTGGGGAAAACACACAAACGCCACACAGGCAGTTACTAGACTAGGATTTGACCTCAGGCTTATGGATCTATCAGGAAGCACCACCAACCAATATCCCACCTAACACAGAAGTACTATAATTTAAAAGGAAACTACTTCTCTTTTGCAACATAAATAGGTTCTGTTGGTTCTCATATTTCCTTCCACCAAAGAACCCTTTTTCAGCTTTGTGGTGAACAACTAGGGGTCCAGCCTCTTTCTTTGTTAAAGGTCAGTCAAGACAGAAAAGCATGAAATTCAGCTTCCCCAAAAAAGTCTAGATGCACTGAGTGTGTTTTAAATGAAAAAGAGAAGCCTAAAATTAATCTTAAGAGAAAGGAGAGCAAAATGTAAGCCTTGTCACCAAGAAACTGTCCACAACAAATCAACCAAGTACTTTAAGGGTTCAAAAATAGCATCAACAATGAATGGCACCAAAGAGAAAAAAGCAGGAAGTCAAAATGTATCAGCAGGGTTATACAGAAACTCAGTATGCTGAAAGTTACATCTTAAAATCCGACATAATAAAAGACATAATCTGTCTTTTAAAGTTTTAAATAAATAACATAAAAAATAAGGCAAAAGAACTACACATACAAGGAGCTTAAATAAGTGTTACATATATAAAGGCTATCAATAAGTAATGATATAATTGGGAATTGTTATTCTTCTTCTTATTATTATTATTGTTTTTCACCGGTATTTTATTTAATGCACGTTTAAGATTGGGATGTTATAAGCCTTTTACTAACATTTCAGAGCCAAACCAATGAGTCAAAGGTACACACACACACACACACACACACACACACATATAAATTATATATATATATATATATATATATATATATATATATATAAAAAAAAACAATGATTTTGACTTCATTACCATATACATTTAATTTATTACATTGTTATGAAGCCCAATTCCACATAGAATTCCAGTGTACTCTATTACAATGAAAACAGCAGAATTAGAAAATAATACTAAATGCCATGCAAATAAAAACATTAATATTAAACTTCCACTTCAGTCCTTTTCATTTCTGTCAAGGCATACTCCATATGGTACCTTCTGAAAGAACTTGTTATAGAAGTTAAAGCAAAATTCAAGTGTTAACTTTAAAATAAAATATTAAAAAAACTGTTTTGTCACATTTTATTAGCAAAGTGTATTATATCATTAACTTTTTCAATCACTGTATTCGTTAGACTAATCTCTGACCTTGCTGTATATTATCCTGCAATAAAATAGTCTTTAGAAAACACTTTATCAAACTTACCATTTGTTCATACTGCTTATTTTGTAAAGGATTGTTGTTTTTATTCAGACGCTGTATATACCATTAAAAAGGTGTCATTTTGATCACCCAATTCTGAAGAGTCTCATAAATCAGATTTGTCAAGGCCAACAGGGTCAACAACGAAAGTCTGACCTTTTACTTCAAGTATTCAGATAAAGCCACTGGTGAAAAACTGTGGTTGTTAAAATAACTGATGGCAGGCGGTTTAACTGCAATATTTACAAAATAACAAAAAAGAAGCTGGATTGATTTTACACTTTTATTTGAATCGATAACCACTTGGCTTGGTGACAATATATCGTGCCAAAGAAATCAAAATGGCATCTAAATGACCATCACAACTGGTAGTAAATTTAAATGCATATTAAAAGAAGCTAATTGAAAATGCTTACATATATGTTTTAATAGACTTACAGGTTACAGACTTCAATTCTGCCAGAACAATAACTAAAGTACCATAGGAAATTTATGATCAGTTATAATACCAATGCACCTAAGCTAAACTATGAATTGTGGGTATACGACTGCTAACATGATATCCCATAAAAACACTGGGCAACCACTAAAGTAACAAATCCAACATAGCGTTTCAAGATGAATGTTGGGGGAAAAATGAAGCAGGAAAGAAAAACGATGTGCTCAAAAAAAAAAAAAAAGTTTAATTACCAAGCCCACAAACTCACTTTTACAGTTTAAGTGGGATCACTGGCCAGTATTTTGGCTGTTTCTTGTCACAGTTCCTGTCAAACGTGAGCTGCATGGCCGTTTCCATACCCTGGATTTTGGCAGCGTCTTCCCCATAAAGTTTCTTCATTTCCGCTACCCGTCTCTCGCCAGGTTTTTCCAGAGGTGGTTTTGCACTTCGACCAGATATGGAATGCAGACCATGGTCTGCCGGCATGTATGAGCTGTGCTGCTCTGCTTCCAGCTGCTGCTGTTCTTCTGGAGAAGAAAGAAAAAGAAAAAAAAAAAAAAAAAAAATTTGTCAAAATAAAAGGGTAGAAAAAAAGTTTTCACATAACTATACAACATTGAATCACAATGGATTTAATTTGGCTTTTTTGACACTGATCAAGAGATAAAAACACTTTAATGTTAAAAACAAGTCTCTGTACAGAGGTCTAAATTAAATACAAAAATGAAATACACAATAATTGATTGCACAAGTATTCAAATCCTTTAATATAACACACCTAAATCATTCAGGTGCAGCCTGTTGTTTTAGAAGTCACACAATTAGTTTAATGGAGTTCGACTGTCTGTGGTTTCAATTGATTATAGTCCAAATGCACATTTTATCTGGGAGGTCCAACTTGTGGTGAGTTAGTAAGACAGGCTAACCTACACAATGAAGACAAAAGAATACTCCAAGCAACTTAGTGAAAAGGTGAATGAAAAGCACAAGTCAGGGGATGGAGATAAGAAAATATCCAAGTCAATGAATATCCCTTGGAGTCCAGTTAAATTAATCATTAGGACATGGCAAAAGTATGGCCAAGCAATAAATCTGCCTATAGTTGGCTGTCCACAAAAACTGAGTGACTGTGCAAGAAGATCAGTGAGGGAGGCCACTAAGTGACCTATGAGAACAATGAGAAGTGTGACTTTTAAAAAAACAGGTGGCATCAGTAATGGTTTAAGTGTGTCATATTAAAAGAGGTGAATACTTGTGCAATTAGTTAATTTGTATTTTAAATTTTTAATTAATTTAGACCACTTTGTAGAGATGCATTTTTCACTTTGAAATCAAGGAGTATTTTTCCATTGATTAGCATCAAAAAAGCCCAATTAATTTGACTCTGATTCAACAGTGCATAAGTCAGTTTCACATGTACTATGCCATCAAATGTTTTCTTAGTTCTTAGAAGTAGAATAGTTTGTACTATCCATCCATCCATTATCCAACCCGCTCTATCCCAACTACAGGGTCACGGGGGTCAGACTGTGCATTAATTGTATTAGTTTTTCTGCTTTAGAAGTAAAACATTATCTCCAATACTAACTATCCATCAATTATATGTACTCATGTTGTCCAATTCTAAGTCAAATAGGTCACAGACAACGCCAACAGCACTGGACAATGAGCAGAACCCTATACAGAATTAGTAAACTCACACAAAATTACATCAGGCCAACTTAACTAACCTGGATTTATTTACTGGGAAAACTGGAATATAAGGAGGTAAGCCCAGATGAGCAAACTCCACACAGACCCAAGATTCAAATCCAATGTACTACTAATAGCTCTGGCATCATCTATACTAATAAACGGCAAAGCCCTCACTCACTGACTGACTGACTGACTGACTCATCACTAATTCTCCAACTTCTCGTGTAGGTAGAAGGCTGAAATTTGGCAGGCTCATTCCTTACAGCTTCCTTACAAAAGTTGGGCAGGTTTCATTTCGAAATTCTACGCGTAATGGTCATAACTGGAAGTTGTTTTTCTCCATTTACTGTAATGGAGATGAGCTGGAGGGGCGGAGTTTCGTATGACATCATCACGCCTCTCACGTAATCACGCATTACGTAGAAAGCCAGGAACAGCTACAAAACGCGCTTTAGAAAACATGCATTATATAATTAAGAAGGCAGCGAAACAATTATAAGCGAGCGACTGACATATAAAACCATATTCAGCGGCTCACGTGAACTGACGCAGTGCGCAGACAAAAAGTAACAGTTCCAAAGAGTGCTGAACAAAAACCGAATTACACTGCTACGCTCAAATAGATAAACCACACGCTGTGGTGCGATAGTAAAGCATTCGCCAGTAGCGCCCACGTCCGAGGTTCGATTCCTGAGAGGGGATGCACTAAGTATGTACGCGCGCTTCTCGATTTATTTTAACCTCGCATCACATTAGTTTGACAAAAAGTAACAGTTCCAAAGAGTGCTGAACAAAAACCGAATTACACTACTATGCTCAAATAGATAAACCACACGCCGTGGCGCGATACTAAAGCATTCGACTGTAGCGTCCACGTCCGAGGGTCGATTCCCGAGAGGGGATGCACTAAGTATGTACGCGCGCTTCTCGATTTATTTTAACCTCGCATCCCCTTAGTTTGAGACGTATGAAAACGCATGCGGTTAACGCAGAAAGACAGATCACCTATTCACCTATTGAAGCTTCATGAATAATGGATACTTTATTCGCGATCAATGATTGTTTTGGTAAAGCCATACTCAGTGTATTCATTAGATGAACGGTAAAAAAGTAAGAGCGAGGGGACGGTAACTTACTGAAGCACACAAGCAAAACCACAATAGCACGCGGGCTCGATGTACTGACTTGCGCGATCACATTCCAAAAAATATTTCTTTTCAAGTTCAATTTAGTCCATATGAGTCAAACTCAAAGCCCACGGGCCACATCCGGCCCGGCGTGTAATTATATCCGGCCCGCGAGATCATTTTATATACTGTATTATTGTTATTAATGGCCCGGGTATATGAAGCGCTGGTAACACAATAAACTACAGATCCCATAAT
>JANRMT010028174.1:53318983-53350331 GCA_026402145.1 Polypterus bichir lapradei | reverse complement strand
ACACACACACACACACACACATATACATATACACACACACACTTTACTGCATTTCATCTTTAAAAAAAGATACCAAGAGCCCCGTCTTCATCTGTAAATACGTGCTCTCTTCTACAGAATTGAATACCTTTATTATTATTGTATGGTACAATGAGATTCAATATGCAAATCCTCCATAAACTTATTTTCCTTTAAAATGGTCAATTAACAACAACAACAACATCAACAATAATAATAACAACACAAAAAAAAACAATAAAAAATATACACTATGAAGCATAAGTGGCTCAGGTTGTGCAATATTACAACTGTAATGCAAGTTTACAATGAAGTAATTGTACTTACAAGTACAAACAGTTCTACCAGGAGCACTTGGACTGATTGAGTCTATTTATAGCTCTTGGGATGAAACTGTTTCTGGACTGTGAGGTCCCTACAGGAAAGACTCTGAAGCGTTTGCCGAATGGGAGAAGTTCAAATAGACGATGCCCATGGCTGAGTACAAAGTAATGAAACAGTTTGGACTAAAATGCAATGAAATGAATATACCAACACCAGGCCTACTTGTTCACAATCATTAAATTATTAATTATTCAGTACTAAGTTTCTCTTCCTTACTTAAAGCAGCAATTATATCACTGACACAATAAACACTTTCTAGTATTTCTTTACCACAACAGAAAGGAAGACATTGTGTATCAAGGAAAGCCAGAAAATACAGTTAAAATGTTCCAGTTAACGCAACAGAAACTGCCCGATTATGATCCGGGTCACTTCCTTGCGTTCCCATGTAATGTGGCCAGATGTGGTAATGACCTATGCTCTACTAGAAATGAACTCTCCAAATCATTAAGAAAAATAATGAGGCCAAGGCAGTCCTGAGGGGAATATGGTGAAGCTTCCGGGAAACTATGAAAATTAGCAACAATACAACCAACTCATTATTGTTTCTTCAGAACAATTGTAATAGGCGCTTTGCTTTAATACTATAAAACACTGTCCTTGCAGTGAAAGGCTCTGCCACATATGGAGACTACGGAGTCTATCCTGTTATACAATGTCACAAATGTATTACATATACTGTACAATGCAGCTGGCTTCTGGAATAAAGAAAAAAGGCTGCATACTCAAATGAACTAGTAGAAATAAGGAAAATGTGTCCCAGCTGTAGTCAATGTGGCTGCAAAATAATTCCTGTCACATCTGGGGCTTGTTTTTTTATGAGACAAGAGAAAACTACTTCTAGCACGCCAATCGGAAAAATACAGACACCCTCATTTTGCTTAAGAACAATATACTAAACAGCAACTAGACAGGCCTTGTGATAGACCCTTGTTTATTCACAAACACATCCAACATACTAATAGACCCCATAGAAATCCCAAGCTGAAAGCACAGGGTGCTGTTTTTTTTTTTTTAAAGAAAGAAAAAAAAAAAAGGACCTGATCATTGTAAAGCTAGCTCTTCAGTTTTTGTTAGGATATAATTATGTTTGATCTGTGATTAGTTTACTACAACAGAAATGCAAGTTTTGATTTATTTACAAAAACTGATGCAAGTGTCCTCATCCTACTGTATTCTACAAGTTTTTTAACCAACCAAAATAACATGAATTACCATTTTGCAACAAAGTAATTAATTTATTCTTGAATATTAGATGATAAAAGAAACCAACTGACCTTTCTTGAAAATATATAAAATTTATATATAAACAACACAAGCCAAATGAAAGAATACAATTGCATTTATAAAGTAAAAAAAGTTAAGACTACTTCTGAAGGTAATGAACACAACACAAAGAATAAACAGCGCAATAAAAATGAAATGAAGTGAATGCTTTCATAGTTTTACATTTTCCTCAATTGTGACAAAGAGCATTCCTTGTATATACGGCCTTTCTACAGCACAGAACATCCTAAGTCATTTCACAAGTACAGCCACATTGTACAACTGCTAACATTATTAGGTACATCTCTTTATTAATGCAGACCACTTACTCTTCCAAACAGCCAGTCATGTGCTGCTACTCAACATATACAGGAATAGTCAAGAGGTTTAGGTGTTTCTCGACAAAACATTAAAATGGGCAAGCCCTCCTGGAATCTACACACTTTACATTCTCTAGTATCAGGATGACATGATGGAAAAAAATATTCACTAAATGGTAGTTCAGTGAGAGACTGACCAAACTTGCAACTGCTCATATCAACAAATACTCAAAAAAAAGGTCTTTACAATGGAGGTGTGCAAAATGGCACCTCTGAATGCCATCAAAGCAGACGGCCTCCCACAGACATGCCAACAAACATCCAAACCTAAAACTAATTATACAATTATTTTAACTTACTGCACAATCTTTTTCATAATTTAATTATTATTCTATGGTGTTTGCTTTGGTTTTGCATGATCCTGGAGTAGACCAGTTGTTCATTTCAGTGCACGTTATCCATTTGAGTGACAAACAAAACTTTTGAACCTTGAAATGTATTAGGCCTACTTTAGTTCAACAGTAAATGGTAACTCCAAGAAATGTAAAGCTGCTCAACATCTAAACAGCATCCCCTCCAATTTAGTTGGCAGTGTGGTCTGCCTTCTGCTTATTGACATCTATGACTATCTTGTTGGTTCTTTGGACATCATGGGTCAGATTGTAGTCCTGGTATCACTGTGTTGGCTGGTAAACATCATTTCTGCAAGCTGTCTCGTTGTTAGTGATCAATCCTATAATGGTGATACAATCAGCATTTGTAATGATGGAGTTGTAGCTGTGCCTTAACAAGGAGTACAGAAGGGGACTCGGAACACTACCCTGTGAAGCAACTGTGATGGAGGTCATTATGGAGAATGTGACAGTGTCAATGAGTACATGCAGAGTTCTGTTGGTTAGGAAGTCCAAAACCCAATTACAAAGTGGAGCGCTAAATCTTTAATTGAGAAGTGTCACTATGGAGAAGCTACACCTTAAACACTAATAGTATAATGCAAAATATCATATAGTGCATATAAAGCTTACACTAATTACTCCATAATGCACAAAGCTCCTTAAACAATTTCATAGTCACCACAATAAGATACCCTGCTATACTGTATGTTGTTTCACCTACAGGGTGCTAATTCTGGCAATGTCTTGTGTTAAATATGTAAGCATCAGGAATATCTGATGGGTTATTCTAAGGGGAAAGACTGAGATGTACAAACTACATCTAACCTGTTACATTTTCCCCCTTAGAATGTAGGTGAAAGACACAGAGGACATGTCATGTCATTTTATACTGGCTGCCACTACACCTGCCCCATCTGGCCTCTAAAATAATAATTAGAAGTGGGCGGCAGATAGAGGGTCATTTCCGGAGGGTGGGACTGGACCGCATGTCTGCCTAGGGAATTGCAAACCGGGATCCTGAGTTGTTTCGCCATGTAGTGGGTGCAGCAACACACTGTACCAGTGCATGCTCTCCAACTTGACTTGTAAATTCTGGCACCTTTTTCCATGCAGGATGGAGTCTCCTGTTGAGGCCTTTACAGACCGTTCTAAGTCTGCAGTGTTCCTTTTCAAAATTTTACTTTCATTGCAATTTTTAATTTAGAATTGGACATTAAACAGGGCATCCCTGGAAACCCAAACCTTTTTCCCTTTGTTATTTTACCTTATTTATACTTGGTTTTCCTCTGGAGAAATGAATACCAATACGACCAATAAAGGGTGGACATATCTTATGATAGGAGTCCCTTAAGAATAAATTCTTTCATGACCATTAATAAAAAATAAATAAATAAATCCATTCATCCATCCATTATCCAACCCGCTATATCCTAACTACAGGGTCATGGGGGTCTGCTGGAGCCAATCCCAACCAACACAGGGTGCAAGGCAGGAAACAAACCCCTGGCAGGGCACCAGCCCACCGCAGATAAATAAATCTATATTTGAAAATTGAATGGTAATTATTTGCATATGAACCACACAGAAAACTATTAATTATGTGGGTATGTAACATTAGACTGTCCCCTGGCATCTCTCCATAACTGATTCAATTACAGTAATGTGCTTATAAATTAATGTAAAACAGGGAGATAGGATTATAGAAAAAACTGAAAATACTAAAGAATAACAACTAGTACAACAGAGGAAGCAAATATCCTGATAAAAATATGTTTTATTAAACATTATGTTATGAACTTGTTTGCTCAACTCTAGTTAAATAGCCCACCCATTTCCTGAAACAGAGTTTTTGGTTTCACCACTATGGTCAGAAACACTGTTTACTTTTCATTCTGAAAAACAAAAATTATAATAAAAATAAAAACTGTTCAAAGATATACAACAGGCTGGCCTAAGAAGACATCACATTCAAATGGGAACACTTTAGAAATGTGACACCAAATACATTTTTTTTTTTTTTAAACAAGGGGCTTCTTCAGGAAGAGTGAAGAAGTATCACTAATGAAGGTCTTTTTTTAGCAGCTTCAATTGGAATTTGCAACCTCTGGCTACACTATTTTTTCATTTTAATATGTTAATTTTCTTTGGATTATGGACATATTTATATATGAATTTATTTATGTGACATTTATGTGTGTAGGCTACACTAACACTGAAATTTCCCATTGGGATCAATAAAGTATTTATGTATGTACAGTGTATGTAAAAAGTACTCACAGGTTGAAGCTGTGCTTTTTACTATTAGCAAATATTAAGGGTTCAATAGTTTTCAAAGCTGAATTTTTCAGTTTTGTATTTTTATTTACATTACTTTAATAATAAAAGTGATTATGACTTACTATAATGTAAAGTAGGGTGGCACAGTGGTGCAGTGGGTACCGCTGCTGCCTTACAGTTAGGAGACCCGGGTTTGCTTCCCGGGTCCTCCCTGCATGGAGTTTGCATGTTCTCCCCGTGTCTGCGTGGGTTTCCTCTGGGTACTCCGGTTTCCTCCCACAGTCCAAAGACATGCAAGTTAGGTGAATTGGCGATTCTAAATTGTCCCTTGTATGTGCTTGGTGTGTGGGTGGGTGTGTGTGTGTGCCCTGCGGTGGGCTGCCTGGGGATTGTTTCCTGTCTTGCACCCTGTGTTGGCTGGGATTTGCTCCAGCACACCCCCGTGTCCCTGTAGTTAGCATATAGCGGGTTGGATAATGGATGGATAATGTAAAGTAGGCTTTTCTAAAAACAAAAACCCAACTGTGCTAAGTGCATTATGTATTGTATTCATTAAAAAGGCAATGTTAACGTGATTAAAATAGAAGAGGCACATTTAAAGGTACATTGTTAAACAAAACAGTGGACATCTTAAAACCTGAGCCTGTGTTAAAAGACAAATGCGTAAAATTTCAAGATCTAGAAGGTGAATATTCTGGAAATAGGAAGGCAAAGCGGCAGTCAATAATGCTGCCATCTTCCAGAACCCTGAATTCAAAATATGGTCATGTTTGTCTGAAATTGGCATGCTGCTTTGTGTTCTTATACAGTTTACTCATGGTATTCTTGCTTACACTCACATTCAAGATGATGTGCAGAATAGCCCTGTGATAGATTGGGTGCCCTGTTGAAAGTGGCTTCCTTACTTGCATTTAGTGACATCACGATGGGTTTTGACCTTTGTGAACCTGAGTTATGCTAACAAAACCTACAATTTAATACAATTGGCAAAAGATATACACTGTGACTGACTCTAAAAGCTACATATTTGATGTTAAGAATTTGCTTTGATTCCAAACCCTATCTTGGATGAGGCCATGTAGAGATTTTGCTGCCTTTTCTTTGGCAAACACTACTCTAATTTTCTGTGTCATTTTATCTGCAATTGACCATAAGCCACTTGTAATTTGCAGTTTGTACAGTTATGCTAGTTACTTCCTGATTCCACTAGATACTCTTGGCTGGGAACAAATTTTAACATTTGTTCCAAAGAATTTTGTTTGACCGTAAAGCCTTCTGGCTGCAAACTGAGCTGAAGATTACTTCAGGTTGTATTTCAGCTAACTTTGTGTCAGTGGCTTTAGGTTCCTGCTGTGTTGCTGATCTCTTGAAACAGAGATTTATTATTTTTTCAGCAATGTAAATCACTAAACTGTGAGCAGCAATAATTTTAACGTGTGGCACTGGCTTAAGTCTGTTTCAACTCTTCCCTCATTTTGTGGTTATAAGCACAAAAACTATAGTACATCAAGACTATGTTCACCCTGTTTTATCTGTAAAACTATTTTTTTTTTTTTATATATGCACATTATGTTGCAAATGGATTTTTCTTAATAATGCAAAGATTTTTTTTTTCCCGCTTTGAATATTCTGGCCTGTGAAAGGAAAGTCCATTATACTGTATTACTTTAATATCTCAACCTTGAAGAGGAACAATTTTACTCTACAAAAAAATTGTATGCTGTGTAACACAATGGAGCTGTGGTTAATATTGCTGCCACAAAGTTCCAGAAAGGTGGATTTAAATTTCTGACTAGAAAAACTAGTGAATGAAAGATGGCTTATAATCTTAAAATGGCTATTAATCATTACTGTTTCTTTACATTATTTATTTAAAACCACCCAACTGCCCCTCTTCCCTTTAGTTAATGCTGTAAAACAGCAGATTTCTCATAGAAATGTCTGCCTATTTATTTTGTATTTCCTTGTGAAGTTTACATTAGATATAGTGTCGTGGGAAATGTGTAGGAGTGTGTGAGGCACACTGGCCATAGATTATTGTGATAGTATTTGGAGGAGGGGATGGTACTTAAGCTGTTATTGTACCTCAACGTCTGTGTCAAGGACCAGCTCTTAAATCCTTGAACACGGTTCTCCTGTTTAATAAATGTAGTGTTTTTGGAACGTAATTTAAACATGGTTCAACTAGTCTTTATATAAAATATCTTGGGTGACATTAAGTCTGGCACTACAGACTTACATTGCTGGAGTTCTGGATTTGACTCCTGGAGTTCACACATTATTTTTGTGTGTGTGCATTTTTCTCCAGATATTTTATTTTTACCATTACATTCAAAATATGTGCTTGATATGATGACTGGTGATTCTAATATGGCTCTATGCGAGTGAGTATATGGTGTGTGAGTGTGCTCTGTGATGAATTCGCAGGCTCTGTTCTTGAACTTATGCCCAGTAGTTTCAGGCAAGATCGTGAACTAAACTAAGCAAACAAGGGTAATAAAGTTTTTTTTTTTTATGCAATAACGAAGCATATCACATGTTAAAAACATTTTTTGCACATAAAATAACACAAAGTCCTAAAAGAGGCAACAACAGAAACAATGTATAATAAATAGGACAGCTAATAGAACATCAACCCTCGAAATATAAAAAGAAACATTTGGAAGACATTGTAGATATTAAGCACCCAATTTTCAGTTTAGTAAGTGCTTCTTTTCTTCTTCTTTCTTTGGTCCCTAGCTGGCGTTTGGTCTGGACCTGGTCCTAAGCCCGTACACTGCTGTGGGTGCCAATGGTTGTCGGATTTCATTTTGCAGGCGTTTCCATGCAAGGCGATCCATGGCGGCTGTTCTGGCCTCGTCGAGGTTGACTTGACGGTTTCTGATGTCGTCTTCGACCTGCTTGAGCCACGTTTTCTTTGGTGCCGTTCTTTGGATTCTCCACTGGGTGGGTCGATCGCACCAGAGGAGTTTGTGTGGTAACCGGCTGCCTTCCATTCTGCAGACGTGGCCAAACCACTGTAGTCATCGTTGTTGGATTTGCTCCTTGATTGTTGGCTGTTGATCACACCGGCGACGGATTTCCTCATTTCGTATGCGGTCTCGGAGTGAGATTTGTAGGATTTGTCGCAGGCATCGCATTTGGAAGACCTCAAGTTTGTTGAGATCTTGCTTGAGCAGTGTCCACGTCTCGTAAGTAAGTTAGTAAGTGCTAAGCACGGGAAATTGAGAAATCCCATTTGATCATTTATTTTTTTAATAAATGGGGTGGCTTTACTCTATTAACGAAACATCTAAGAGTAACTACTCTACTGCTTTTGTCTGACCTGTTGAATAATCAAAACTAAAACCTATCTACTGCTATATGTCTGCCTTTTTAATCACTGTCTTTGTGGTTACACATACACCACAATCCTCCTCTTTTGACATATGCAAACTGACAAGAAATTACCTTTACTTTCCTAAAGGGCCTTAAAACTGTAAATGAAACATTCTGTATATACATATATTTATACATGGAGAGAAACTAGAACTTGAATCTTTACTGCAAATTTACGTGGGCGAAGGTATTTACATCTTCCCAATACACTACTAAATTTATCTATTGCGCCTACTGAGCAACTAACTTGTCTGGAACGGTAGAGAGAATTTCTGAAACAGAGGACCACATAAGTATAACAACAGTTGATGAAAAGTAGTTTTAACAATGCTTCCGAAAAGTCTAAACCCTTTGCTGGAAGTGAAAGATCAAGAAAGGATTCCTGCTGCAAAGAGCAACTTAAACTATTCAGCTTATGTATTGTTCAACTATGCTTCAAGTCCTACACCACGATGGCATTGCTTTGTTAACATTAGTTTGTAAAGCCTATTATCCAGTACTTCTCCAAACCATCAACCTACAACTGATGGTATTTTTACCTTCAAAAGAACCAGTAAATAAAATGAATAATATGTATTGTATTTTTTTCCAAAATATTTAAATGTTTTAGGATAAAAAGTATAATGGCTATGCATCTTTCATATATTCCTCAGGTAATGGCACTGACGTTTGAACATTGTATTCTCATTACTGAAAAAAGTTCCAAGCCAAAAATCTTGGAGGTGTGCTGTGAAATGTCTGCAAATCAATCAATCAACAAACAACAATAAACCCCTCATTGATTAATATTAAATTTTACACATTCTTCTGCTCAGAGTTCTGTAGAGCAGCTCACAAGTGTGAAACATATAATGAATAACTCTAATCCATTTCACATAAAAGAGTGAGAAATGTCTCTGTGTGCAGCAGAAATGCATTGCCAATGTTGTCCCGCATGTTGGACCAAACAAACAATTGTTTGGTTTTCTTAAAAGAAAAAATCTTTCATTATGTCAGTCTATGTGCATGAGACCTTTGTAATTCACCTCCTCATGAATAATAAATCGGCCTTTAAGTAAAAACTACGCGGTCATGAAATTTACCTACATAAGGAAAACAGGACATGAACAGGAACCTTAGGGGTAAAAAGGAAGTTTATAATTCAAAGGTTGAAGATCAATGCTATTTAAGTTATCTAGTTATTTTTCAAATCCTGAAATTTAGTGGCATTATATTTAAACTATACGTCTATGTATTATATTGAGTTATTTAGAATCATATAGATTCCAGTAACATCAAATTTAGAACTGAAACCAGATTTAAACATAAATGTCAGTTTTGGTTGAAAGAACACGTTCATTCTAAAGCTACAGTTGCATAAAAGTCTCAAAAGAAATAACATGAAATTTGTATTAAAGAGCATCCTCATTTTATAAAACAAAGTACACATCCGTGTCAATTAGCACAAAAACAAGACATTCCCACAATAACTGTGTCAAGGGTGATATATACAATGAGATGACCAGTTCGAGATTCCCACAAAATAAACTTCCTGTTTCCATGTCTGCATTTAATATCTTTACAAAATGGAGTGTATGTAGGATACCAAGGGGCCTGTTATATTCCCTAGCTCTTCAGGAAAATGACATAAAACTGTAACATAATTGTAATCCCTAGGCTGCACACTTCTAAGCCAGATGACAAGGACACAAAGCCTGCAAGCCTCTGACCATTCTATTAAAATTAGTAAAGGATCAGCCAGTGGCAGATGTCTCTAGAAAGGGATCAGAGTTTGGGCAATAAGATTAGGAACAGACCAACTGACTCAGCACCAGTAAAGACAATTAATCAGACAAAAACAATAATGTAAATATACAAAATAGTATCTGATATTTACATTTAGGCTATGAGGGAAAAGTGCTGTATTCAATTGAATTAATGACTGGAATGGACTTCACGTTAGAGTTAACAAAAGAAGAACCACCAAACAAATGAAAGGTGGCAGATTTCTATACAGAGTAACAGTACTGGCAGAAGGGGGAGACTAAAAAAAAAAGAAAGTTCTGCATTAGTAACTGATAATCCACTGATTATCAATGAGCTTTGCTCTACATTTGCCAGACTTTAATGAAGACTGTTTTATCCGACAAACTGAATTTAACTTTTGCTATACTACTTTCATAAGAAATAAAACAGTGAACTTTAAGAGGTTCTATATTGCTACAAACTTTCATAGAGTGTTGAGGTAGGTGCCAGTGAGAGCTGATTTCAACAAAACACTTATTAGAAGGCTAAATATCTGAATAAAGACAGAAAGACAGTTGAAGCTCTCAAGGGATCAGAAAGAGTTTATTTTTTACATGCCAGAAAGGAGGAAATAACTCTGTGTGCATACTTATGATTTGATATTGGCCTGTGTGAGTGGGTGTGTGTGTGAAAGTTAGCTCTGTGGTGGACTGGTTCCTTATCCTGAGGTATTTTCTTAACCATCTTTACACCATGCAGGATTGGTTTCTGCCTTGTGCCATATACTGGAACAGTGATTTTTTTTACTTACTTCCTACAGCGTAAAGTCACAAGTAGACTGCAGAGCTTCCTGTGTTTGATCGACACGGGCATGCTCAAAAAATACACATGTAATGCCACGAAAAGTGCCTGCTGACACTTTAGTACACAATTAATGGCACGAGAATGCAATTAGACCTTTTTTTTTGGGCACATGCACAAAATTATGCCAAGTAATAAGCTAATAAGGTGTCCCGTCGGTGGGACAATGAAATATTTCCAGGTTGTTTATGTACGTTGCAATAAACCTACAAGTCAAACTAAAGCAATAATAGTATTTTTACATTCCCATTGGTCTTTCAAATAAATCATATGTACCTGTGTTGTCTGCTCTCTTTTCATTAATAAAACATGAGATTTTCACACGTATATGCTTAGGAGAGCAACAGTTCACTGCTGAGTATAACTGATTTTATTAAAGATCTTACCTCTGTCGAGCCACATACAGTGGACAGCTGATGTTCAGAATATTTCAGTGATGTATAGTTGTCTGTAATATTGTTACAGAACTAGAAATATTGTATTCAATACCGATAACCAATAAAATGTTACAATACTAGATAACTTTGGGAAACAAAAATAGAAATTGAATTTAATGCCTTTTTATTAAAGTACTTCCATTATTGAAGTTAACAAATTAGTGCCTTTTCACAAAGGGATCTTGTAATATTTTTAATCCTATTTCTAATCACACTCTCTTTATTCATCTACCCCATCTCTTTGAAGTAAATGTTAATCACCACATGAACAGAGACATCAGTAATTTAAATAAATCAGTAAACATGATTACAGACTGGACATAAAATCAAAACCGTGGCCCTGCTGTAGTTTGAATCGAACACAATTGGAAATGTGATAAAAAAAAACAATCTTGTACAGCTCTTTAGATCCATTTGGTGAAAGGGTGGTGAATTACAATAAACAAGTCTCCAGTTCTCATGACATAGTAACGGCTGCCTTTGACCCAAAGGCTGCTGAGAAACACTGGTTTAGGTGTATGTGTGACTAGCTCTGGGGCCTTGCCCGGGGAGGGCTGTTTCCTTCTCTGTGCCCAAGATTAACAGGAAAGCCACTGTCCCCACCCACGTAAACCCAGCATTGGAAGAAGCTGGTATGAAAATGTACATATGTACCTTGATTATTTCAGACATGAAAAAAAAAAATGAACACAAAAATAACAGAATAATATAACAAATAAATAAATACACACTAAACCTTTATGGAGCAACTGTGTCATAATTCAGGAGATAAGTGAATTGCAGCACAAAAAAAACAAACTAGGGTAGAAAAATGTAAGGTCTCTCTTTGTGTGTAGAGATCAACAAAAACTGATTCAAGGACTAGCATGAAAAATAATTTTGGAAGTAAAGGTTTCGATGAGTATGTAACTATATGTACAAAGTTACAAACTGCTTAATTGTTGCTTCACAGTAATACATATGTGTTTGTGTGTTTATATAATATTTTATTAAACAATAAAAAAAAATACATATAGAACTGCAATACTTCGTTTTAGATTGGTGAGGTGCAAGAGACTAAATATTTCCAAAAAATTACAATGTTAACAAAAAGGTTAACACTTTGTGCTTGGTTACAATGATACGTGACTGATTGGGGACAAAAGAAAATTGAATCGAGGTTGTGTACTATAAAATACCAGTAACGGCGAATACACTTGACTTGAGTATTCATAGTTTTCATACTCTTTCTCTGTACATTTAGCATTTGTTTGCTCAGAGGTTGATGCGCTTGTTGTTTTGTGAGCAGCTCTTCTTTTCTCCACCCTAGTGGCCCACTTCTTCTCTTCTTTCATTGGCATCTTTTCGCGTTAAAACTGATTATGTCAGTGTTTGTGTTGCAATTACTTAGTACGTTTTCTTTAATTTTTCACTTAAGCTGGCACTTAAATTATTCTTGAGGCAGATTGAAGACTTACGATATGAAGAGGTAGGGATGAGAAAGGCGCCAGTATACATGAGCCGCATGGTCGCCCTGCTGGCAGCTGCCGAGAGTTGATTCTACAATAAAATAAAATAAAAATAAAAAGAGGAATAACTTTGGAGGTCAATCATCACCCTGAAAGCGGAGAGCAGACATCACGTAGTATATGTGTACCAAATTTCAAGTCAATAGTTTAAACAGTTTGCGAGCTATAGGTGATTTAAAATCCTGGACAGACAAATGGACAGCCACGGTAGCGTATTATAGAAGACCAGTAACGGTGAACTGCACAATAACGTGCAGTGAATACACTTGACTTGAGTATTCACAGTTTTCATACTCTTTCTCTGTACATTTAGCATTCGTCTGCTCAGAGGTTGATGCGCTTGCTGCTTTGTGAGCAGCTCTTTTCTCCACCCTAGTAGCCCGCTTCTTGTCTACTTTCATCTGCATCTTTTTGCGTTAAAACTAATTAAGACAGTGTTTGTGTTGCAATTACTTCATAAATTTTCTTTAATTTTTCACTTAAGCTGGCACTTAAGTCTTCAATCTTCCTCAAGAATGATTTAAGACATGAAGAGGTAGGGGAAGTGACGGCGAACGTGGTAGGGATGAGAACGACACCCATACGCATGCGCCACAAGGCTGCTCTGCTAGCCTCTGCTGAGAGTGGATTCTACAATAAAATAAAAAAAAAAAAAAGTAATAAAAAATCATCACCCCAAAAGCAGACAGTAGTGGTCACGTAGTATATGTGTAACAAATTTCAGGTCAATAGGTCAAACGGTTTGTGAGCTACAGGTGATTTTACATCCTGGACAGACAAATGGGCAGCCACAGTAGCGTATTATATAAGAAAATGATCTTGTTATGTACTGTAAAATCCAGTTTTTGGAGAGAAACCTCTAAAGTGACAATTGTTTAATGTACTAGAGGGCTTCACCACATGCTCGCTTTGCTCGTCAACCCCCAAGCACCGTTGTGAAGGTGGGGCTGAACGCACCCCAAGAAGATGCGTTCGCTCCTCCAAAAACCCTCTTAAAACAGTGATACAATGGGAATCAAAAAAGAGAGTTTTTTTGTTTTTTTTTTAAACTCCTCTTTCCTCAATCTGCTGTTGGCTTGCTGCTGCTCCTGGGCGATGTGATCTGCATTTCGTACAGTGCTTCGAACATTTTAAAGTCACTGCCTTGTCTCTCTTCTCCCCCAGACATCCTCAAATACTATATCTCTTTTTGCTGTTCCGTTATTTTGCCGAGCAATTTTTCTGTTTGTTTGTGCTAATGTGATCTTTACTCTCATTTTGTTGAGACTTTCGAATTTTCCTACTTCCATTATCTCTAACCTGCTCTGCATGTGTATCACTGGACTTGCTTCCAAAGGCTGTAAGTATGACGTGACTTGCCTGTGTCGTGGGACGTGAAAGTGTCTCTCTTCAAAAGTTTTTTTTTTTTTTTTAAATGCTTTCTTTTAAAAATTTGGAGTATTAAGACTCACCGCTCTTCAACCATTTGCAGCTCCTTTACTAAATAAGCAGAAAAATAGCCATTCATTTCATTCATTTTCATTCATGACAAAGTGGTGAATGCTTCACATGCACTCCCTTAAATACTAAATCTAATTATAAACAAATAAAAAAGAAGAAACTGTGAGTGTTTACTATTTGGTATACCCAGATGTTTATTGCAGACTATAGACAATTAGATAAATATTCGATAAATGATCAACATAATGCAACACAGTTTTAAAAATATAAACATACCTTTTAAATAATACAAAAACCAAATTTGAAAACAGTTAACTTCTCCATTCATTAAGACATTTGTTCCAAATGCAAACACCTGTTAGATCTGCTTCTTTACATTTGAAGATTGCTTTGTTAACTTTTTGCCCCACTTCACTTTTCAAAATGGCAGGACTCTAACATCTTTAATGTTTTAAAGACTATTGGAAAACTATGGGTGGTGTGGTGGCTCTGAGGCTAGGGATCTGCACTGGCAATCGGAAGGTTGTCGGTTCGAATCCCATAAATGCCATAAGGGACTCTGCTCTGTTGGGCCCTTGAGCAAGGCCCTTAACCTGCAAATGCTGAGCGCTTTGATAGTGAGAAAAGCGCTATATAAATGCAAAGAATTGTTATTATTATAGGGAGTGAGGAGTTGCTCCAAGCTGCACCAAATATTTTTATTTATATTGTAATATTTTTCAAGATTTAAGAAGTATTTTACTATTGCTAACCAACTTATTAGAAAAGATAATTTTTATTCTCTACCATGTCGAGAAGTAGCAAAGTAGGGTGGACAGCATATGTAACATGTGGGGACACATACAAGTGTTAAGTACAAGGATCAAAAGGGCTAACAAATCTAATTATCATTTATGCTGTCATGTTCAGTCAAAACAGTCACATTCTGAAAGGAGGATATTTGGCCCTGGCTTGGAACATGTGGAAACAATACCCCATAAACAGTTCTCCTCTACAGTAGAGCTAATCTGACTGGCAGTGCATATTACATATCTTGTGTGTCAGCATAAAATGTTTGCAAAGAATATCGACTGTAGGAGGAAAGGCGGCCACTGCAAAAGTCAACATTAAACGAAAGGAACACAAACTGAAACTTAAGCATGTGCTAAGGCAAAAAGCAAAATCTTAAACCATGTCTGTGGTTGAACGTATTGAACTGGATGGAAATAAAAATTTAGCTTAGCTCCGATATAGCACACAAACTCAAATTTTGCTTAATATAACAAATATCTCACGGGCCTGTTGTATCATTGATACATAAATACAATCTTATTGATATCAACCCTGTCCACCATCTAGACACTAAACTGCCCAGACTGTTCACCGATCATTCATGAGGAATATAAATACTGCCTTTTATTTTAAGTATTATAGTGACTGGATGAAAGCTATGATAGCCTTAATTTTCCATATTTTTTGTTTCCATGAGTGGGTGTCAAATTAGTTGTAGAAGTTATTTTCACACCACTGCTTAGAAATACCACACTGCATAATTCTGAGATTTCAGATGTACATTTTTTATTTTACCATATCTTTTAACTCTTTGGAATCAGGCATTAACAAAAATCCAAATCAGTTCTTGGAATTCTCAGGAATGCTTGGCATGCTTACTGCATCTTGATCCTAAACTGTGGGGTTTAAGCACCAGTTTATACTTCATGCTCAGAATGCAAATGTGCACGCGTCACGGCTGCCTTGCATTCCCAGCATTTTTTTGATGCGTCTTCTGACCACATCCTCAGAAATTAACATCATGCATGCGTGAGTTACAGTACCAGCAAAAATATAGGTGGCATGTGTGTTCAAGTTTGGTACGTGACAGCATCTTTTTTTACTATTAACATGATGGCAAGCCGCAATGCAGCTCCAACAAGAACGTCTATGTTTGATGAATGGATTGAGGAGGCGATGCAAATCATCAAACTAACTGAAATGCGATTGTATTCATGGGTTTTTTGTCATCCATTTCTCCCATAGGCAATACAAGTGTCACATATTCCCCATCTTAATAACTCGATACATTTAAAGGTCTCACATACAATCTTCTGTTTCACTGTTGCGGTCTTTTTTTGCACCTTCACAACAGCATCAGAATGAAAAGAATTTTTCTCTTTTAACACTTCCCTCAACTCACAACACTGTGAAACCAGACGTTGTTTTCTCACACTTACCCTTGATGAAATCCTCCAGATTCACTTAAACTATGCACACAAGTATAGACAGTACATTCCTCGAGTAGCAGCAATGTCCTTAAATGCACACATCACATAGCATTAATGACCTAATGCATCCACAGCTTCACAAAATTTCTTCACGATGACCTTGTGTTGGATCTATACTAAAATTGTGACATAAGTATCAATATCAACTTTCTGACCTCAGTACCAGAACTAAAACAATTCTGAAGTAGCATATTACACAACTACAAAACCATGTTTTACTCCAGCTGTCCGGACATGCCACGCTATTACTACGCACTGCTTTCCTTTTGATTTCATAAAGTGTGCATCAAGCAAAGGGGAAGAGTGATACGGTTGGGTTCTCCATGAAACCTTAATTGTATCAAAGCAATAACAGGGCAAATCCCTATGTACTCTTGATCACGTTGAAGAATATGGTCCCACAAAGTCTCCATCAAAGATAGTGTTTTAATTTTGTTAGTTTTTGATCCTTTTCCAGTACCAATATACCATGCAACTCTATAGTAGAAATAAAATAAACACATTAAACAAAATCAATGTATTTCAGGCAGTGGGCAGCAGTGGCTAAGGAAATACATTTTAAACCTGAAGATTGCCAGTCAATTCCCTGTCCTAGTCTGACAGTGACTATGCAAAGGATTGTAAAAAACAGAGAGAATTCTAACTGTACCTGGATAAAAGCATCAGCCAGATAAAAAATGTCAATAGTAATTATGACTTTTATTCTGTAATATAGCCCCTTAATCTATAGGCAGATTCAAATAATTGCAAATATTTCAAATATCAAACAAAATGAAGAAAAAAGGTGATGAAAAAGTGACTCTTCCCTAACTGCCTCACTACTTGGTAACTGCAACTACCTGTACACTACCTGAGCATTTGTTACATTTCTATGAACATTTGATGTTGCCTACACTTGCAGGCTGATCTTTTTTCATGTACATTTACAGTATATACAAACCGGATTCCAAAAAAGTTGGGACACTAAACAAATTGTGAATAAAAACTGAATGCAATGATGTGGAGATGGCAAATGTCAATATTTTATTTGTAATAGAACGTAGATGACAGATCAAACGTTTAATCCGAGTAAATGTATCATTTTAAAGGAAAAATATGTTGATTCAAAATTTCACAGTGTCAACAAATCCCAAAAAAGTTGGGACAAGTAGCAATAAGAGGCTGGAAAAAGTAAATTTGAGCATAACGAAGAGCTGGAAGACCAATAAACACTAATTAGGTCAATTGGCAACATGATTGGGTATAAAAAGAGCTTCTCAGAGTGGCAGTGTCTCTCAGAAGCCAAGATGGGTAGAGGATCACCAATTCCCACAATGTTGCGCAGAAAGATAGTGGAGCAATATCAGAAAGGTGTTACCCAGCGAAAAATTGCAAAGACTTTGCATCTATCATCATCAACTGTGCATAACATCATCCGAAGATTCAGAGAATCTGGAACAATCTCTGTGCGTAAGGGTCAAGGCCGTAAAACCATACTGGATGCCTGTGATCTCCGGGCCCTTAAACGACACTGCACCACAAACAGGAATGCTACTGTAAAGGAAATCAAAGAATGGGCTCAGGAATACTTCCAGAAACCATTGTCAGTGAACACAATCCACCGTGCCATCCGCCGTTGCCAGCTGAAACTCTACAGTGCAAAGAAGAAGCCATTTCTAAGCAAGATCCACAAGCTCAGGCGTTGTCACTGGGCCAGGGATCATTTAAAATGGAGTGTGGCAAAATGGAAGACTGTTCTGTGGTCAGACGAGTCACGATTCAAAGTTCTTTTTGGAAATCTGGGACGCCATGTCATCCGGACCAAAGAGGACAAGGACAACCCAAGTTGTTATCAATGCTCAGTTCAGAAGCCTGCATCTCTGATGGTATGGGGTTGCATGAGTGCGTGTGGCATGGGCAGCTTGCATGTCTGGAAAGGCACCATCAATGCAGAAAAATATATTCAGGTTCTAGAACAACATATGCTCCCATCCAGACGTCATCTCTTTCAGGGATGACCCTGCATTTTTCAACAAGATAATGCCAGACCACATTCTGCATCAATCACAACATCATGGCTGCGTAGGAGAAGGATCCGGGTACTGAAATGGCCAGTCTGCAGTCCAGATCTTTCACCTATAGAGAACATTTGGCGCATCATAAAGAGGAAGGTGCGACAAAGAAGGCCCAAGACGATTGAACAGTTAGAGGCCTGTATTAGACAAGAATGGGAGAGCATTCCCATTTCTAAACTTGAGAAACTGGTCTCCTCGGTCCCCAGACGTCTGTTGAGTGTTGTAAGAAGGGGAGATGCCACACAGTGGTGAAAATGGCCTTGTCCCAACTTTTTTGGGATTTGTTGACACCATGAAATTCTGAATCAACATATTTTTACCTTAAAATGATACATTTTCTCAGTTTAAACTTTTGTTCCGTGATTTATGTTCTATTCTGAATAAAATATTAGAAGTTGGCACCTCCACATCATTGCATTCAGTTTTTATTCACGATTTGTATAGTGTCCCAACTTTTTTGGAATCCGGTTTGTAAATCTTGGGCTGACTTACCTCTCCATTTCTAGCAATGTTCAGTATATGAACATGGTCCCATCTTCACTGAACCATTTGCACATGCACAGACAAAGCTATGATATTCCACACCAGTTTTCATTAACCCATCATGGCATTACTGAATATTCTGATTATACTCATTTATTCACTCCATGATATGGAAGCAAGAATCAAAGACTATTCTTACTCCCATCTTTTAGTAAAAACAGCAGTGAAATGTTACACCTTTTACTGTGGATGTCACCGATATTATCTTCTGTAAATGAAGACAATCCAGATTTTATCTTGTTGACCTGAGATTACAACCTCTATAATGCTATTTTGTTCTATGTGCTTCTATTACCAACTAATGCAATACGACTCTTGCTGTGATGAAGACCAAAGTAACTAATATAATAAATCAGTCATATACAGATGGCTGCATTATTTTGTCCATTTCATAGACAAAATCCAGAGTACTTTGAACATCTGTGAGGCTCAAGGACTGTGTTTCTAACACAGATGTGAGCAACACTGGAGCACAAGGTTTCCCTTCACTCTGTACACCTCAGGCTAAACATATAACAGTAGATCATGTCATTTTCTAAAATTAACAGATGATTTTGCACTTATGGTGAGTATTGATAAAGGGGATGAGACAGGGTATAGGAGTCAGGTGGAAAAGTTAGTTTCTTCATACAAAGAAAATTGTCTGCAACTAAACATCAGCAAAACCAAGGAACTGGTTATTGACTTTCACCACACCAAAGAGCCTCTGTGTCCGTTCGCTATTCAGGGAGTTGATATAGAGGGGGTCCAACTCCTACAAGTACTGTGGAGTCCACAGTAATGAAAGTTTGGATTGGTCTATGAACACAGAGGAACTGTATAAGAAAGGGAAGAGCAGGCTCTTTTTCCTTAGAAGACTGCGTTCCTTTAATGTGGGAAGTGACATTCTCCACATATTCTATAACTCTGTGATGGCCAGTGTGATTTTCTATGCTGTGGTGTGCTGGGCTGGTAACATCACTTCAATAGTGGCCTATTGGATCAACAGACCAATTAAAAGAGCAAGTTCAGTAATAGGATGCACTCTGGGCCCCCTGGAAGTCGTAGCAAAGGAGAGGATAACAAAAAAGCGGAGTGCCATTATGAACAATGCTGTACAGCTTCTCTATGACACACTAACACGGAGTACTTTCAGCCAACAAATCATTCAGCAGAATTGTGTCAAGAAACGATACTGGGGCTCCTTTATACCACGAGCAATACGTCTGCATAATGTCTCACTGCGACTGTGACATTGAATTTTTCTTGCTTTATAGTAAATCCAGTGTGTGTGAAGACCAAAGTGTATGTTTATATTTATTTGTATTCATATATCTATCTATGTATGTATTTAATTATTTATTTAAAGAGCGTCTGTAAAAATCCAAATTTTCCCCGGGAACAAATAAAGTTCTCTCTCTGTATCATCACGAAAACCTAAGACTTTATCAAACTTGGTAATTCACGCTCTAGAGAAATTCTGGAAGATGTTAATATAGGCAGTCAACCATCTTATAATGCAACCACTGAAGAGGAAGTTCAACACAAAAAAAGCTATGCCAGTATCCTCTTCAGGATGAATCATAATTTCAAGTTTAAGCCAAGCTAAAGGCCTCAGAGACAATTTGCATCACTACTCTGCTATACTAGACACCACCAAATAACACCTAGTATAGTGATTAGATCTGTGTTTTCGAGGGCTGAAAACCTCAGCCATTTGTGGTGAACACATACATTGATCAGCCACAACATTAAACCACTTTAACGTGAAGTAAATAACAATGATTATCTTGTTGCAGCGGAACCTGTTAAGGTTTGGGACATATTAGCCAGCAAGTGAAGAGTCAATTCTTAAAGGTGATATGTTGAAAGCAGGAAAAATGGACAAGCATAAGGTTTTGAAGGACTTTGACAAGGGCCAAACTGTAATAGCTAGACAACTGGGTCATAGCATCTGTAAGGTGGCAGGTCTTATGGGATGTTCCTGGTATACAGTGGTTAGTGCCTACTAAAAGTGGTCCAAGGAAGTTCAACCAGTGAAATAGCAACAGTGTCGTGGGCATCCAAAGCTCATTGATGAGAGTGGGGAACAACGGTTAGCTGTCTGGTCCAGTCCTGCAGAAGACCTACTGTGGCACAAACTGGACGGTGTCAGAACACACAGTGCATTGTAACTTGCTTTGAATGAGGCCGTGTAGCCATAGACCAGTCAGGGTGCCCATGCGGACTCCTATCCACCACTAAATGTGCCTACAATGGACATGTGAGTGTCAGAACTGGACCATGGAGCAAAGGAAGAAGGTTGCCTTGCTGGAGTATTCTCCGTACGTTGCTTAAATCACTCAAGATCAGAAGCCTCATCTTGGATTAGCTAATTTCAGTTAACCTCATCCAGTTATGTCGGTTCTCTGAACACACCTGAGGACTAGATTAGCATAGACGGATTCAATCATCTAAGAGGACTGCATGCTCCCGTGAAGCTTGAAAAGCCCATAATTATCGAGAATAAAAAACATAATCGGCAAGTTGCTTATTGGTGGATAGAAATGAAAAAAGAAAGAGTGCAAACTATTTTCCAGGCTGAGAAAGAAGTTTTACTGGAGGGGTATGATGAATTCAAGTAATTAATATGTACAAAAGGAAACACTGCAAAACGGCCAAAACTCGAAAAGAGGGCTGGCAAAAGTGGCAGACAAATTAAATGTACAAATATTTCTTTTACTATTTGTATACAATGTTAAATTTCCACAGTGTTACATCATTATAATGCAGATCAAATATAAGCAAAGTCAGGACCTGGGAACAGATTAAATATATATATTTGTAAAAAAAATATATACTTGAAACACAGCATAAACAGATTCAAAAACATTTGTTTTATTAATACTAGGGGCTATGCTCCCTGCTCGCCTTCGCTCTAATAATAGAGAGATTGTTATTACATATTATTCCTTTAAAAGCTAATAAGAAGGTGGACAAAAAAAGGTCCACCTGGTCCAGACCTTAATAACTGGATCTCCAGCAAAATACCCACCGAGGGCATTGTAGGGAGAATCTGCTCCTCAGAACCAGTGGCCGTATGCAGCAGTGGTTACTCCATTGCAGGTAAAGGACCAGCATTGCACATACAGTGCATCCGGAAAGTATTCACAGCGCATCACCTTTTTCCACATTTTGTTATGTTACAGCCTTACTCCAAAATGGATTACATTCATTTTCTTCCTCAGAATTCTACACACAACACCCCATAATGACAATGTGAAAAAAGTTTATTTCAGCTTTTTGCAAATTTATTAAAAATTAAATAAAACTGAGAAATCACATGTACAGACATATTCACAGCCTTTGCTCAATACTTTGTCGATGCACCTTTGGCAGCAATTACAGCCTCAAGTCTTTTTGAATATGATGCCCTAAGCTTGGCACACCTATCTTTGGCCAGTTTCACCCATTCCTCTTTGCAGCACCTCTCAAGCTCCATCAGGTTGGATGGGAAGCGTCGGTGCACACCCATTTTAAAATCTCTCCAGAGATGTTCAATCGGATTCAAGTCTGGGCTCTGGCTGGGCCACTCAAGGACATTCACAGAGTTGTCCTGAAGCCACTCCTTTGACATCTTGGCTGTGTGCTTAAGGTCGTTAGATGAACTGTCGCCTCAGTCTGAGGTCAAGAGCGCTCTGGAGCAGGTTTTCATCCAGGATGTATTCTGTCCATTGCTGCAGTCATCTTTCCCTTTATCCTGACTAGTCTCCCAGTTCCTGCCACTGAAAAACATCCCCACAGCATGATGCTGCCACCACCATGCTTCACTGTAGGGATGGTATTGGCCTGGTGATGAGCGGTGCCTGGTTTCCTCCAATTGTGACGCCTGGCATTCACACCAAAGAGTTCAATCTTGGTCTCATCAGACCAGAGAATTTTGTTTCTCATGGTCTGAGAGTCCTTCAGGTGCCTTTTGGCAAACTCCAGGCGGGCTGCCATGTGCTTTTTACTAAGGAGTGGCTTCCGTCTGGCTACTCTACCATACAGGCCTGATTGGTGGATTGCTGCAGAGATGGTTGTCCTTCTGGAAGGTTCTCCTCTCTCCACAGAGGACCTCTGGAGCTCTGACAGAGTGACCATCGGGTTCTTGGTCACCTCCCTGACTAAGGCCCTTCTCCCCCGATCGCTCAGGGGAGTAAGGCCAGTTGGATCGGAGGTGGATTCAAATTGTTCTATCATGGTGTGGATGGAAGGAGAAATAGGGTAGGAGTTATTCTGAAGGAACAGTACGTCAAGAGTGTTTTGGAGGTGAAAAGAGTGTCAGGCAGAGTAATGATTATGAAGCTGGAAATCGGAGGTGTGATGATGAATGTTGTTAGTGCATATGCACCGCAAGTTGGGTGTGCAATGGGTGAGAAAGAAGATTTTTGGAGTGAGTTGGATGAAGTGATGAACAGTGTACCCAAGGGACAGAAAGTGCTGATTGGAGCAGATTTCAATGGGCATGTTGGTGAAGGGAACAGTGGAAACGAGGAGGTGATGGATAGGTATGGTGTCAAGGAGAGGAATGAAGAAGGTCAGAGGATAGTGGATTTTGCCAAAAGGATGGACATGGCTGTAGTGAATACCTTTTTTTAAGATGAGGGAGGAACACAGGGTTACGTACAAGAGTGGAGGAAGATGCACACAGGTGGATTACATCCTATGCAGAAGAGTTGATCTGAAGGAGATTGAAGACTGCAAAGTGGTGGCAGGGGAAAGTGTAGTTAAGGAGCATAGGATGGTGGTCTGTAGGAGGACGTTGGAGATCAAGAAGAGGAAGAGAGTAAGGGCAGAGCCAAGGATCAAATGGTGGAAGTTGAAAAAGGAAGACTGCAAGGTTGAGTTTAGGTGAGACAGGCACTAAACGC
The DNA here is from genome assembly GCA_026402145.1 of Polypterus bichir lapradei. Taxonomy (NCBI): domain Eukaryota; kingdom Metazoa; phylum Chordata; class Cladistia; order Polypteriformes; family Polypteridae; genus Polypterus; species Polypterus bichir. The sequence continues at coordinate 53,326,593 of JANRMT010028174.1, read as the reverse complement.
CAGTGAAGAGTTACCAGACAGCTGGGAAACTACATCAGATGTAGTAAGGGTGACAGCAAGAAAGGTGCTTGGCATGACATCTGGAAAGAGGAAGGAGGAAAAGGAAACCTGGTGGTGAAATGAGGAAATATAGGAGAGTATACAGAGAAAGAGAATGGCAAAGAAGAAGTGGGATAGTCAGAGAGATGCAGAAAGTAGACAAGAGTACAAGGAGATAAGGCGCATGGTGAAGAGAGAGGTAGCGAAGGCTAAAGAAAAGGTGTATGATGAGTTGTATGAGAGGTTGGACACTAAGGAGGGAGAAAAGGACCTGTACCGATTGGCTAGACAGAGGGACTGAGCTGGGAAAGATGTGCAGCAGGTTAGGGTGATAAAGGATAAAGATGGAACCATACTCACAAGCGAGGAGAGTGTGTTGAGCACATGGAAAGAGTACTTTGAGAGGCTGATGAATGAAGAAAACGAGAGAGAGAAGAGGTTGGATGATGTGGAGATAGTGAGTCAGGATGTGCAACGGATTAACAAAGAGGAAGTAAGGACAGCTTTGAAGAGGATGAAAAATAGAAAGGCCATTGGTCCAGATGACATACCTATGGAAGCATGGAGGTGTTTAGGAGAGATGTCAGTGGAGTTTTTAACCAGACTGTTGGAAAATGACTGACTGACTGACTGTTTAATAGAATCTTGGAAAGTGAGAGGATGCCTAAAGAGTGGAGAAGCAGCGTACTGGTGCCGATATTTAAGAATAAGGGGGATGTGCAGGACTGCAGTAACTACAGGGGAATAAAATTGATATGAAGTTATGGGAAAGAGTAGTGGAAGCTAGGTTAAGAAGTGAGGTGATGATTAGTGAGCAACAGTATGGTTTCATGCAATATTTCCTCAGAGGATGTTGATGGAGAAGTTTAGAGAAGGCCAGAAGGAGTTGCACTGTGTCTTTGTGGACCTGGAGAAAGCATATGACAAGGTGCCTCGAGAGAAGCTGTGGTATTATATGAGGAAGTCAGGAGTGGCAGAGAAGTACAGTCCTTGACAAAATTCTTGTCGCTTCTCTATTTTGTTGAAACTCCTGCTATTAACCTGACTTTTAATTAATCAACTGGTGTTAGAAATAGCTCACATGAAAAGCTAAAGCCCTCCCAAATGATGTTTAATGCACTGAAATAAATTAGTTTCACTGAAAAAAGATTTATCATTTAATCAAGACAGAAAGGTCAAATTTGGGCAAGACAAAAGTTTTGTCGCCTATACAGAAAATTAACAACTTTACTGCAAATCCAAAAATATGTCAGCAAATTAAGTAGTGGTGCTGTGAGATCCAAATTTAATATCTTGTACGACTTCCATGAGCTTGAAGGACAGCATCCATGCTGTTTGGCAAGGATTCATAAAATTTATTGATGAAGTCATCAGGAATAGCAAAGAAAACAGTCTTGCATGCCTCCCAGATTTCATCAATATTCTTTGGTTTCATCTTCCATGCTTCCTCTTTCATCCTACCCCCCACATATGCTCAATGATGTTTATGTCTGGTGACTGGGCTGGCCAATCCTGGAGCATCTTGATCTTCTTCGCTTTAAGGAACTTTGATGTGGAGATGGAAGTATGCGATGGAGCACCATCCTGCTGCAGAATTTGGCCTTTTTTATGGTTGGGAATAACAGAGGTAGCTAAGATTTCTTATTATTTTAGACTATTGATGTTGCCTTCCACCCTGCTGATCCCTCGCATACCCCCATACTGGATGTAACCCCAGACCATGATTTTGCCTCCACCAAACTTCACTGTTTTCTGGGTAAATCTCTGCTCCATGCGGGTTCCAGTAGGTCTCCTGCAATATTTGCGGTGACTGTGGTGTAATTCAACAGAAGATTCATCTGAAAAATCCACCTTCTGCCACTTTTCCAGCGTCCATCCTTTTAGCAGGCTGTGGGCCTTGGCAAATGCCACACGGTTTTTCAATTGTCTTTTGTTTAGTGCTGGCTTATGGGCACTGATTCGACCATGGAGGCCATTTCGAGACAGAATCTGACAAACTGTTCTGGTTGACACAAGGACTTCAGGTGACCAGGTCTCGTGGAGCTCTGCTGCAGTGGAAAATGGGCTGGCCTTGGATTTTCGAGCCAACAAACGGTCCTTGTCTTGCGGGGTCTTCCTGACCTGGGCTTGTCAAAAACGTCTCCAGTCTCTTCAAATCTTTTTTTTATCCTCTGAACTTGACATTGAGACACATTGAAGGTGTTTGCCACATTAGCAGTTGATTTGGTCTTCAGCCTCTTGACAATCAACACTTTAGTCTCAGGGTGAATCTTAGGCATGTTTGAAGAGGTCTAGTTGCAGTTGATGTGAAGGTCTAGTGTACTGGGGTTCTTTTTATACACACCTGAGACCTAATTGATCCATTATTAGTCACAGGTGAAGCTCATATGACAAGGCGACAACACTTATGTCTTGCCAAAAATTGACTCAATGGGCTTTACCAAGCTGTGAATATTAGAATACTTTTTGTCAGTTTCGTTTTGCACTGAAACATTATTACAAAAGCTGATGTGATTAAAATGACCCATTTCTTGTAACAAAATCTTGATTAGAAATATATTTTAGCGGCACTTCAGGTCAATTTGTACACAAGCGACAAGACTTTTGTCAGGGACTGTACATAAGAGTTGTACAGGATATGTATGAGGGAAATGTGCCAGTGGTGAGGTCTGCAGTAGCATTTCGCGAGATACAAGTTTAGTGAGAAGATGCAAGGTATAAACGAGACTTTTGATCACTTTGTAACGGAGCTAAAATTGCTGGTGAAGGACTGTGCTTATGCAAACGAAGGTGAGATGGTCAGGGATAGAACAGTGTTTGGCACAAACTTGGCAAAAGTGCGAGAGAAACTTTTAAGTGCCGGGTCTGAGCTAACATTAAATAAAGCCGTGGACATCGCAAGAGATAGCAAACCTTCGATGCATGTACACCGAGAGGCTCACATGAACTGACTGTGAATGCAGTACGCAGACAACAAGCAAAAGCTCCAAAGAGCGCTGAACAAAAAACGCATTACACAATTGAGAAGGCAACAAAAGAATATGAAGCGAATGATGCATACAAGCATATTCATAAGTGCAGCTACTGCAGAAACAAAGCACACAGTGGGAAAAGTCAATGTCCAGCTAAAGGAAGACAGTGCAAACGAAGATGAGATGGTAGGGATAGAATAGTGTTTGGCACAAACTCAGCGAAAGTGCGAGAGAAACTTTTAAGTGCCACGTCTGAGCTAACATTAAATAAAGCCATGGACATCGCAAGATCGCACAAGATATTCACGAGATACAAGTTTAATGAGAAGACGCAGGGTATAAACGAGACTTTTGATCACTTTGTAACGGAGTTAAATATCTGCAGGCAAATCCACAACTTAATACCGGGAATGCCTGTTAAACATCTTAGATTTACGAGTACCGATTTGGGTAGTGAACACTTCGATGAATGAAACCTGTTATCTTTACAACGGTTGACAAACACGGAATATAACTTGAACACGACACATCCTCCAAATACGAACCTGATTGAAAGAAATAATGATAATCAAATCCTTGATGACAGCAACACTCATAACAGTCACAAAACAATTACATTGACAATCATGTTACGTTATTTTTAAAATGTTTCCTTTTTTCATAACTTCTTTAACACACTACTTCTCCACTGCGAAGCGTGGGTATTTTGCTAGTTTTAATAAAATATGGATAGTTTAATATGCCACCTGCCTGCAGAAAATGGCCATTTTATCATTTTATTTAAGATGGTGAACAGGTGATGGAGATAAACAATGTAGTCTAAAGATGTGCTTAAGTCAGAAATCAAAAAAAATAAATAAATAAATAATTAACCTAAGCAAGAAAGCCTACATTTAATCAAAAATGAGTTCATAGTAAGGAGTCTTTAACACAGAAAGAAAGCACACAAAATATGTATCAGCGCAACTCCTAGAGTTTCGATAACCTTGGATGATGATGACCATCACTATATATTGGCACTTGAAGATGATGTTACAACCAGGACGAATTGTGGGGATCACAAAAGGACCAAACATGGATGAAATGCATATTGAATAATGCAACACTATAAAAATCATAACACTTTGTCAATTCTTTTTTTTATTCTGGCTGAAAAACAAAGAGTGGGAGTGGGGTAGTTTGATTACTGTACATTCAATTTCAGAATCACAAAAAAAAAATCTTAGTTTAAATTCACGCCATATCATGCTCTTCCCATTAAAAAGTACTATTAACCAGGTTAAGTGTCCCATTGAACAGCTGTGACAACAGCAGGAAACAAACAGAGCTCAGTCACCTCTTTGCCTAATTTCTGAGACCATTTAAGATGTACCCATTTATTAAATGTAACTTGTGTAGCTCACTGAATTAAATTGGAAGTTTTGTGTTAGGGGTTGGTACTAAATGAAAGTAGTAAAAGTACTTCAAGGAAACCATTTTCTTAAATGAGGAGTATCCAAATATAACATTCCACATACACTTATTTTTGAAAAGAGTGACCAATTTATTAGTTTTAATGCACTCTTTGTTAAAACGAATGAGAACAGCTGTCTCTTTGCATTACTAAAAAATCATAACTGCCATTGACTGAATTGCCCTATTCTAAAAGCTACAGTTCCTATAGTAACCAACAAAAATCATTGTCTTGTTTTGTAAGCAGTCCGGATGCACAAGCTTCTTAACACTTGGAATTCTTTTTGGAAACATTTCAAATCAAGGCTGCTTTCTAATATAAAAGGTTTGAAGATGTTAAAAGGTTTTTTTTTTTTTTTAAATAAAAGTTTTGATGTAATTTTGTGTAAATCACTCAGTGGATCATAATTACACAAATTTCATAACGGGCCTCTATGTATTTCCTTTGCTTTGCAGGAGGCTAATTCATTATGTTGCCATAGCAAGCATTAGAAAAGCCTGTCGATTTAAAAAAAAAACAAAAAAAAAAAACACATTGCAACTCCAAGGTTTGCAGCTTTAATGACGCCTAGTGTGAAGTGCTTCTTTTACATCAGAATGTAGTGGGTTGCTGAGAGACTAGAGCTACCCAATAGCTGCCTCTGAAAACAAGAGTGGTATTATTCAGTTAGTACGTGCAGTACTGCAAGTCCTCCTTTTAAGTACATGCCCAGTTGCTTCCTAGATGTATTTGAAAACTGCCATCATCTTCTGCTGCTTTAGTACCAAAATGACTTTGAAGAAAACATAAAAAACATTTAAGAGTTTCTTTATCCTATATAGTAATTAAGATAAAAGTGAATCACTTCACTCTTCTCCAATGTATATTTAGCATTTTTGCAGAGTTTCTTTAATAGCCATTTCAAGCAATTGCCCATTCTACAAAGCTAGTGAGTGTAATGCTTTTAAAAGATACTGCTCATCTGCTAATGCCTTGATGTTAATTTGGGAATGTTACTGAAATTACGCAGACAAAAATGCGACAACAGAATTATATAATGAACTCCACAGAATCAATTCGAGCTGCTTTGCAAGATTTGGTGTAATCAAGCATATGCATTTTTTTTATTCTTTCAACAACATAGTCCTATGCAGGATTTTAAACTAGATTATAACTTGACATTGGAAAATAAAGGTAAAATTCTGTTACAACGAATATCTTTACAACAAAATTTTAATTACAACAAAGTATTTTTATGGTCCCGACAGCTTCCCCATATGGCACAAGTCTATAGAAATCTCGTTACTACAAAGTACATTCAAAAGATACTTTCATTACAAAGAAGTGCACAAAAGGCCTTGAAATGCCTGAATGAATCATCCTCAGAGCAGTTAATTCTGTGGCCGCAGCTCAGTTGTGCACAACGATCTCCAAACAGAAACATCGTCATTTTTTTTTTTCTTCGAACTTTCCTCGTACTGTTTTTTTTTTTTTTTGCGTTTTTTGTTTCCTGCAGTTTTCAGTGATACCTTTTGCTTATTGCTCGTCAACATTTGAAAAACATCCATTGGAATTTAACTCATTGTCACCCTCCTATAGAAACTGCAGACACGAAAAAAAGATAACAGTTCATATTAGAAGAAAAAAAAAAAACTTTCATTTTTTGCATCTCTTGATTGCGGAAAAAAGATGCAAATGAATTTGGAATTTCGCTATCGACACTGTCAACTTTCTTGAAAGACAGAGCAAAAAAAGAAGAAAAATCTTGGGTTGCAAACGTATGTGCACTGCTGCATTTCAAGATGTCGAAAAACCAGTTTTAATGTGGTTAAGTGATGCTCGTTCAAGAAACATTCCTATTAATGCGGTACTCATTCAAAAAAATGTGAGGTTTGTAAACTCTCTTGGGACCTCCCCCAACTACACAGCATGCCAAAGAGCGTCCGAAGTGCGATCTCCGCGTCTCTACGGGGCAACAGCAGGCTCACATCTATGCTGCATCTCTCCGAAAGTAAACAGAAAAGATCTCGATGGGTGATGCATGGTTAGGAGCAGTACATTGTAAATGCAGATAACAGGATTACTTGGTCACTGACCTGGCCACGACCCTGCCTAACTGCTGTGTCTGTGTATAGCAGAGTGGCAGATCACACTACAATAAATAACTGTGCCGTTCCTGTTTCAAGCGGAATAAGGCTGGTTTTGCTAAACTACTGAGACTAAGCCTCATGTTTTGGGGTGCAAGACGGACTTATAGCGTGAACCTGCTGTGAGCCTGATATTGCCCTGCCCCAGCAACAGACAAACAATCTTTCACAAATGCTGTAATCGCGCTTCAGGACTCACTTCAGCGTGTCGTTCCCATTGGGTGGGGTGGATCCCAAAAGTGTTCAGAAACCTCACAATATGAAGAAGAAGAAAAAGATGATTTGGCTCCTGATTGATAACTGTGCTGCACACAACATTCTTCCACATTTAGATAATGTTCACGCTGAATTCCTCCCACCCAATTGCACAGCAGTGCTTCAGCCATTGGATTTGAGCATTATTCACACCCTGTATGAAGTGTATTATGGAAAGGAAATGCTGAGAAAAATTCTCGTCAGCATAACTTGTAGGCAGGAGGAGATTAAAATGAACACGAAAGAAGCTATTGAAATAATTGCAAACACCTGGACACAAGTTAAAGAAGCACTACAGTAACAAATACAGAATCTCATTACAATGAAATTTTCCTTCCAACAAAATTTTTTTAGGTCCCTGGGAGTTTCTTGTAACGGAATTTTAAATGTACAGCAATCTCAACACTATATTAAAAGTAATAGGCTAGAGCCTATTCCAGCATTATTGAGTAAAAGGTAGGAAAAGCCCTGAACAGGGTGTCAGGCCATTGTGAGTCCAATTACACACACAAACTGGAATTCCCACAGGGGGCTAAGTTTGGAATCAGCAATTAATCTAAACGGCACATTTCATTTATTTATTTACTAGCAGAATACCCGCGCTTCGCAGCAGAGAAGTAGTGTGTTAAAAAAGTTATGAAAAAGAAAAGGAAATATTTTAAAAATAACGTAACATAATTGTTAATGTAATTGTTTTGTCATTTATATGAGTGTTATTGTCATATCTATCTATATATCTATATATATATATATATATATATATAT
>JANRMT010028174.1:53282442-53308983 GCA_026402145.1 Polypterus bichir lapradei | reverse complement strand
ATATGTAGATTTGTATATATATATATATATATATATATGTGTATATACAGTATATATGTAGATATGTATATGTGTATATATGTATATATGTGTTTGTGTGTATATATATGTGTATATATGTATATATATGTGTGTGTGTATATATATATATGTGTGTATATATGTATATGTGTGTGTGTGTGTGTGTATATATGTATATATATATATATATATATATATATGTATATATATATGATGTGTATATATATATGTATATATATGATGTGTATATATATATGTATATATATGATGTGTGTGTGTGTATATATATATATTTATATGTATATATAGATAGATATATATCTATATATCTATATCTATATATATATATATACAAATCTACATATATATATTAGGGGTGGGACTCAATTAAAAAAATTTATCCAATTAATTAGGGGCTGTGTAATAATTAATCTTGATTAATCGTATGTAATCGCACACGTAAATTTGCCCCAAATCGCAAATGTTTCCTTTTAATTTAAACGGGTTTTAGTGGGCGACAGAATCAAATAATAGACATGGACATGAATATTGTAAACTCAAGCTCTGTTAATTTCTGAAAAAAAAGCTTTTAAACTGCATTTGAATTCAAAACAGAAACAAAAATATCATGCCTGGTTAAAATTGGGCAGACTTAAAAATAAAGTGGTAGTTTAAGTACTTTAAGTACATTTTCAGAATGGTATTGTCTTTAAATAATAACCAAAATTTCAACATAAAGTGCAGTTTTTCTTCTTAAAAAAATAAGTCAGAAACATAAAAGGTAATGTGATCAACTTAATCTTTAAACTCTGAGTAATCTTAGCCAAAATTATTTTGTATATTAGGCTAAAACAGTGTGATCACTGAACATTTTGTAATTAGATGTAATTAGAATTACTAATGGTCACGGAAGTCCAATGATCCTCAGTATGAGCCACAAAGTCCGCTTTCTGTAATGCATCTAATTTTGCTTGCTTTTCAGTGTGCACAAAACCATGCTTTTATCAAGGCTTCGCTCGGGTAGTTTTTTGAAAGTAAATTTTCCTCCGATCAGTCATAGGAACGCGCTTCATTCCGACTCTAACATTTTTGTAGCTGTGATGTGTGCATCAGTGTAATCGATATAGCAGGAAATCATGCATTGACAAAAGTTCCCCTTTGCTTGGAATTGAAAGTGTGATTAAATGCGTTATTTTTTTGTTATGGAGTACATGCATCAAAGCTTCTCAGCTGTGCTTGTGCTAAGAAAAGGAAAGATTTTAAAAATAACGTAACATGATTCTGCGTTAACCGCATATTTTTTCATACGTCCCAAACCAAGGAGATGCAAGGTTAAAATGAATCGAGAAGCGCGCGTACATACTCAGTACATCCCCTCTCGGGAATCGAACTTCGGATGTCGGCGCTAGAGGCGAAGCCTCTACAATTGCGCCACGGCGTGTGGCTTGTCTATTTGAGAGTATGTAGATCGGGGTATATATATATATTCGCACCGGATTAGTAGTGTGTTAAAGATGTTATGAAAAAGAAAAGGGAACATTTTAAAAATAACGTAACATGATTGTCAATATACAGTAATTGTTTTGTGAGTGTTATTGAGTGTTGCTGTCATCAAGGAATTGATTATCATTATTTGTTTCAATCAGGGTCGTATTTGTACGATGTGTTGTGTTCAAGTTACATTCCGTGTTTGTCACTCGTTGTAAAGATAAGAGGTTTCATTCATCGATTCGTTTCTTACTGCATCAATAAACAGCTCGTCTTCCTCTTTATTTGAGACATCACACACTCCATGCACGGGTTTTTTTTTTTTTTTACACTGTCTTCCTTTAGCGGGACATTCACTTTTTGCACCGTGTGCTTTGTTTCCGCAGTAGCTGCACTTATGAATATGCTTGTATGTATCAGACGCTTCATATTTTTTTGCTGCCTTCTCAATTGTGTAATTCGGTTTTTGTTCAGCACTCTTTGGAACTGTTGCTTTTTGTCTGTGCACTGCGTCAGTTCACGTGAGCCGCTTGGTGTTCTTGCATCGAAGGTTCCCAGCTGTGCTGGTGCCATCTCGTGTGATGTCCACGGCTGTATGTAATGTCAGCTAAGACCCGGCACTTAAAAGTTTCTCTCGCAGTTTCGCTGAGTTTGTGCCAAACACAACCCTGACCATCTCATCTTCCTCTGCATAAGCACAGTCCTTCACCTGTGAATATTTAGCGGCAGTGTTTCTATTGGATTGCCGCTGACGGACGGCCTTATATGGGCAGGCACTAAATTACAAACACCAGCGGCAGCCTGTCTATGAACTTAATTGAAACTTTAGGTTTCCACCGTGCTTTGTTTCTGAAGTAGCAGCACTCATTAATATGGTTGTATATGTCAGTCGCTCGCTTCTTATTGTTTCGCTGCCTTCTCAATTATATAATGCATGTTTTCTTCAGCGCTTTTTGGAGGTCTTCCTGGTTTTCTAAACACTGCGTTGACAGTCAGTTCATGTGATTACATGGGAGGCGTGATGATGTCACACGAAACTCCGCCCCCACGGCTTTCGAGCTCAACTCCATTACAGTATATGCAGAAAAATAGCTTCCAGTTATGACCATTACGCGTAAATTTCGAAATGAAACCTGCCCAACTTTTGTAAGTAAGCTGTAAGGAATGAGCCTGCCAAATTTCAGCCTTCTACCTACACGGGAACTTGGAGAATTAGTGAGGAGTGAGTGAGTGAGTGAGTGAGTGAGTGAGGGCTTTGCCTTTTATTAGTATAGATAGAACACTTTTCAAGTGATATGCACAAAGTGCTTTACAATGATAAAATAAACAGGCATAAAAAATTAATTTAAGTAAAATAAAAACATAACAATATTTCATAGAAAATTGGATCAACAAAAAAAAAAAAAAGAAGAAAATTAGTAAGTAAATATATAAAATACATAATCTAAAAACAACCTAACAAGAAGGAAATGCCTGTCTAAAAATAATGTTTTTAAATCGAATTTTAAATGTAATTACAGAATTAGACGCTCTGATATCAAGGGGGAGACAGTTCCAGAGTTTGGGGGCCATAATGGAGATGGCTCTGTCCCCTTTTGTTTTTAATCTACTGCATGGAACAACAAGTAAGCCTTGGTCAAATGATCTACTTCATCTACCTGAATGATAAAAGTTCAGCATGTCATGAAAGTTTGAAGAAAACCCAAGTACAAAGTGGAAATTAGTAAAATTCATTGACTGGACATGGGGATTCTAACTCTGGATTCTAAGTTCATGAAGCAGCAATGCTAATCACTGTGCAACCTAGCCATTTAATATAATAATAATTTTACTAAAAAACACGTTTACCTATCATCAGGAAGATCTGGGGCAACAGATAAAACTGAATGTTTGCATGTTATGATTTCATTTCAGCTTTCAAGGTACAAAAGTGTTCAATGTTAAGCTGTCATCTTTAAACAAGACTGTAGCATAACAGTTACTATCCATCCCCTGCTTATTAATTGTGACAAAATGTAAAATGGTGGTGATCAGGACTATCTGGAATACAACACCAATTACAAAAAAGTTGTGATGCTGTGTTAAATGTAAATAAAAACAGAATGCAATGATTTTCAAATCTCATAACCCATATTTTATTCACAATAGAGAATTGAAAGCATATCAAATGTTGAAAACTACACATTTTACTATTTCATGAAAATATCAGCTCATTTTGAATTTGATGCAACATGTCTCAAAAAAGTTGGGACAGGGTCAATAAAAGGCTGGAAAAGTAAATGGTACTAAAAAGAAACAGCTGGAGGAACACTTTGCAACTAATTTGGTTAATTGGTAACAGGTCAGTAACATGACTGGGTATAAAAACAGCATCTTTGAGAGGCAGAGTTTTTCAGAAGTAAAGATGGGCAGAGGTTCACCAACCTGCAAAAAACTGACTTTACAAAATGTGAAACAATTTCAGAATAATGCTGCTCAAAGTAAATTGCTAAGACTTTAAATATCTCAGCATCTAATCATCTACAGTACATAATATCAACAAAAGATTCTGATATGAAGAAATCTCTGTGCACAAGGGACAAGACTGAAAATCAATATTAGATGCCAGTGATCGTCGAGACTTCAGGTGGCACTGCGTTAAAAACAGACATGATTCTGTCATAGAAATCACTGCATGGGCTCAGGAACACTTCCTGAAGTCACTGGTTGTGAACACAGTTCGCTGCACCATTCACAAATGCAGGAAAAAACTCTGTCATGCAAAGAAGACGACATACTGTATGTGAACATGATCTAGAAATGCCATAGTCTTTCCTGGGCCAAAGCTCATTTAAAATGGATCAAGGCAAAGTGGAAAACTGTTCTGTGGCCAGAAAAAATGAAAAGTGGAAATTCTTTTTGAAAACAAGAACACCGCCATGTCCTCCAGACTATAGAGAGAGGGACCATCACAGCTTTTTATCAGCGCTCAGTTCAAAAGCCTACATCTCTAATGGTATAGGGGTAAATACACGTATGAGCAACAAATGCTCCCATCCAGGTAAAATCTTTTTCAGGGAAGAAACCTGCATATTTCAGCAAATAATGCTAAACCACATACTGTATCTATTACAACAGCATGGCTTCGTAAGTTGAAGAGTCTGGGTACTGGACTTCAGATCTTTCACCAACTGAAAACATTTGGCACATTATTAAAGGAAAAATTGAAATTAGGATTACATTTAATAATGTGTTACAGCACCAGCCTATCAAAGCCCTTCATCATGACTAAAGTGTGTGCATCTGGTATAAAATCATTCTAGACAGTTAATTTTCATTTTCTTAGACAAAGGGAAAGTTGTTTTCCTTTTGAAGCAGATGGGGACAGACCTATCAGTGAAATATTAAGGGTGTCGCTTAAAGTGTCAGCTAAATCAATTGCTACAGATTTAAAACATGCCATGTATTTTGGGACAGGGTGCCATGCGAATATTAACTCATTTCATAATCCTTGTTGCATGAAGTACAGAAGCAAATAAGACTGAACCATGTGGTTCTGCAGGCAATAAAATGGCGGGCTGTTTGTTGCCATGACAGGCAAGTTTTATTTGTCATTTCTGACCAGAATAACAGCTGTGATCTAAATTAACTGTGGTAAAAATTTGAGATAGACCATCTATGAAAGAGGAAGTTAAACTTCAAGACACCCTATAGATCGATCTAACTGACTCTAAATTTACAAAAGAGAGGATATTAATTTCAACAATATTAAATTATTCCATATATCAATAAAACTGATAATTATGCATAGCCATCTTAAACTGTTTAAGCATGATAACATCACACAAGTTTTTAAAGTATGCCCTAAAATGGTACCACATATTGAGTGAAGGGTAGACCAAGGGTTTTGGATAAATTGACAGTAATTACCATTGACTGGGACACAAAGAAAAGCAGCTAGCTGAGCATGAAATTCAGTAAGCACTATATCTAGTTTAAAGAATAGTTTGTTCATTATTTACATTTATTAAGGACATAGGCATCCCCTGTATTATTTACCCTATACAACTCCAGGAACCTCACACGCAGATAAGGAGCCTCGGCTTGAGCTGGGAGAACATTTTGCCCGAGTTGAGCTCTGTCAAGGCAAGGGATGGGACGGCAGGCTTCTTGCGCTGATCGACACATTTACAAAACAAGACGACACTGATGGAGCGGTGCAAAGGGATTTAATGTGGGCCGGGATTACGAGTTTTTTTCATAGGCTTCAGGGATTCTAGTGTTAAGAAAAAATGTAACTGTACATCTGATAATAATGAGCTTATAAAACAAACCTAAAATACATTTGATGTGGAGTAATTTTAAATTTTCCTATTCTGAAAGTTACAGTATAAAATGTAACTTTCAGTCTCCACTCAAATGAACTCACTAATATTGTATTAAAGGAGCAGTACTCTGTCCAAGGTTTCCGACAGGATACTCCAGTGGTGTTGCTGTCATTACGTATTACTAGTCTTAATAAGTTACTTTGTTTTGGAAACTATATTTTATAATGTTTAAAAGATCCAAACAAAATGGCAGGAGTGACTGAGAAATGTGTCATGTAACACAGAAAAATCAACATAAACAGGTAAAGTAATTTGATGCTTTTTAAAAAACTATTTAAGTGACTTCACGATTTCATTAAGTACATGCACTACAGATCACTTAGACAGTACAATCTTATTCACACCAGATATTCACTCCCTTCTTATGGGCTGGAGTAGAGAAGATTAACCCATTTAGATATATTGATCCAAACCTACATTTCCAGAAATGTGGTGAATCCATCCCCATCAAAGGCTTGACCTTAACAAAGAGCAAAATCTCTGGGTTGCTACTGAGGTTTACAGTAATCCCTCGCTATATCGCGCTTCGACTTTTGCGGCTTCACTCTATCGCGGATTTTATATGAAAGCATAACTAAATATATAACGCGGATTTTTCGCTGTTTCGCGGGTTCTGCGGACAATGTGTCTTTTTACTTCCTGTATATGCTTCCTCAGTTGGTTTGCCCAGTTGATTTCATACAAGGGACGCTATTGGCGGATGGCTGAGAAGCTAACCAATCAGAGCACGCAGTTAAGTTCTCCTGACTGAGAAGCTAACCAATCAGTGCATGCAGTTGAGCTCCTGCGTGCTGAATGCAGTGTTAACCAAGAAGTCTCATCTCGCTCATTCAGCATCAATGTGTTTCGCTGTGTAAACGCTCTCCTTTGTTGTGCAGTAAAATTAAACTCATTGTTATCGGACAAGTCATCGTGTCATTGTTGGTGAGTAACCATAATTAATTTTCTTCTTACAGTGCTTAGTACATGTACGTACGTTTAGTGTCACTGTACACACATTTACTGTATACTATTTTCTTGCATTGTATGTATTTATTGCTGGTGGCCTGTCTATCGTAATGGCTGTAACATATGTGATATCAGAGACACTCAATATCTTTAAAATAATATTTAGGTTTTACTGTATATAAACAGTGTGTTTATATACATAATTTCAATGAATCTTACCTAATATCTAAGAGAATACAAAGGGATTATGCTGTATAACTCTGCGGGGAATATTTATAAATAGCGCGGGAGAGTTTATAATGGCTTAAAATATATAAAAATAACCATACAAACATATAGTTTCTACTTCGCGGATTTTCACCTATCGCGGGGGGGTCTGGAACGCAACCCCCGCGATCGAGGAGGGATTACTGTATATATATCCAGAGATGCTGAACATACTTATGAGATTTGATAGTAATATTTTGCCTTCCACACATTCAGTCTAACCTACAGAAAAAATTAAAGGAAACATTTTTCTATTCAGCTTTTGAGAACTTTGGTGAAACATTTAGCATCACATTTTAGAGAAACTGGGCTGTAGGATATGAGTTCTAATGGGCTTTTACTCATTTTTTTATTTATTTTTTTTTTAAAATGGATGCGTTCATCTAACATGGCTAATCATCACTGTAATCATCATGAAGTCAACTGTCTTCATAAAAGGTATGTACAACTGGAGCACTGGGAAATTTATAAACAGCACTGGTTGGCATAGCAAGTTTACTGGGTGAATAAAGTTGCATACAAAATAAAACTACACACCCACTAGCTGCAGGTCTGACCCTTGTGTTTCAGAACTTGTTCACATGTCTGAAAGTTTATTCTGTTCAATATGAAAAATCTTCACTTGATATTTTAATGAATCACTAACAATTAGTTACATGTAACCACCATGCTGAATGCCTTTTCACCAAGGTTTCTCGTGCAATAAGGGTCATTAAGTCTAGAGAGTATGCTTTAAGAGGGATATATGAGGGGGAAGTTAAAGCAACGCCACAAGTAGTGTCATTTTATCCAAAAGTTACACGGCTAGCTCGCCATTTATCAGAAACTCTTTACTAATTAAGGCAGTATTCAATCAAGCTGTGCTCATCTCATCAGCGTCTATTCTTGTTGATCCTATAATGCTGGGCTTCTCACCATTCCAAAGGATTATCTTGCAGCTCTTGGTGAATGATAATTTAACTTTGAGGCTTCTATTTTTAGAAATCTGTCTAGATATGTTTGTGAAGCTCCATCGCCATTTAAAAAACACCAATAAACTGACAACATAAGGTAGGTAAATTTTCTCTAACTAGAGTCTTCTGTAATAAAAGTAATAATCCTGACTGCACTGGTTAATCTCATACTGTAAATCTACTTCTGTTTACCCATAAATTTTAACTTTTACTCATTTTCATCATGTACCAGAATATTATAATAATAATTATAATAATAATAATAATAATAATACATTTTATTTATACAAGGCACCTTTCAGAGAACTCAAGGACACCGAACAAACGATAAATAAATAAATAAATAAATAAATAAATAAATAAATAAATAAATAAAAGACACAATTATAAAAAACTTAAAACATCAGAAAATCTAAAAATTAAAACCAAACAAAACCACTATAATCAGGAGGAAGAAGAAAAAACCATTTTAAACAAATGTGTTTTAAGTTTACATTTGAAAGATGAATATGATTTGATATTACGGAGATCCGCAGGTAATGAGTTCCAGTGCTTGGGAGCAGAACGGCTGAAAGCTCTGCTCCCCATGGTAGTTAGACGGGCGGGAGGAACGGTCAGATGGGTGGAGGAAGAGGATCTAAGGTTACGGGATGGAATGGCAACATGTAGAAGGTCAGACAGATATGGAGGTGCGAGGTTATGGATGGCCTTAAAAGATAGCAGCAGAATCTTAAAATCAATACGAAACTTGATCGGGAGCCAATGAAGCTGCTGCAAGACCGGAGTAATATGGTGAAAAGATGGGATTCCAGTGATGATACGTGCTGCAGAATTCTGGACTAACTGAAGCTTATGAAGAGATTTATTAGGGAGACCAAAGAGGAGTGAATTGCAGTAGTCCAGCCGAGAAGTGACAAGACTATGAATAAGAATGGCAGTAGTATGAGGAGTGAGGGAGGGGCGAATGCGATTAATATTACGTAAGTGGTAGTAAGCAGACCGGGTAATGTTATTAATGTGACATTGGAAAGATAGAGTACTGTCGAGGATGACACCCAGACTCTTGACCTGAGATGATGGGGAAACAATAGAGTTATCAATAATAAAAGAAAGATTATTGGTTTTGGATAATGATGATTTTGAACCAATGAGGAGAACCTCAGTTTTGTCACTGTTTAATTTAAGAAAATTTGAAGAGAACCAGGATTTAATTTTAGAAATGCAGTCAATAAGTGAGGGTGGTGGAAAAGAGGAGGTGGGTTTACCAGCAAGATAGAGCTGGGTGTCATCAGCATAACAGTGAAAATTAATGTTATATTTGCGAAAAATATTGCCAAGGGGAAGAAGGTAAATAATAAAAAGAAGAGGCCCCAGGACAGAGCCTTGGGGCACACCAGAAGTAACAGCGGTGGGTTGGGATGTGAAGGTTTTAAGCTGTATGAACTGAGTGCGGCCTGAGAGGTAAGATCTAAACCAATCAAGTGGAGTGTGAGTAATGCCAATCAAAGATAATCTATTAAGGAGAGTGGTATGACAAATAGTATCGAAGGCCGCACTCAGATCAAGAAGGATGAGAATAGTGATTAGACCAGAATCAGCAGCCATAAGGAGGTCATTAGTAATTTTAACAAGTGCCGTTTCTGTACTATGAAGGGGGCGAAAACCAGACTGGAACTTCTCATATAGATTATTGTGAGACAAGTGGGTGTGAAGTTGGATAGCTACTATTTTTTCAAGAATTTTGGAGATAAAAGGCAAGTTAGAAATGGGGAGAAAATTATTGAAATTAGTAGGATCACAACCAGGTTTTTTTAGTATTGGGGTTATAGCAGCAGTTTTGAAAGATGAGGGAATAATACCAGTAGTAAGAGAAGAGTGAATGATGGCAGAAATAAGAGGGACTAGAGAGGGGAGGCAGGCTTTAACCAAAACTGTAGGCAGGGGGTCCAGCTGACAAGTAAATGACTTGGATTTGCAGATGAGATCTGAGATTTCAGAGGAAGTGGGAAGCTGGAAAGAAGAGAAAGAGTGAATAGGTGAGTGTAGTTCAGAAGAAATACAGAAAGGATTTGAACCAAGGTGCTGATGTATCTTTTGGATTTTCTCATTGAAAAAAGACATAAGAGAATTACAGAAGGCAGTTGAATAAAGGTGAGATGGTAAAGAGTCTAGAGGTTGTGTAACATTATTAAGTAAAGAAAACAAAGACTTGGTGTTACCTGTATTACAAGTAATTAACTGAGTGTAATAATTAGATTTGGTTTGAGCTATACAATCCTTGTAATAGAGTAGATGATTTTTATACATCTCTTTGTGGACAAAGAGTCTGGTTTTTTTAAACAACCTTTCAAGTTGCCTGCCTTTAGCTTTCAGAAGCCGAAGTTCAGGCATGAACCAGGGGGCAGAAAAGGAAAAGGAAACAGATCTGGTTTTTAGCGGGGCCAGAGAATTAAGAATACCATTAAGACAAGTGTCATAATATGAGACCAGTTCTATGGGAGTGGATAAATTATAAAAGTCCATTTGCGAATCAATTCTAGAAGACAGCAAATTCAAGTTAATATTCTTAATGTTACGAAAGGCTATGAGACGTGGAAGCTTAGGAACAGAAAAGGTAAGTTTAGCGTTGAATGAGAGGAGAAAGTGGTCGGTTATAGTGAGTTCATCTGCTGTAAGATCAAAAGGAACAACATCAGAGCAGCAAATCAGGCCCAAGATATGTCTTTTACAATGAGTAGGAACATCAGTGTGCTGCTGGTATCCAAAACTCTCCAGGCAAGATAAAAAATCTCTAGTGAGAGGGATATTGATATTGTCCAGATGTATATTAAAATCCCCCAGCAGAATTATATTTGGAGTAATTACAAATAGATTGGTAAGGAAGTTAGCAAGATCGTTCAAAAAATTGTTGTTAGACTTAGGAGGACGGTAGACAGTTGCAATGATGGTTGGAACTGGCCCAGACAGTTGACACACAGTCGATTCAAAAGAGCTAACAGCAGGAGCAGGGAATGGCAGGTCTTTCCACTTCTCGCGGTAAATTATTGCGACACCTCCTCCACGGCCAGATGCACGGGGTTGACAAGTGTAAACAAACCCCGGGGGGGGGGGGGGGGGTGCATTCATTAAGTTGTGAAAAGTCTTGAGGTTGCTGCCAAGTCTCAGTTAAACAGAGAAAGTCAAACTTACGGTCAATGAGGAGATCCTGAATGAGATGTCCCTTGCTCGTAAGTGAGCGGATGTTCAATAGACCAAAGCTGACAATGTTGCTGTCGCGTTTGACAGTGGTGTTAGTCGACCGAGCTAAGCTGGCCAACACGCTATGGTCAGCGTTCCTATCTGTGTTATGTGGAGGGTGCCGAAAATCAGACCAAAAGGAGCTAATTCCTTTCGAGGCGTCCGTTCGGAATCTCCAGCGGGACCCACGATGGATGTATCTCCGACGAGGGAGAAGTATGATGTTCGGGTCGAAATATAGCACCGATAGCAGAGGCACAGACTGGAGAAAACACAGTCGAAGCAGCTCAGCAACTGGGTACTGGAGGAGGCCAGTCGCAGGTTGGATAATGAGCGACAGAAGACTCCAAACAAACATTAACCAAGCAAATATCCTACCAGTCCACATTGTAGGCGAGGAGGCCGCAGGCAGCTCAGACGTCCAGAGAATAAACCGGTAAGTTCAAAACGAAACGGAGGTTAGGCTGAAGCTAAATGCAGATACAGCATATAGTATATAGCATATATAACCACGCAGAGATGTCAGCAGTATGGCAAAAAAAAAAAAAAAAAAAAAAAAAAATCATCAAAATCACTAGTCTAGCAAAATAATATTCTAGTTACCGGCGAGCAGCGGCGACCAGTCCCGCCAGCGTTCACTCAAACCGGAGTCTACAATATGCTGTTGTTTTGTTATTCTGGATTTTATTTTTGCTTGCTTTATAAATGACACTGTGATGCTGTTACAGAGGGCACTACATATAACCGACTGATCATAGCTGATGTGTTTACTAACATTGATTTCTTAAATTGTATTATTTATCTTTGTCTTTTCTAAGTTTATTTATACTTTGTGGATTAACTGTTGCCACTTCCACAGTACAGCATACTTGAGTTATTGGAACCTGTCAAAAATAAACAAAGACATCATATGACATAAACAGCAAAGATGAAGAGATATTTAAAATTATCAATAAAAACACGAATACACTATGGGTTTTATTGTAATTATTTTAAATTAGATTGCCAGTTTTCAGTTTTGATTAGGCCTGGAGAATGAAGTAGAAAATAAAGATTTTGCAATAGCTATAATCAAACATTTCCTTGTTGATTTCAAGTGGTGGTTTGGATCACAGTCATGATGCAAAGTCCAACAATGAGCAACAAGGTACAGGATGGTTTCAAGGCTAACCTTTTCTGACAATTAGTAGAGCTAATGATGATATTGTTCCTATCAATAGGTCAGGATCTACTGGCAAAAAACTTTTTTTTTTTTTTTTAAAACCTACATACCTCTTTAGAATACACATGTACTTATAGCACAAAAAAATTCTATTTTACTTTCATTTGACCACAGTATCCTGTCAGACTCACAATGGCATTTGACAAATTACCTAAGCAATTGTTTGTGTGGAGACTCTGCTGCCTCAAGATATGAACAGACACTATTTACCCAGTTATGACCTTTAGGGTCATCATTTGCTTCTCTGGCTATCTTCATCAATGTGTGAGGACAAGATGTACTTGTACCATCCTTCCTCCAAGGCTGCTTTGATTGTGTAAACTGAGACATGTTTAGGGACTCATCAGATCTGAATTAATATACAGATGATGTAATGGGATTCATCAAAAATGTGTGTGCCTAAGAAAACAATCCACATATTTCCTAGTAACAAACCATGGATCAACTCTAACATCATTTTTCTTTCCAGACCAATTTAATAATTTAAACATAAAAACTGTCTGTAGCACCATATGATTCATCCTTCTGTTTCTGTACATGATATAAGGAGGACATTTTAAATAAGTTAATGTTCACCAGGCATGTAATTCAGTTAGAATTTAACGGCATATGTTAAAAACCTGTAACAACCAGTCAGCTGACATCTTCAGTGATATTTCACTGGAAGAATCTGTGGTTCCCCAATGTTTCATAAGGGACAACAGTTATCCCTGTGTATAAGAAAATAAAAAGGGTCTGTCTGAATGACTACAGACTGCTGGCGCACACTCCCATCATGATGAAGTGCTTTGACAGACTGGTGCTAGAACTGAAAAAGTACATTCCAGAATGTCTTGATCACCTTCAGTTTGCATATCTCCAAAACCAATCCACAGACAATGCCATATTCTTTGAACTTCGTACCGCCCTGCCACATCTCGATAATATTTATATTGAAGTTCTGTTTATAGTTTACCATTTGTCATGTAAAACTATGTTACCGGCAAAGCTGACAAACAATCTTATCAATTTAAGACTTCACATCATTCATTGAAATTAGATTTTGGATTTCCTAACCAATAAAACTTCAGCTTGTACAGAATGGCAACATCACATCACACTGACCCACAACATAGACACTCCAGAGTAGGGTGATGAGTAGGGAATCCATTCCCAGACGGGTTTATCCATTCCCGGGAATTCAGGAATCCCACGCTCCCAGGAATGACACAGTGCACGGGCATCTCACATGTGAACGGTTTTAGCTCGCAAGCCGAAAAACTGTGGGCACCCCTGATCTAGTTAGTTGCGGTAATAAGAGCATAGAAAGCACAACGTGTCCAGCGTGCGGTCGTCCAGGCGAGAGTGTACGTCGTGCAGAGTACGCCAGCCACTGAGAAAGCACGCTCTGCCTCCACTGAACTAGGCAGCACAGTCATCAGATACAGATACACTTGTTATAAACAACGCCCGCACTTGCCGTTGCTCTGAAACACCGCCATTTCAGCTTTTACTGATGCACCCAGTTTCTTGTCATCATTCTGTGATGGCAAGTTTCTTGGCACAGATAATGCGGATGCAACAGACTGACACATTGCAATTTCAAGTTGCTGTTCAAAGCTGTTGTCTGACAGACGTCAATGAAGTCTTCAGTTTTCAACTATAACTCTGTTATTTCTTGATCAATTTTTACACGCTATATATATGAGCTTGGCCGTTCCCGGTTTCCCAGGAATTACAGCAGTTTCATTCCTGGGAATGAAAAATGTCCGGGAATCAGAGCCTGGGAATGGATTCCCTAGTGCTGAGCCCATTTCTGTACTCCTTGTTCATCTATGGTTATGTGACCAGACACAGCCCCAACACCATCATTAAATTTGCTAATGACACTACAGTCATAGGTCTAATCACCAACAATGATGAGATGCCTTGAAAAAAAAGAGGTCTACCTGCTAACAGAGTGGTTCCAGGACAATAATTTCACCATTAATGTCAGCAAAACCAAGGACCTGGTCAAATATATGGTATACAAAGCATACTTTAATGTTCTTGAAAGAGTTTGCAGCTTTAATTTCTTGAAGTGACCATAACTGACTGACTAAAATGGGGAAAAACAGTTTTTATCTCTTATGAAAAAGTCTCACCAGCACCTCTGTTGCTTATTCTTCTGAGGTCAGCATGCATTTCTATATCTTTTCTGACAAACAAGGTTCAAGAATATAAAGCACTGCAGAGGGTGGTGAAGATTCAACTGCTTAATTTGTAAAGATTATTTTATCTGCTTTTTCATTGTTCTTTGCTTTTTACCATAGTGATGAATGAAATGTATTACTTCTTCTCTAATCCTTGGTGAAAGAGGTAGTCCAAAAAATATTCTGAAGGACAAGGTTTACCTAAATATGCAGAATTTTATAGCAGATTACATTTCCAATTATATTCTTTAAGAGGTCTGCAGAAATTCTGGCACTTATCTGTCCGAGCAAAAGAATGTTACTGCTCATTTAAAAAGTAATAAAATAAAAACCAGTAATACTAATATATATATATAATGGATCAGTACATTAAAAAGTTGTTTTCCCATCTTTTGGTGCAAGATATAGAGCAACTTATTGTACATTCTGTTTACTTCATACTGCATTTTTCTTCCATCTTTACCAAAAATGCTAACAATCTTTGAGTTCAAAAGTTAGAATTACATGTAATATATTCAGCATTCTCAGAAACAAAGCATGACACTTATTGCAGTCCATATTTAAACAAGATTTATATATAAAAATAATCATAAATTACAACACTGGCATGCAATGCCTTAGCACAAAAAAAGAAAATTTGTATAGAAGCCAGTAAAACCTTATTGGGCAATTAAAAAACACTAACAACTGCATACAAATTAAGAATGAGAATCCTCACTTTTGTGTATCTATGTGATAAAGAATCCCATCAAGTCTGTTTTTTCCTTGGAAGATAAATTTGTGAATTATTGAATTTATGACCACTTTGATGCTACAACCCATTTCTTGGCTTTTATAAGAGCTCTGAAGACTTTGTGAAATATTTTTAGGGTGACATTTGTTGTTTCTGCAATATAGCTAGTTATTATAAAATCTGGGGAAGGTGTATCACATACAACAGCCCTAATCTAAAACATGCCAATCATTTATCAAACTGAAGTAAATTTCTTCTTTTAATCAAAACAAAAAGACTTGGTAAAAGTTAACTTCTGCATGTGAAATATACTTGACGTCATACAAGTAGAATTATTTTTTATTCCTCTGGGAATACTAGTTTCTATATTACATCTCAGTAAATTAGTAGTAAATGACTTGCGGATAAATGTAGACAGAGGCCGTTTATCCGTTCTCATCCTCTTAGATCTGAGTGCCGCATGTGACACCATTGATCACGACATTCTTAGAAATCGCCTTAGTCAATGGGTGGGCCTCTCTGGCTGTGTCTTAAATTGGTTTGAATCCTACCTGGCAGGTAGAAAATTCTTTGTTGTGGTAATTATAACTCAAAAGACACATGATATTCTATATGGTGTTCCACAAGGCTTTATCCTGGGTCCGCTGCTCTTTTCAATCTATATGCTTCCGTTAGGTCAGATTATCTCGGGGCACAACGAGAGTTACCACAACTATGCTGATGACACACAGCTGTATTTATCAATTGCACCCGATGACCCAGACGCTGTTATTTCACTAACACAATGTCTTACTTGTTTTTTAATTGGATGAATAGTAATTTTCTCAAGTTAAATAAGGAGAAAACAGACATTTTAGTGATTGGCAATAATGGAGACAATGAGATTATTAGAAATAAACTTGATGCATTAGGATTAACAGTCAAGACGGACGTAAAGAATTTAGGGGTAACTGTTGACTATAACCTGAATTTTAAATCGCATATTAATTAGATAACTAGGACAGCATTTTTTCACTTAAGAAACATAGCAAAAGTTAGACCTCTTATATCATTGAAAGATGCTGAGAAATTAGATCATGCTTTTGTTTTCAGTCATCTAGATTACTGTAATGCACTCCTCTCAGGACTACCCAAAAAAGACATAAATCATTTGCAACGAGTGCAGAATGCAGCTGCTAGAATCCTAACTAGGAAAAGAAAATCCGAGCACATTTCTCCAGTTTTGATGTCACTACACTGGTTACCTATGTCATTCAGAATTGACTTTAACATACTGCTTATGGTTTACAAAGCCTTAAATAATCTCACTCCATCTTATACATCGGAATGTCTGACACCTTATATTCCAAATCGTAACCTTAGATCGTCAAATGAGTGTCTGCTTAGAATTCCAAGAGCAAAACTTAAAAAGAAGTGGTGAGGCAGCCTTCTGCTGTTACGCACCTAAAATCTGGAATAGCCTGCCAATAGGAATTCGCCGGGCTAATACAGTGGAGCACTTTAAAAAAAAAACTGCTGAACACACATTACTTTAACATGGCTTTCTGATAAATTCACCTTCATTTAATCCTGATAATCTGTATATTCAATTCAGTATAATAACTACTCATGGTGGCTCTAAAATCCATACTAACACATAGCCTCTCTTCTGTTTCTTTTCCCGGCTTTCTGTGGAGGCGATCTGCGCCACCACCACCTAATCAAAGCACTGTGATGTTCCTACATTGATGGATTCAAAGCCAGAAGTCTACATGACCATCATCATCAAGTCCTTCCATGTGAACCCTAAATACAAAGAGGACTGTTTCATTTATGTTAGGTAGAATGCCCAGAGGGGGTTGAGCGGTCTCGTGGCCTGGAACCCCTGCAGATTTTATTTTTTCTCTCCAGTCGTCTGGAGTATTTTTTTTGTTTGTTTTTTCTGTCCTCCCTGGCCATCGGACATTACTCTTATTCTATGTTAATTAGTGTTGTCTTATTCTAATCTTACTTTGTCTTTTATTTCTCTTTTTCATCATGTAAAGCACTTTGAGCTACATTATTTGTATGAAAATGTGCTACATAAATGAATGTTGTTGTTGTTGTTGTTGTTATCTTGCCTGAAGAAGGGGCCCCGGGTTGCCTCGAAAGCTTTCATATCGTAATCTGTTTAGTTTTTTTGCTTGACTTCTCACTATTGCCATTTGACGACAATTCAGCCTTTAATTGTCTCTATATGAATACAGGCATTCCAGCAATGATTTACAAATTCTGGCATACCTTTTTATTATCATTATTACTTACACTCCGGGATTAGTTAACTAATTGGTTCGAGAGAAATCATATAAACCTCCTTTATACACCAGTGACATTGTTGTGTGTGAAAATCCAAGCCAGGTTGTTGCTATTCATACATTACACTACAGCGATACGTTTAAAACTACTTGTCTCTTCAGCTTTACTAATTCACCCTCAGAACTACACATATATTGTGTAGTTGTCTACCTACTGGGCCTGGGTAATGTTATCGATTTTCAGATTAATCATTACTTTAAACGTTCAATATTGATTCTTAAAATCTCAAAAGAACAATCTTGTGAATCTCTATCCTACTCTATTATTTTAGTAGATTTTTGTTTATCTTCGTTTTTGGCGTCTGATCCAGCAGATGTCACTAATGTACCTATTAAGGCTTTCTACGGAAAAGGCACTTTACTATATTGCATAAAATGGTGTGTCCTCTTTAACTCAAATCTGCATCTTTGACAATTAAATCAGATGTGTGGACATCTGAACATGCAGGGCAGCAGATTACTATGTGACAATGACACATTTAAAAACAACTGGGCACCTGTGGCAGATGTGTTGCAGACAAGTGTGCTGCATGCCAGCCCAACTGGGATCAACCTCACTGCCTATTGCAGAGCTGCTGAGATGACTTGCCGTTGTTCCAAAACCCTTTCTAGAATTTCCAATGTGCTGTTCCATTTCGTGACCGCATCACACTTGTTTGTGTGTTGGCAAGCCTAATAAACATTGCTTCTCTTTAAGCACACGGCAAGTTGTACTGCTACAGTAAAAAAAAGTTTTGAATGCACCTCACCCAACAAAGCAAACGGGCAAAAGTTGAAATTTTCAGAGCAGCAATACAAAAGTAAGCATGTGATCAAAGCAGCAGACTTGAATTAGCTCCATTATCAATTATGACGGCCAGTTCTTTTTCTTTTATGTTCCACTCATTCAATGCAGCTGTCAAAAAGCATCAGCTCTAGATCTGTATTTTAAAATGCTTGCTTTTTGTTTGAGGACTGCGAGAACAAATTTGAGAGTCATTAATATGACTGCTACAAGCGAGCAACTAAAGAATTATAGAAAAATACAAGTCTTCCCACTGTATCTTTTAGCTAACAGTTTAGTTGAAGGGTGTTTACATGGAGATTCATAACACACAAAAAGGTTATTAAATAACATTTAAGAACCAATATCTGTCTATTTTATAATAGTATTATTCTCAAGGATGATATAGATGTTTTATAAAGTAGATATCATTGCACAAGGAGTCCGACCCACCAATAATATATGGCAGTACAAAGGTTAGTTAAATTATGGTGAATTTGGAATGAGTGCAGTGCTGTGAAAAAGTTTTTTTTTGTTAAAACAAACAAAACAAAAAAAAAAAAAAGAGCAAAAATAATTTGTTCCACATATTTGAAATACTGATGTTAACTGTTCATTACTAATCAAGTGTTTCTTCTTAAATGTCATTCCATGCTTATGTATATGTTAGGAAGTCACGATGTAGACACACTTCAAATAAAGTGTTACTGAAATTTGTCACATTGTACTAATGTTTTCTATGTATGGTTAAGCAATTTCTAAAGAAATCCACCACTTCAAATATCGGTACACACTAATTCAATCAAGATAAAATAGATACTGAATGAAATCAGGATATCAGTGCTGATACCCAGCCTTACTACCTACTATAAACAACATTGATTTAACAGCAAATTATAGGAGAGAAGCCTTACACTTACAAATTGTGAACTGCATTAAGACAGCTTGAGAATGTATGTATGTAGAAATGTATGGCTTGGCACAAAAGCTATCAGGTTGAGGCAACTGGCAAACAATTCTGTCTTTTTTGCCATCTATACCAACCTATTTAGTCATGCAGCTTCTGCCAGTGTTCGGGTCAGGAGAAATTTGGAAGTCAGCAAGCTTCTTACTGTGGCAACCTATAACAACACAAGGGGTGCGTTCATCGGCACTGACATTACATCCTCTCATGTGCAAGTAATATAAGAAAAATGTAAAATGAAACATGCCTCTACTGTCCTGACTGCAATGTTGTGCTGTGTTTTGTTGCCTGGTTGAAAACACCACACACAAAGGATGTGTACTAAATCTGCATTAGTATACCAATGGACACTGTTTTGGTATTTACATGTTTTTGTTACAAGTAATAACACTTTTTTTCATGAGGTAAACAAAACACTAAGAAGATTAAGTCCTCTGTTTGGAGTTCATTCTGAGATGATAAGGTTTGGAGTGGTTTCAAATTTAGAGCAGTTTTGTAGCATCACTACTGCAAACCTACCCATCAAAAACACTGTTGCCTAAAGGCAAATCACTGTTTTACTGACAGACCAATAATGGGACATTTCCTTATTCTTGCAAAAGCAGCAAGTGAATATTTTTCAATCCCCTTGCAAGAGAGTACAGGGCAAAAAATTGTTCACTGTGGTTTTTCATTTATTCGATGAGGAAAAGAAAAGAGAAAGTCAGGCAATAAATCTGAAATACATCTTTTTGTCCAAAAGAACCTGCCAAAACTAAAGACAATTGATATCTTTTGGATGTTAAACTTATTTTACATTAAAATATACAGAGAATTGTTGTGCATCTGTTTATATGATGTTTGCTATACAGAATGTATAGTGTAATCAATTTATTAAAACATATAACTTGTACTGTGTTAAAAATATTTTAACTAGGTAGTTTTTCATAACCTGTAAGAAATCTCTATACTATTTCTTTTGGTGTTGTAATGAAATCTGAGGAATTATGATTTTAAGATGGCTGAATGCAGTCAGAGGTACAAAAACATTTGAGTTTGTTAGGTTTGGGGATGGTTTGCTGAAGCCAACTCTGCAAGCCTAAATGTATTTTATCCAGCCCATTTGCTGGTAAACAATATTACATTAAAGCAAGATTATAAATCTGACTGCAGGGTAGAATCATAATTCAGTTCATACAAACAACTGAAAGGTGTATGTATTTCATAGCAACTTACTGTTTGGTCAGATGAACAAATGAACAAGAAGGCAGTGATTTGCTAGATTCATTTTTGAAGGACCTGTAAATAACAAAAATATCTGCTTTGCTGTTGTATGTTGAATGCAACAAGACTAATATTGAAATACTGACATTTACTTGGCAAAAGGACTAACCCCCCCCCGAGCTATGTTCAATAAGAATGGTCTTAATGTTTTGCAGCACTGTGCAGAAAACCTAAAGTCAATTCACACTGTGTAATGGCAGCGGTGTGGACAACTGTATAATGGGATATTGCTCTCTCCACCCAGCTGCTCTCACCTCTCACTCTTGTTCTTTTTTCTGAGACTCCCACAGAGGGGCCACCAAAAAAAAAAACAAAAAACATAATTGCAATTATCCACTTCAGTCAGTACTAATGCTTGCGTTTTGTTTTCTGCCATTTTTTCCTCTGTTATTCCACAGTTTGTAGTTAAGAAGTTACTTGGGAGTATGGGCAAATTTTAAATACAATTCTTTTTGTGTGTGGCGTTTTTGCTTTTTGAGCATAAGCAAAATTTTGGTATGGTATCTAAGCAAGGTTTTATACATGAGTTATTGCAAAAAGTGTGATAAAAATTAAATGTTATTGTTGTTGATAAGGCACCTGGTATGTTACAGACTATGTTTAGAACATTCTTTCTGTTCCTAGAAAATACAGTGCATCCGGAAAGTATTCACAGCGCATCACTTTTTCCACATTTTGTTATGTTACAGCTTTATTCCAAAATGTATTAAATTCATTTTTTTCTTCAGAATTCTACACACAACACCCCATAATGACAACGTGAAAAAAGTTTACTCGAGGTTTTTGCAAATTTATTAAAAATAAAAAAACTGAGAAATCACATGTACATAAGTATTCACAGCCTTTGCTCAATACTTTGTCGATGAACCTTTGGCAGCAATTATAGCCTCAAGTCTTTTTAAATATGATGCCACAAGCTTGGCACACCTATCCTTGGCCAGTTTCGCCCATTCCTCTTTGCAGCACCTTTTAAGCTCCATCAGGTTGGACAGGAAGTGTCGTTGCACAGCCATTTTAAGATCTCTCCAGAGATTTTCAATCGGATTCAAGTCTGGGCTCTGGCTGGGCCACTCAAGGACATTCACAGAGTTGTCCTGAAGCCACTCCTTTGATATCTTGGCTGTGTGCTTAAGGTCTTTGTCCTGCTGAAAGATGAACCGTCGCCCCAGTCTGAGGTCAAGAGCGCTCTGGAGCAGGTTTTGATCCAGGATGTCTCTGTACATTGCTGCAGTCATCTTTCCCTTTATCCTGACAAGTCTCCCAGTTCATGCCGCTGAAAAACATCCCCACAGCATGATGCTGCCACCACCATGCTTCACTGTAGGGATGGTATTGGCCTGGTGATGAGCAGTGCCTGGTTTCCTCCAAACAAGACGCCTGGCATTCACACCAAAGAGTTCAATCTTTGTCTCATCCGACCAGAGAATTTTGTTTCTCATGGTCTGAGAGTCCTTCAGGTACCTTTTGGCAAACTCCAGGCGGGCTGCCATGTGCCTTTTACTAAGGAGTGGCTTCCGTCTGGCCACTCTACCATACAGGCCTGATTGGTGGATTGCTGCAGAGATGGTTGTCCTTCTGGAAGGTTCTCCTCTCTCCACAGAGGACCTCTGGAGCTCTGACAGAGTGACCATCGGGTTCTTGGTCACCTCCCTGACTAAGGCCCTTCTCCCCTGATCGCTCAGTTTAGATGGCCAGCCAGCTCTAGGAACAGTCCTGATGGTTTCAAACTTCTTCCACTTACGGATGATGGAGGCCACTGTGCTCATTGGGATCTTCAAAGCAGCAGAAATTTTTCTGCAACCTTCCCCAGATTTGTGCCTCGAGACAATCCTGTCTCGGAGGTCTACAGACAATTCCTTTGACTTCATGCTTGGTTTGTGCTCTGACATGAACTGTCAACTGTGGGACCTTATATAGACAGGTGTGTGCCTTTCCAAATCATGTCCAATCAACTTAATTTACCACAGGTGGACTCCAATTAAGCTGCAGAAACATCTCAAGGATGATCAGGGGAAACAGGATGCACCTGAGCTCAATTTTGAGCTTCATGGCAAAGGCTGTGAATACTTATGTACATGTGCTTTCTCAGTTTTTTTATTTTTAATAAATTTGCAAAAACCTCAAGTAAATTTTTTCACATTGTCATTATGGGGTGTTGTGTGTAGAATTCTGAGAAAAAAAATGAATTTAATCCATTTTGGAATAAGGCTGTAAAATAACAAAATGTGGAAAAAGTGATGTGCTGTGAATACTTTCTGGATGCACTGTATGCATGTATGTTTGTATGTGGGTGTGGGATACTTTTCACAAATTTGATCAGGCTCATGGAAAGATGAATATTCCACACACACACAAAAAAAGATCTCTTCTAGGGAAACCTGCTAGAGCAACAACCGAGTGGTTTAAATGGTAGAAAATTGATGTCCTGACCCTAACTCTATCAAACATCTCAAACAAGAGCTAAAAAATTGCTGTCCACCGCCACTTCCCAACTAACCTGGCAGAGACTGGACAATTTTGCAGACAGAAATTGGCAAATCTTGCTGCATGACATTGTGCAATATTAGTGGTGCAACCAAGTACTACAAACTGATGACATTTCAGCTTTTGGAATTAAATTTTAATAGTTAATAATTTTTTTTCATTTTTGGGCAGTACTACTATAAAGGGTCCGATTTACAAATAAAAATGTCCAATTAAACTGATCAAAACCCCAGGCTGTCACAATCACACAGTATATGTGAAAAAAGTTTTGGAAACCAAATACTTTTTCAAGGCACTGAACATGTAAAACAAAGGACATATGTGTCATTAAACAGAAGGGATATGACAGTTTATGTAACTTGTTTATAGTTAGCCTTTACCTAAGTTGCCTCCATTCAGATTTTTAATAGCTGTTATAAATGTTTAATGAGTTACCTACATGTGTTAGTAGTTTGGTTTTGTTTCTCTTTCTATTCCGCAATTAACTTTGTACTACTTCATCAAAAAGGGAAAACAGGAGAAAAATCCTGAAAAACACTTTAAGAATTAAAGACTATTCTCTAAAGCTTCTAAAAGTAAAACAACTAAAACACACCAATGTGATTCACCATTTAGAAAGAGTTAACAGCTTACTATAGCAATTATGAACAGCTTGGTTGGTTATGCTTCGGTACTTACTAAGCTCTTTTCTGTGTTTTTCTGTTTGGGCAAAATATTGGCGTAGTTCTTCCGTTATTTCCATGTTGGTGACATCACATTCAATTTCACTGTCAGTTTCTGACTCTTCATCAGTTTCTGATTCATGGTCTTCTACATCCAGCGCTCTATCATCTTCCCCTTTCCTAAATTTTGAATGATAGGTCCAATTTTTTTCTTTGCCAGAGCCAAAGCAGTAATTAGAATAAGCAAAATAGTCGTCCTCATTCCAGTCAGAATAGCGATGAGTGTTCATTGTTGATGAGCTAAAGGGAAAACAGCCAATGCTCTGAACTGCTTTGCTATAAGCCTGTTTATGCCTTTTTTGCCATAACATTGCTTGGTGATAATGTCGCCAGTATCGAGAATAAGCTTGGTGCATATACCAAGCCTTATCTCCATTAGCATCTTCATTCTGTCAATAATACAAGAAAAAAAAAGAAAAAAATAACTTTCACACAAACAATAAAGAGAAATCCACTATAGTGCCCATATTAAACTGTACTTTCCCCTATATCACAAAATAATCTTACTGTGATCACAATATCAGCCATATTATTTTAAGCACCTTGGTGAAACTTGGAGTTCCACACTGTTTACTAAACTAATTTGTTGAGGCAATCCAGAGGCAGTAAAATAAACAAAACATTTTGCAGTAAAAAGGGGCATGGCAAATAAAAAATGCACATTTTTAAACATCCTTAAAAGCATGAAACCAACATGTTTTAAAGGAAAAAAAAATTTCCATGGTATTTTATTTGGTTAATCATCAAGGGAGGGTGGTTATCTCCTTACAATATGTAAATGATATGCAGACAGTACACAGATATTTTTTAATTAATTTTACATTTATAGTTTGAGACAGAGCATGAAACATTGCTCCTTGATAAAAACAAACAAATCATGAGTCAATAGTTCAAACATATTTCACTGAAGTGAAACCAAATGAAAAGAGCTTGTTGCATAATTAGGACATGAGTGTATATATTTAAAAAGCATGAATACTAAACTGAGCAAAAGGACTTCCTTTGGCTCAGCTGACTAAATTGACAGTTTCTT
This sequence comes from Polypterus bichir lapradei, assembly GCA_026402145.1. Lineage (NCBI taxonomy): Eukaryota > Metazoa > Chordata > Cladistia > Polypteriformes > Polypteridae > Polypterus > Polypterus bichir. The sequence goes on along the minus strand of JANRMT010028174.1, from coordinate 53,284,014 downwards.
TAGTTATTCACAAAGAGCTCTTCATCTTTATATTCTACACTGGACTTGGAGCCACTCACATGCTGTGTGAGACAATCCTTAATACCAAGCTGATGTAAATGAATATATAGTTAGGTGCCTGTTATGGCCTTCACTACATACCGTAGATCCCGGAATACAAGCCGAGAATTTCGTCCTAGATTTTTGGCTTGGAGTTTGGGGGTCGGTTTATACACCGAGTATCATTTCAGATTCAATATTTCCAGCGCAATGCCGGTTTTGCCGATGAATACGGAAGTAAATAATAACGAAACCACAGAGCCATCTTTCAGATGAAGAAGTAACTTTGCATGCCGGTACTTTAAATAAAGAATTTATTCAAAAAAGTGTTTTAGTTGTTGATTTTATTAATAAAATTTATAATAAATTATCGGGAAGTTTAAAATAAATTTTTTTTATTTTGATTTACGATCCACATCTTGCGTTACGAAACGGATGCGGTCACGTGTATCCGCTTGCGCGATTGTAAACAAACAACCGAGAGCGTTAGTAGCGTCAGTCGGAGCCCAGATACATGTGTTTGTGGATGTAATTTCGAAACGAAGATGGACATTGTGTGGAAATATCTCCTCCTCCTCCCTTCCTGCAGCCCAAAGATGTCAAATTAAATGGTGAGTACAGTATGAAATTGTTTCTAGAATAGAATGCCTTTTACTGTCACTATACACATCTACAATGAGATTAAAAGCAGCTCCTTCAGTGCAGAAAAAAGTTCTGTATGGAGCTTGTATGGTTGTTTTTTAGCCTTAGCATAACGCCGTATCTGCGGCCCCGCTTCTGCTTTCTTTCCCTCCTCTGTCTGTGTCGTCTCCTAGACCCAACAACAAACCACGGAGAGCCCACTGGTCTCGCTATGTTGTCTGGGATGTTGTGCGTGTGATGAAAAACACTCGAAACAGATGTCTGGCTCTGGACACCGATGTCTATAAGGTTCTGAATGGTGTAGCGGATGTTCGCCGAACCGATCGTGCACAAACAAGGACAAAAAAAAAAAAAAGTACAAAAACCACAAAAAAGTGCACTGAAAAGTAGAGCCTTGATCCGCTGCGACGATGCGCGCCGCCATGCTCCTAGCCTAATCGAAGTAGGCTAGGCACTTTTTATAACTTTTTGGTTAGTACGTTAGAAAAATTATTGGTGTTTTTTATTATGAAAAGGTTAAGTAAGTGTTGCAGTGGGAGGTTCGGAACGCATTATGGGTTAGCCTTTGCGAACGAATTAAGTTCTTAAGTCAAGGGTCCACTGTATTGCGTATTTAAGTTAATCAAATTTATAACAAGTCTCCAGAAATCCACCCGCCGATGTACCGTATTTGCGTATATAGTTTCAACACAAAGGTTCCATTTTACCAAACTTCTCCGCAATCACTTCCTGGTTTCCATCAAAAATGCCGGCAGTCTCAAATTCTCGCCGATAAACATTATAAATATACCCAAAGAGACACTTTTAAGGAAATTTAGAAAATTTTGCTTGGAGAAGGGGGTCGGCTTAAATACCGGTCATCGGCAAATACATGTAATTTAGTAGGTAGAG
>JANRMT010028174.1:53264096-53277442 GCA_026402145.1 Polypterus bichir lapradei | reverse complement strand
ACCCTTGACTTAAGAACTTAATTCGTTCGCGAAGGCTAACCCATAATGCGTTCCGAACCTACCACTGCAACACTTACTTAACCTTTTCATAATAAAAAAGGTTTGTATAATGTGCATAATTTACCAAAACAACAATAATTTTTCTAATGTACTAACCAAAAACTTATAAAAAGTGCCTAGCCTACCAGAAGTAGGCTAGATTAAGCTAGGAGCATGGTGGCGCGAAGCGGCTCAGGGCTCTCCTTTTCAGTGCACTTTTTTGTTGTTTTTGAATTTTTTTTCTTTCCCTTGTTTGTGCACGATCGGTTCGGCGAACATCCGCTACACCCGTCAGAACCTTATAGACATCGGAGTCCAGAGCCAGACATCTGTTTCGAGTGTTTTTCATCACACGCACAACATCCCAGACAACATAGTGAAACCAGCGGGCTCTCTGTGGATTGTCGGGGGGTCTAGGAGACGACGCAGACGGAGGAGGGAAAGAAAGCAGAAGCGGGGCCACAGATCCGGCGTTATGCTAAGGCTAAAAAAACAACCATACAAGCCCTATACGGAACTTTTTTTCTGCACTGAAGGAGCTGCTTTTAATCTCATTGTAGATGTGTATAGTGACAATAAAAGGCATTCTATTCTATTCTAGAAACAACAATTTCATACTGTACTCACCATTTAATTTGACATCTTTGGGCTGCAGGGAGGAGGAGGAGAATGCAAATCTTTTCTTTGTAAAATTGTCGAGATGGTGGATTTCGACATGCTGTACATATTAGCGAGATCGGTCACACGAACAGCACTCTCATATTTCCACACAATTTCCATCTTCGTTACAATTGTGATCGCTTTCTTTAACTTCTCTTTCTTCCTTAGCAAGTCTTGCTTGCATGGTCTTAGTGAATTATATATATAGGTAAATCACTGCAATGACCGAAATTACATCCACAAACACATGTATCTGGGCTCCAACTGACGCTACTAACGCTCTCGGTTGTTTGTTTACAATCGCGCAAGCGGATACACGTGACCGCATTTGGGTCGTAACGCAAGATGTTCGGCGTAAATCAAAAGAAAAAATTTTATTTTAAACTTCCCGATAATTTATTATAAATTTTATTAATAAAATCAACAACTAAAACACTTTTTTGAATAAATTCTTTATTTAATTTAAAGTACCGGCATGCAAAGTTACTTCATCTGAAAGACGGCTCTGTGGTTTCGTCATTATTTACTTCCGTATTGATCTGCAAAACCGGCATTGCGCTGGAAATCTTGAATCTGAAACTATGCTCGTTGTATAAACCAACCCCCAAACTCCAAGCCAAAAATCTAGGACGAAATTCTCGGCTTATATTCCGGGATCTACGGTACTATGAGCACTCATTTGGATGCAGCAACAGCTGTACTTGAAACTCTGCTGTATATTGTGGACACACTACTGTGTAGCATCTCATGCCAAGGTACAGGCTAGTCTCGTGACTAAAAATTACTTACAAGAGGATCAAGTGACAGTGCTTGAATTCTACAAATTAAGATGGATGCAGGAAAGGAGGCCATTGTTAGGATGATCAGAGGTTGGAGAGATTTCAAAGAAGGTGCTAGATGTTCAAATAGAGGCAATTTGGTTTTAGCATGAGGTGGAAAACTACTATACAGTAATCCCTCGCTATATCGTGCTTCGACTTTTGCGGCTTCATTCCATCGTGGATTTTAAATGCAAGCATATCTAAATATATACCACAGATTTTTCGCTGGCTCGCAGATTTCTGCGGACAATGGGTCTTTTAATTTATGGTACATGCTTCCTCAGTTGGTTTGCCCAATTGATTTCATACAAGGGACGCTTTGGCGGATGGCTGAGAAGCTACTCAATCAGAGCACATATTACGTATTAAATAAAACTCCTCAATGATATACGATATGCTTCCCGTGCGGTACTTCACATACTTGAAAGCCTGAACAGCACGTATTGATTTTTGATTGTTTGCTTTTCTCTGTCACTCTCACACTCTCCGACATTCTCTGTTCCTGACGGAGGGGGTGTGAGCAGAGGGGTTGTTCGCACACTGGCCTAGAGGATACAGATGCTCCTCTAAAAAATGCTGAAAGACTACCTTCACATTGCTCCCTTTATTGCAGCTGCTTTTTCTGGCAGTGCTTCACATACTTAAAAGCCCGAACAGCCCTATTGATTTTTGATTGTTTGCTTTTCTCTCTCCCTGACATTCTCTGCTCCTGACATGCACTTCTTTGAAGAGGAAGATATGTTTGCATTCTTTTATTTGAGAGACGGAACTGTCATCTCTGTCTTGTCATGGAGCACAGTTTAAACTTTTGACTAAAGAATGTTATTTCATGTCTAGAGGGCTCTAATAATGTTAAAAAAACGTGTTTAGAAGGTTGTAAACAGGTTTTCTATGCTCTAACTGCAAAAATATTTGATTTATAAATAAAGAATCCTACTTCGCAGAAATGCATTTATCGCGGTAGAGTCTGAAACAGATTAACCGCGATAAACAAGGGTTTACTGTAGTCACCTCATCAGTTATAAGGGTCCTTTCATATGAAAGTCCATGGTTCAAAGGTCAGCAGGTCTGTTTTTCTCTTTACTTTGGTAATCCCTCATTGAATTCAATATTTGTTGGGAAAAAAACACCTTACTTTTATATATCTTAATTTAATAGCATCTTTCCTGGGTTTTGAGATGCATTAAGAGTGCCACTTGCTGTTGACAATTAAACCCCAACATTGAACTTTGTAGGAACAATGATCTTCAGTTCATGGATTCAACAAGGTGCTGAAAACATCACTTAAGGATTTTGATCCAGGTTAACTTTACTTAAGTTGAAACTAACAGAAGAGAACATAGCACAGAGAAAATATCAGTACCCTAACCTAATGTTTTGTATATCAGTCTTTGTAGAAAATAACAGCAATCAAGCTTTTTCTGTAACTCAGAACGAGATTTATACACTTCTCAACTGGATGTTTGCCTCACTCCTCTTAAGAAAACGACTTCAGTACTCTCAGGTTTGATGGGTGCCTTCTCCTAACTGTGACTTTCACTCTTTCCACAGCTATTCATTTGGATTCAGATTAGGAATAATAACAGGCCACTTTAGAATCATCCAAAGTTTTCTTTTAATCCATTGTTGAGGTATGTCTCAGGTCACTATCCTGCTGAAGATCTATGACCTTTCATTATGATACAACCCAGTGTCAGAAAGCTGTATGCAAAGGCTCCAAAATTCCCCAGACTTTTTTATTTAAACGTGCAAATTCAAGGCACCCAGTGCCAAAGGCAGCAAAGCAACCCAAAAACATTACTAAGCCTCCTCAACATTTCAAGGCAGGGATAATGGTGTTCCTTTCTTTGACAGCTTTGCTTTGGTTTCTGTGAGCACAAAATTGTTGGAGTTTACTTAAAAAAAAAAAAAAAAAAAACCCACTGATTTTGTTTTTTTGGTTCAAAGGACATTCTTCCAGGACAACTGTGGCTTATCAATACACATTTTGGGCTTTTTTGTATTGCTCTCTTAAAAAGTGGAACCTTCATGGGTCCTCTAACACACAACCCATTTTCATTCAGACAGCAATGGATGGTGTGACTTGAAACCACTGCACCTTAAGTTTGAAGGTCAGCTTGGATTTGTTTTGATGTTTTCCTTGGTTCTTTCTCCACTATTCAAAAAAAAAAAAAACTTTCCGTTCAATCTTCTGTCAATTTTCCTCTTTTGGCCTCATCCAGGGATGTTAGCTAAAGTCTTGTGTGCCTTAGGCTGGGTTTATATTTCATGCAACGTGTTGTGTGTGCCTGCGGATGCTACTGCTATGGAAGTGGTGTACTATTTGTACTTGTATGCGTACTTAATGAAAATCTGGAGGAATCCACCAAGTGGCAGAGATATCACCATGGTCAGAAAACAACGTTCAACTTTGCAATTGCCGGAGATATGCAATAAATTCCCAGGACATCTTCCCACAAAATCTCTGAAAAGCATGGATGTTTAATGATTACATCCATCAGTTCAGAGACGTGTTCATTCTAGCTAGCATCAGCTAGAACATTACCACATTTTAACATTACCACATCCCTAAACCTGCATGTCCTTGGAAGGAAACCGGAGCACATTGTGGAAACCCACCAGGAAAACATGCAAATTCCAGGCAGGGAACGACAGGGACATGACAAAAATTTACCTCAAGGAGAAAAAAAAACAAAAAAAAACAAAAATAGGAGCCAATAGCTTTGATTAATCCACCAAATAATCACATGTGTAAAATATTAATCTTTCAATTGCTTAACTTTCTAACCTCCATGTATGTGTTCATAATTCTTTTCCTTCTCCTGTGATATGTATCCTACCCTTGAGCTTTTACGTCTGTCTTAATGATTTGGGTAACATGAATGTCATAACAACTTTAAAAATATGTACAGTCACTAAGAGCAGTGTATTTGATTCAGGCTCTGAGTCTGTGTTACTGACCATCAGCATATCAGTGTCAGGCGGCCATCCAGTGTAATGTGGTCTTCTTTTCTTCTTGATTGAAGTGAGCCAGCGTTTGAAACCTGGCTCAGGAAACTGCTAAAGTGATGGCTCTTCTGTGCCGATTCTGACTAAATCCTCCAGGGCTGAGACACTGAGTGGGTTTCACACTTTAGATTTGTTTTATTCTGTGCTGTACTGAAAAGCCACATTCACACTGAGCTGATGAAATAGCAAGAATAAGCATGATCTCAACAAGATGTAGAACATTTTGGAAATCTGCGAAATAAAGCTCTTTTTAAATAGAACTTAAACTATTTTATTCACACGGTTGAGGTGAAATTCAAGATCTAAAACAAAGCCTTTCCCGTAGGAACGTTTTCTTTTTATTATTATTGTTATAATTAATTTTTTACTAAATCTTATTTTCCATGTTTCTTTGATGATGAACTCCCGCTGAACAATGTATCTGTAACAGAACATTTGGGGCTAACAAAGTGGCAGTTATTGATACCATTTTAACAAAGTTTAATGTCCGTCGTCAATCACAGAGCACCCCGGTAAAATGCCAACAACATGTAATACACCTGCAACCTTAAAATGCAGATTGCACGACACCGCGGTGCATAAGAAAACAGCTGGCAAACGGCTACATGTGCATGTTTACTGACGGACAGGCTGGCATTTTGCACAAAGCATGCGTTAAATCACAAGGGAAATGGCACGCAAAATTGTGTGAACACAAGGAGATCAATGATAATCACATCTTAGTGTGCATGCACTAAATCAGAAGGGAACTGAAATTCTCGGGGCACTGATATCTCCATATTAGAGGACCTACATGATGGGCAGATGGACTTCAAATGTTTTGCATGTCTTTGTTGCATTCTGATGCCCTGCTGCATCATATTCAGCCCTTTGTTCATCATTCTGGAACAAGCACAACCAATTACTCCTTGAAACCCTAATTCAGCATTTAGCCACACCATGTACTTAGATATCATTTTGCACATGACTTCAAGTTTGACATTTTTTCTGTATTGGTAATGAGGGGTGTCAAATGGTTAAGTCTTTAATTAGCAAGGTAATTGAGGATTAGTACTATCAACAATAAAAAACAAAACAAACTGCATTAGTTAGCATTTCAAACACAATACAAAAAGGAATGGATTCAAGAATACATGCATACATAGTTATATGAAAGTACCTTTGTTTTCTGAAGGTCAATAAAGAAGGATATTATACAACAGGTTTGGTTTTAAAGATTTTTAATTAGACATCCTGGTTAACTGTCTGTGTAGTTTCTACTTTTGTCTCCTACCTGTATTGGTTTTGCTCTGCATTGCCTGGTCTTCCTGTCATGTTCCGAGAGTTGTGTGTTAGGTTAATTAGTACATAGTTCTAAACAGGCCTATGTTAGTGTGGGTGTGCATTACTGCCCAATGTTGACCAGTAAGGCTTCAAGATCCTCTGTGATTCTGAACTGGATCTGAGACTTACATTATTTAAAATGTAGAATTGTACAAATTTAAAACAATCATTGGATCCATGAAGCATTAAATTTAGAACACTTTGCACTGTCTTCTTTTTTGCTTATTTATCATCATAACTGGAGCTGTGTTACATGGAAATGAAATACTAATCAAAAAAGGAATATTTAAAAATGTGACCCAATTGAAACAATGGTTCTTTATTTTGACTTAAAAAAAAAATACAGAGAGAGATCTTCATTACCAACTTATACTATGCTGTCAAAATTTTCTCCTATTACTTAACAATTGATTTAAGTATTTCTTTGGGCATCAAGATTGGAAAGTTTTCTAGGGAAAGTGTTTTGTTACTAAATATACCAAAGTTAGGAAAATATTTAAAAAAAAAAAAAAAGTTCAACCATAAAGGAAAGGGCTTTAATATTGTTCTATTGTTTGTTGTTGGGACAGCAAGTGTTGATGCAAGTGAAATTATGGATGCTTTCTTTTGCTTTAAAAATGTAACATTTAAAAAGGATGAAAAAAATCTTCCGAATGCCTTCCAAAAATATGTGAAGCTGGCTATGCACTGCATTTCACCTTGTTATCAACTGCAAATAAACTTTTTCATGCATACATTAGAAGTTCAAATAGAACAAAAATCAGCACAAGGTCTACACTGCACACTGGATAGTCAAGATCTTATTCTGCAACATGTTCATAGCATGGGCAGTTGTGCGAGGGGCTTTAATTATTGTGTAACAAAACCATAGCCTAGGTTTGTAAACCTCTTGCTTGAGTAGCTTGCCTCAGACTAGTCTTTCACACCTTCTGCCTAAAAGATGCATAATGTGAATTAATATCAACTTACATAATGATGGAGCAGTGAACTGCATAGGTAAGGGTTATAATGGTGCAATGTCTTATTGAGCCATCTACAAAAATGGTTTGGAAATAAAAAAAAGACACATTTGAATCTTATTGAAGAACCCCTACAGTGGGCTGTTGAAATGGTATAGTGCCATATATTACTTAATAGGCATTGCAAGTAAGGTTACTAAGAACATTTTAAAATGTATACAGAATAACACTATAAAGACTTTTTACATGTACCAAGGATAAATCCACTTTCAGAATTAGATTGATGTTTACTAATGAAAGTTATGTTAACAAAGAAGCTTACAAATCTGTTAAAATTTAGACCCAAATTCACAGAAATGTCTGACAATTGAGTGACTAAATAAAATCTAGTTCTGTTAGAAACACAACAAGCTTCACACTAAACAAAAAAAAAATAGAAAAATGACTGAGTGCACAGTTTAGCATAAACAAAAAAATGACGACTATTTCACATAAGGGAAGTTTCACTAATGCACTGGCAGCAATTACAGCATACTTGACTGATTATAAGATAGAATTCATGTACAAGCTGAAGGTCAGACATTGAACTTGGGAACTCCTGGGGTCTAACAAAATGATGGGTCTGGGCTCTTGTTGCAGAATTGATGACCAAGCCATTACATTTCATTAAACCTATTCTTTTCCATGTGAACTCTTCAGGACATTTTTATGGTATTTTAAATCCGTAGAGACATGCCAAAGAAATAAGCTGACACAAAAGGGTGCACTTTGCATTTCCAGTCGAAACTGTAAAGTCACTAGCAACAGAAAATCAATCTTAACAATTCTTCTTCACAACACAAATCACAAGAAGGTTAAGATACTTGTTTTAAGCCTCTAGAGTATGCCACTGTTAAAGACTGAATATCTCTTATCAACTTTCAAATGGTTTATAGCCAAAGCCCTTCAAGTCATTCCATTTTTTTTATATTAAATTATTCTATGGAGAGAAAATACAGTAATCTTTCAAACTATTTAGAAAATGTGGATATTTTTAATAACTGTGTTGTGATTTTTTTGCTCTTGAACTACTGTGAGTACTAGGTCTCTAAAGGTACACCCTTACACAAATTAATAGAAGCAAACTCCAAAAACAACAAAAATCGGTTTTGCTAAATTTTGTTATTATGAATAATATTTATATGCTTACATCAGTACATAATATGACCTCCCCGACTCTCAAAAGAGAAATACTGATTTTTGTTGTTTTCAGAGTTTGTTTCAATTAATTTTCAATTAATTTGCACAAAGATGTAGTACCATAATCTGTAAGGGTAAAAGTTGAAATTAAAGATGCTTTAGCTATTCAAGAGTAATATACACAAAACAGGGTTGATAGAGAGAAAAGTAATATCTAAGAAGTAATTAATAAGGACCTGGGAAAATACGCAAGTAGCTTCACATACTTTTGGAAATGTCAAACACATTAACAAGTAAAACTGAAAATGAAGTTTGGAACAAGGCTCATCACACCTGCTGTATACCAAATAATTTAACCAGTGACTCCTAAATCATTTTCATCTGAAACTCTTCTTTCTGCATCAACGGCTACTGGGGTTGAACAATTACTTGATTTCAAAACGAAATCATGATTTGAAACAATGCAATTAGAAAATCACAAAGGCTGCAATTTAGGACATAAGATTTGCAGCATTTCTGATCAATCTGGCGGTCAGATTGATTTGCTAACCAAATGTAATTCAAATGCATTTTTAAAAAAAGGCAACGCTAACACTTTAATGTAAAATTTTTTTTTTTTTTCCTAAATTAATTTTGGCACAGACTTACTCCAGACATGCCATGCAAAGCTGAAGTATTTTGCAGATCTGTTTTCATACTTAAGTTCCATGATTGGCCTTTTCGCAGTTTTGAATGGTTCGCTAGATTTCTCACTATTATAAAAAAAAAAAATCCTGTGGAATGAATGACTAGGAGACGATATGTGATCTTTACATTAAGATCATGAAAGACAAATAAAAAAAAAAAAAAAAAATCAGTAGTGTAAAGGGAAGCAGCACACACAGATACAGGTGTCTCAGTGCATATAAAGGACAATACGTTATAAACGAAACGTTGACGAATAAAAGATCGCATTAGCACAAAAAAAAGGAAATCAGGACCAGGTATAATTGAAAAAATAGCAGGACAAAGTGAGGTCAGAAATAAAAGAAAAAGAGCAGAAAAAGTCTTTTCGCATTTGCAAGATTCAATGCACAAAATGTAGATTTACACAATAATGGAATATACGCTATGAGAATCTGTGGACCCGCAACAGTTAAAGGAATGACAAGTTTAATTTCAAAGAAAACACAATTCGGGCAGGTGTATATTTATGATCACGGAGAAGCGATCACAACGCGAGCAGCAGAGACACAAAGTAGCACAAAGGACAGCGGCTGTACAGGCTTTAAAAAGATTAAAGGGCAGCGCGATAGCAGCTCCCCCTCGCTGCCCAACAACGCGAGCAGCGTTATACGTCCTGCAAGAAAGAATTTAACCACACCCAGGGCCGGAAATAAAGGACATGTATTGTTTTTACAACGTCACGCGAGACCAGGCAGTGAGCCATCATTTAAAACAAGTCCACAGACATCTAACTTAGCAGTTTTTGGATTGCGATCCACAAGTCAGACTCATTGCTGTGGGTGGGCCTCAGGGGGCAGTGCCCATCCAGTGAGACTGCTAGGGCCATTCATTAATTTTATAATGAGAAAAATAAGTCTTTCCTACAACATGTACATAAAAACCTTAACAGGTGATTGCTTGATTGATAAGGTGCCCTTCTAGCAAGTATTATCACATATATTACCCAAACTGGTTAATCTGTGCAGAAAGTAACTCAATATTACCTTCAGCAAGAGATTGTGCATATATATCCAAAGTCACCAATGTGGACCATAAATACAGTACAAAGCATAGTGCATCAATTTCACAGCATTAAATTATAGATATTTGAAAATGCCAGACACTGCCCTGCTCCTTAACAACATGACAAACTACCTGATATTTAAGATCCTCATACTGGCCAAGAGAATTCAGCTATCAAACGGTAGGAGCAAAAGCACAGAACCGAGTCAAACTGAGGAACATGTGCCAAGTTCAATCACTGTGGATGAGCTGGGTATGTACAATCCTAACCTTTTTCTACTGAGAGAACTCCATAAAGGGCAAATTTTTACTTTGATCTCTTTCTGTGCTTAGCTGTGTGAGGCCACATGGACAGCAAGCCATAAAAGCAACCACAAAAAGGGGTCTATATCCTTACAAGGCACACTGGCTCCTCAAAAAAAAAATCACTATTAATATTTTTTACTTTTTTCTTATTTCTTTAATTTATCTAGCTAGCAAGAGTGCAAAGCATGAAGCTCTTATGACAATTTTTCTTGGGTCCTGTCTGAAACACCCAGCTGGTGCCCTGCACTAAAATTAGGACATGTTTTGCTGCTACATGGACAGCTGTGAAGAATGGGAAGAAGGGCTTTGGTGGAGCTCTGGGAAAGAGGTGAGCAAATGGGGTGGGGGATAAGATTATGCTTTCACATCAAACAATCTGTAAAGTTTAAACTTAAGCATCTAACATTCATTAGTAGATTGAAAACAAGACAGTAGTGCTGATGCAAATCTACTTGAGATTTTGATGTTGCCCAAGTGTCGCTATGTTTTGTGTTTTTGTTTGGATATTTGTGTTTGTTCTTGCTCTGGCCATTACCATAATAGTAAAGTATAAAAAAAAGCTAGTACAAAAACCATACATGTAACACCCAGCATTGTTAACCTAAGTTCAAATACATTTGAATATTTGTTTTTAATTTGAATACACAAACCTTATATTTAGGGATGCACGATAATATCGGATTTATATCTGTATCGGCAGATAATGGGTAAAAATAACTTTATCGGCATCGGACCGATGACTAAATTGGACCGATAATTCGAACAGATATTGACGACGCATTCACTGTGTTCCGGATGTGCCAGACGTTTAGGCGACGCTGGGCTACTGTGCAAAAATGTCTGCAGTGTGGAAGTTTTTCAAAGTGAGTGAGAGCAACATAAAATATGCCATTTGCAACACTTGTTCAACTAATGTTTTGTACGGAGGGACCAAAGTGCGAAATTTCAATATCACCAACTTAATTGCACACTTGAAGACACGCCATCCTCACAAATATGCAGAATTCCTCAGAGCAAAAGAGGAGAATCCTGCGCCACCGCACACAAAATCAAAAACTACAGTAGCTCAACGCATTGATCAGTTACTTGAGAAATCAAAGAAATGTGATAAAGATAACCCTAAAGCTCAAACAATTACTGCAAAGGTAATGGAATTTATTGCTCTGGATGATCAGCTATTTTCTGTTGTAGAAGATACGGGATTTCGAAGGCTGCTTGAGCATCTTGAGCTCCGTTACCAGATACCCAGTCGCCGTTATTTTTCTGACAAAGCGCTTCCAGAGTTACATAAGATTGTGGAAAGACATGTGCACAAACTCCTTGCTAAAGATGTCACAGCTATAAGCTTTACCACTGATATATGGACATCTGATACCGAGTGCTATTAATATGCTTAGTTTAACTGCTCAGTGGATCGACCGCAAGTTTGAATTGCAGAAAGCAATCTTGCACGCCCAAGAATGCTCTGGATCACACATGGCATTTAAAAGAATGTTTGAAACATGGAAAATACCCAAAGAGAATGTTCATGTAGTATTACGAGACAATGCACGCAACGTTACAAAGGCTATGGAGGAATGCGGGATCCCAAGTTTGCCATGTATGGTTCATACTTTACAGCTTGTGGTGAACGACGGCGTACTTTCCCAGCGCAGCGTCTCGGATACAATAGCGATCGGCAGAAAAATAGTCACTTTAAGCATTCACAATTAACCAACTCATGTCTGAAAACTATACAAACTGAACTTGGTATGCAGCCAAAAATGCTTCAACAAGACGTTTCGATTAGGTGGAACAACACATTCTATATGCTGCAAAGCTTGCTGGAGCAGAAAAGAGCCCTTGGGGCTTATGCCTCCGATTTTGAGTTACCTGCAACTCTAACGCCTAATCAGTGGGGTTTGATTGAGAACATAATCACACTCCTTGCTCCATTTGAACAACTGACAAAAGAAATTTGCCATTCTGGAGCCTTGGCTTCTAACGTTATTCCCTCAGTTAATGCTTTAAAACAACTGCTGATTAAAAGCGCTCGTACTGACTTCTGAGTCAAAACCAGTAAAAGCGCTCTCTTGGATGCTGTAAACAATCGTTTCATTGATATTTACACAGAATCCATGTACAGTACTGTGTTGCCACTATTGTAGACCCGAGATACAAAGTCCGCTATTTCGATGCAGATGTAAAATCACTGGCACTCAAAATGTTGCAAGCTCAGATGGAACTTGCATCGAACGAAATGCAAACGAGTAAATCACAGACAGATGGTCCACAACAGAAAAGGGCCAAGATAAATTACAAGGTGGCATGCATGCTCTTTGAAATGTACAACGAAATTCTTGAAGAGAACACATTGATGCCCCGGGAAAACAGCCAGATGACAACAGAGGTGAGTTTTTTTTTTTTTTTTTTTTTTTTTTTTTTAAAAAAAAAAGCAGCTCTGTGGAGCTCTTTACAACATTGTTTTAAGTAAATAACTAGGGCTGTCGGATTGAATATCACTATTCTAACAATTCGAATGTATAAAAAATCTTAGAAGGCAAGAAAGAAAAACGGCAATTGAATGTAAAAGAGTGGTACGTTGGTTTTACCTCGCACTAACTTTGGCTTCATGTTACTTAAGACGTGCTGGACACTACTGTGGGAATTTACAGATCTGTTTTTTGCACGTAACTTTTTAGGATCAGCCTATACGTGTTTCTAAATTGTTAACCCATATTGTTATTAGTCATTAGTTAAACGGTCGGCATCTTCTGTGTTAAACACGCCCATTTTAAAGATCGCTAGTTTTCATCAAGCGACTGAGCCAACTATATCCTATGCTTCTTTGCTTCATATTTTTGTTCGGTGCAAGTTAACTAAATAGTTTCATAAATAAACACGAACTCGTTTTACATTTTTTTGTTACTTTGAAAAATGCTGTCTTCTAATAATTGATTATAATACACAAAATACTTAAAAGACCCCAACAAAGTAACATTTAATACACTTGTTTCATTTGTAAAACACTTAAAGGGTCACAATGTTTCAGTTTATTTACTGTAAAAAATTAGACACAGGGATATAAGGTCCTCTGGCCTCTAGGAAAAAAAGAAAAAAAATTACTGCATTTACTTTGTTTAAGCAATCACTGACAATTTTGTTTGTTTTTCTTTTGAACATTGTCTTTAGAAAGTGTCAGTGCGGTGTGTGTCTTATGTTGCTTTTTGTGCAAGAGCCAATCACATTCATGGAAGCCACGGTTTTCACCTGAGTCTCTTAAGCAATAATGAGCAACTTGTAAGCAGATCATGATCTACAGTGAAAAGCAAAATATTAATAA
>JANRMT010028174.1:53202286-53254096 GCA_026402145.1 Polypterus bichir lapradei | reverse complement strand
GCAATGTCAGTAAACATATACTCAGCCTCCCATCGGTTTTTAAAGGCTCTATTTTCAGAATCAACTTTTCTCTTAAGCATCGTGTGGGCTAGCTTCGCAATAACTTGCAAGCTAGACTTGATTAACGCGGTAAGTGTTCGGCAAGGCAGGTGAAGCGCTGCATTATGGGATCTGTAGTTTATTGTGTTACCAGCGCTTCATATACCCGGGCCATTAATAACAATAATACAGTATATAAAATGATCTCGCGGGCCGGATATAATTACACGCCGGGCCGGATGTGGCCCGTGGCCCTTGAGTTTGACACATATGGACTAAATAGAACTTGAAAAGATATATTTTTTCGTACATCGAGCCCGCGTTCTATTGTGGTTTTGCCGGCATGCCTCAATAAGTCACCCTCCCCTCGCTCTTACTTTTTTACCGTTCATCTAATGAATACACTGAGTATGGCTTTACCAAAACAATCATTGATTGCGAATAAAGTATCCATTATTCGAGTATGTAGATCGGGGTATATACATATATATATACCCGCGTATCGCAGCGGAGACATAGTGCGTTAAAGAAGCTATGAAAAAGATTTGTTTCTTACTGCATCAATAAACAGCTCGTCTTCTTCTTTATCTGCGACCTGACACACTGCATGCACAGGTTTTTTTTTTTTTAACACTGTCTTCCTTTAGCGGGACATTCACTTTTTCCACCGTGTGCTTTGTTTCTGCAGTAGCTGCAGTTATGAATAATATGCTTGTATGTATCAGACGCTTCATATTTTTTTGCTGCCTTTTCAATTGTGTAATTCGGTTTTTGTTCAGCGCTCTTTGGAACTGTTGCTTTTTGTCTGTTGTGGCAGTAGGGGGCAGTAGTGCACCCTTGAACCCTCAGGTACAACTCCAGACACCGGGTAAAAGTCCAATACTTTTTATTTTCTAATAATGTGCACAAAGCACCCTCCACACTACTCATATAATAAACCAACAACAAACACAATAACTCTTTCCTCCTCGCCCAGACACTTCGCCCTCCTACCTCCCAGCTCAGCTCAGTGTCTGGACTGAGGTACCGCCCTTTTATAGCCCCTGACCCGGAGGTGTTTCTGTCCCAACAGTCCACAGTTCCTTATTCCTTCCGGGTCAGGGCAATCAGTCCTTTTCTTCAACCCGGGAGCACGTCGTCCCTTCCCGTCACATGACCGTGACGTACTCCCGGGTCATAAGGCATCACAGAGCCTATAAGCCCTCCCACAGCGACTCCTGGTGGTCCCCAAGGTATCCAGCAGGGCTGTGTAAAAACACTACAAAGTCCATAAGGCCCTGCTGGACCTCGGGGCACGATCCTGCTGTCGGGAGAGCTCCTCCTGGCGGCCTGGGGGTGAGGACCGGCATGGGAAGCCGGCAGTCCTCCACACTGTGCACTGCGTCAGTTCACGTGAGCCGCTCGGTGTACATGCATCGAAGTTTCCCAGCTGTGCTGGTGCCATGTCGTGCTATGTCCATGGCTGTATCTAATGTTACCTAAGTCCCGGTACTTAAAACTTTCTCTCGCAGTTTCGCTGAGTTTGTGCCAAACACCACCCTGACCATCTCATCTTCCTCTGCATAAGCACAGTCCTTCACCCGTGAATATTTACCCGTGGCAGTGTTTCTATTGGATTGCCGCTGACGGACGGCCTTATATGGGCAGGCACTAAATTACAAACGCTAGCGGCAGCCTGTCTATGAACTTAATTTAAAGTTTAGGTTTACATCGTGCTTTGTTTCCGAAGTAGCAGAACTCATGAATATGGTTGTATATGTCACTCGCTCGCTTCTTATTGTTTCGCTGCCTTCTCAATTATATAATGCATGTTTTCTTCAGCGCTTTTTGGGCCTCTTCCTGGTTTTCTACCTACTGCGTGATTACGTGGGAGGCGTGATGATGTCACACGAAACTCTGCCCCCACGGGTTTCATGCTCATTTCCATTACAGTAAATGGAGAAAAACAGCTTCCAGTTATGACCATTACGCGTAGAATTTCGAAATGAAACCTGCCCAACTTTTGTAAGGAAGCTGTAAGGAATAAGCCTGCCAAATTTCAGCCTTCTACCTACACGGGAAGTTGGAGAATTAGTGATGAGTCAGTCAGTGAGTGAGTGAGTGAGTGAGTGAGTGAGTGAGTGAGTGAGTGAGTGAGTGAGGGCTTTGCCGTTTATTAGTATAGATAAAATATTTCAAAAAACAGCAAATACAATACAGACATGCATTCAATTCAAATGCCATATACTTATTTTTATTTTAAGGATTCTAATCTTAATCTGACAGCCCTGGTAAAAGCCAAAATGTAGATCTATCTTTTTAGATATGAAAGATGACGCAGAATATAATACTGTATAAGTATGCATGCTACTCAGCAGGTGCAGGGATTTCTTTCTGAAGCACCAATCCCGAGGAATGAAAATCCACTGAAATACTGGAACAACAACTGGAGTCGGTTTCCTACCATTGCCAAAATAGCATGCAAGTTCCTGTGGACAACGAGAAATTATTCAGTTTGGCTTCTAATGTGATCAATGAAAAGTTAAACAGAATTTCCTGCGACAAGGCAGAGATGCTCTTGTTTGTTAAGAAAAGCCTCCCCATCATGCTTAAAAAATAGAAAAGAATAAGCCTCCATAAAAAAAGTTATTTATTTCTTTACTGTTGTACGCTTTTCTGTTTTTTAAAATTATAGATTGGTTAGACTTATTCCATCAAAAAGAAAGAAAAAAAGTTGGGATATTTAATACTGCAGACTGTAAAACAAAGGTTCACATAGCCAGCCAAATGTGGTTGAGCAGAAGCCATTTTAATGATTGTAAATAATCTGCAAAAGATGTTATTCTTAAGTGGTATTGCTTATTTCATTGTCATTGTACATTTTACCATTTTTTTCAGTTTTCATTTTTTCAATTATTTTTGAATTTGTTGTATTTGTTCCATCAAAAAGAAAGAGAAAAGTGTTATTTAAAGCAACAACCTGCAAAACTGTTTCCCATATAACCAACAGGTAGCCCGCCAAATGCAGCAGATATCATTTGTTTTTAATGATTGAATGTGGTGTGCAAAATTGTTATACAAATAAATGTTCACTTTGTCTGTAATTCTTGTCCAGACAGATCAAGTCTCATTTTTCTCTGTATCTTATAAATATGTATATCGGCATCGGCAAATAAGCACATAGACATTATCGGATATCGGCATCGGCCCAAAATTCCCATATCAGTGCATCTCTACTTATGTTGTTGGCTAATCTGATAGGCCTATTACACAATAATAACTTTCCAATGCTCAGCAAACTGGCTCACAAATTCCTGTGCATACCAGCCATGGATTTGTCATCAGAGAGGCTGTTTAGGGCTAGGGGCAACATAGTCAGGCGTCAGCATTCATGTCTGAAACTAGCTAAGGTTGACATGCTGGCTTTCTTGAAGAAAAAAAAAATCTGTAAAGACCACAATGAGTATTGAGGAACAGAGATGTCTGGGAAGCGCGTATTATGGAAGGCTTCTGTTATTTGTACTAATTTCAGGATTTTAGTTGTTCTGGACTATAACCTGTTTTGGCAGCCTTTGTGAAAAAAGTTCAACAGTTAAATGCTTGTTATCTACAAATAACTTTATTTGAATGTGCAATGTTTAGATATTTTAGGTAACATTTATACTCTATTACTATATTTCATGCTCACTTTGTTGACAAATATTTTGTTGTTTATCAATTTATAAAACTAAATGCTGGATATCAGTAAATAATGTTCTATTGATCACAGATTATGCGATATTTACATGCTATTCCTGAGTCACAAGTCACAGCTTTTAGGAAAATTGTTCTATGCTTCATTGTTCTATGCCCATTAAATAATGAAATAAATAAGTCATCCTTGCATTAGACTAACAAAGCAGTCCATGTTTCGATGGCATCTCACGTGGTAATGCTCCATCTCGTTTTAAAATCGATTACACAGTCAATATTAAACTAAAACTTGGCTTTAAAAAATTATATTGAAAATCAAATCACATCATCTGTCAGAAAAATAACAATTAGATATTTTCCCCTAAATCATTCAGCCCTAATGGTCACCACTTCTGGCTACGAGATGCTGCGACTGTAAAAACACTATGTACAGTCATATGAAAAAGTTTGGGAACCCCTCTCAGCCTGCATAATAATTTACTCTACTTTAAACAAAAAAGATAACAGTGGTATGTCTAAGATATTTCCTAGGAACATTTGAGTACTGGGGTGTTTTCCGAACAAAGATGTTTAGTGAAGCAGTATTTAGTTGTATGACATTAAATCAAATGTGCAAAAAATTGGATACCCTTGTAATTTTGCTGATTTGAATGCATGTAACTGCTCAATACTGATTACTTGCAAAAAAAAAAATTGGTTGGATTAGCTCGTTAAGCCTTGAACTTCATAGACAGGTGTGTCTAATCATGAGAAAAGCTATTTAAGGTGGTCAATTGCAAGTTGTGCTTCCCTTTGACTCTCCTCTGAAGAGTGACAGCATGGGATCCTCAAAGCAACTCTCAAAAGATCTGAAAACAAAGATTGTTCAGTATCATGGTTTAGGGGAAGGCCACAGAAAGCTATCTCAGAGGTTTAAACTGTCAGTTTCAATTGTAAGGAATGTAATCAGGAAATGGAAGGCCACAGGCACAGTTGCTGTTAAGCCCAGCAGGTCTGGCAGGCCAAGAAAAATACAGGAGCGGCATATGCGCAGGATTGTGAGAATGTTTACAGGCAACCCACAGATCACTTCCAAAGGCCTGCAAGAACATCTAGCTGCAGATGGTGTACCTGTACATCGTTCCACAATTCAATAACTGTACGGAAACAATATCTGTACGGCAGGGTGATGAGAAAGAAGCCCTTTCTGCAGTCACGTCACAAACAGAGTCACTTGTTGTATGCAAATGCTCATTTGATTGATGGAAGATGGCGCCGACTGTTGTGGCACACCGTCAGTTGCTCTGGCTTTTTTTTTGTTTCTTGTTAGTCCTGCTTTTTCCTTAGCTTACCTGCTCTTGTGATGCTCTTCCTGACTCGATGATTCGTTATGATCGTCTCACCCTTCTGGCTCTTCGAACGAGTGTGGGGGTTTCTCAACATCTGACCCCTGAGTTCAGTCAAACCTTTGGCCGACTGTTTGAGGAAGTCCCAGCCTTTCTCATCATTTTCCGCAGCTTGGCTGGTCGCCGATGGAAACGCCGCCGCCGGGGGAAGCGCGGAGGCACCAGGGCTCGGCTTCGAGCTTCCCGGATCCTCTCTAGGAACAACTCTCCTGGCTCCCAACATGTGGTAATGCTGCCGAATTGCCCCTTTCCCTCGGACGCTCCAGTGTACCTCCCTGCCTCGCTCCGTCACCGCCGCCGGAGGGTGAACTTTAACAACCTACGCCGTATCATGACAATGTCAGCCGCCACGGCTGGTGCGTCTCTGTTAATGTCGTCCCAGCCGGTTCGTTTCGCTCTGATAAATGCCAGATCGATCGTGAACAAAACTTTCATCCTGAAAGACTTTTTTCTTTCAAATGGCCTGGATTTTTTATGTACCGCTGAAACCTGGATTTTACCGGGCGAGACGCTCCCACTCACTGAAGTTTTGCCCCCGGGATGTTCCTTTATCAACACGCCGAGAGCGCAACGCCGCGGCGGGGGCTTATTGACTTTGTTTAAATCTGATTTTATCTGCAACCGCCCTTCCCTTCCCCTTTCATTTTCCCCTTCAA
Source organism: Polypterus bichir lapradei (assembly GCA_026402145.1). Classification (NCBI taxonomy): domain Eukaryota; kingdom Metazoa; phylum Chordata; class Cladistia; order Polypteriformes; family Polypteridae; genus Polypterus; species Polypterus bichir. Next base: position 53,248,344 of record JANRMT010028174.1, on the reverse strand, counting down.
CTTTTGAGCTCAGTATGTTTGAACTAGTCTGCTCTCCACCGCTGCTGTGCACACTCCTCTATCGTCCCCCAAAATATAATAAGGACTTTTTAGATGAGTTTGCAGCTTTCCTAGCTGATATTACCTGCAGATATGATCGTTTCCTTTGTTTGGGTGATTTTAATATCCATGTTTGTTGTCCCGTTAAACCTCTAGCAAAAGACTTTCTGGACATTATTGACTCCTTTGGTCTCTCTCAACTAGTGAACGGACCAACACATGGACAGGTTCACACACTGGACCTGGTTCTTTCTCGCGGTCTCAAAATCAGTGACTTGGACATTCTGCCTCCCAGCTTTTCTGATCACTCGCCTGTTCTGTTTAATTTGGATTTGGTCTCTGTTGAGCATGGTAAATCCACCACTACCCGTCCCTCCCGTGTCATTCCCCCCTCTGCTGCTGAAGATTTTGCAGTTGCTTTTTCACCAATCTTCACATCATGTGAATCCACGGATGTTGATGTTTTATTGCAAACCTTCTACACTTCCTGCTGTTCTGTGATGGATGTTGTAGCCCCATTCAAACGGAGACAATCCAAAATCAAGCATGACCCATGGCTAAACGAACAAACTCGCTCCATCAGGCAAAACTGTAGGCGGCTAGAACGTAAATGGAGGAAAGATGGTCTCACTGTTACTTTCGACTGCATGAGAGACGCGTGGTCCCAATACCAGAGGGCAGTCAGAGGTGCAAGGAACCGTTTTTTCGCTGACATCATCTCAAAAAACTCTGGCAATCAATGTGTCTTATACAAAACACTAAATGCTGTCCTCTCTCCACCTGCAACTGTTTTCTCTTCTGCCTCCACTGCTCTTTGTAATCAGATCCTCACATTTTTTCTGGATAAGGTCACGAACGTTAGATCCCAGATCCCCATTTCTTCTTCTGGCTCTGTTGATTTAGCCGCTGCTACACATGGCTCCCTCACCAGCTTTGAACCCATTTCGCTCCCCCATCTGGAAAAAATCGTCGCCTCAATGAAGCCTTCGGGCTCCCCGGACGATGTGGTGCCGCCCAGACTGCTGAAAGATGTGTTTCCTGTGATTCGAGACGATGTTCTAAAGATCATAACTAGTAGTCTATCCTCGGCTGTAGTTCCTCGTGCTTTCAAACACGCAGTTGTACATCCAATCGTGAAAAAACCTGATCTTGACCCTGCCGTTCTCTCTAATCTTCGTCCAATCTCTAAACTACCTTTCTTGTCAAAAGTACTCGAAAAAGTAGTTTATGAGCAATTAATTCATCACCTACATGACCATCAGGTAATGGACCTTTTTCAGTCAGGCTTTAGGCCCCAACACAGCACAGAAACTGCGCATTTACGTGTCCTAAATGACGTCCTTTTGGCAATGGACTCGGGACTCCACGTGATTATGGTTCTTCTCGACTTATCTGCCGCCTTCGACACAATCGATCACGATATCTTGATCTCCCGACTCGAATCCTGGGTTGGTGTATCTGGCTTAGCCCTCGACTGGTTCAGGTCATATTTCTGTAACAGGACTCTAAGAGTCATGCTAGACGATTTTTCATCCGAATCAGTCCCACTCCCTTGTGGGGTCCCCCAGGGTTCCATTTTGGGGCCACTGCTTTTTTCAATCTATATCCTGCCTTTAGGTGCAATTTTTAGAAAACATGCAATTTCATATCACCTATATGCTGACGACTGCCAAATTTATTTCTCCCTCAAGCCAACTGACTCTACCAAACCTCTTCTCGACTGCCTATCTGACATTAAGGACTGGCTGGCTGTAAACTTTCTTCACCTGAACGATTCAAAAACCGAGGTCATTGTTTTTAGCCCCGACTGCAAACGGACCCCACCCCTTGGCCTCGACTCTCTTCCCATTCCAGTAACTTCGTCTGTCTCCAATCTTGGAATCAAAATGGATACGTTCCTGAAAATGGATGCTCAAGTCAACAGCACAGTAAAATCCTGCTTTTTCCATCTCAGGCGAATCGCCAAACTCAAGCCTATTCTGTCTAACCACCTCCTGGAATCAGTAATCCATGCATTCATTACGTCCCGGCTCGACTACTCAAATTCCTGCCTTTATGGTATCAGGAAAGCCACTCTTTCTAGACTCCAACTGGTTCAGAATGCGGCTGCAAGGCTTCTAACTGGAAGTAGCAGAAGCCAACACATTACACCAATTTTAAAAACCCTACACTGGCTGCCGATTAGATTCAGAATTGATTTTAAGATACTCCTCTTAACCTATAAGGCACTAAACGGTCTAGCCCCCGCCTATTTGAGTGTCTTGCTCCATCGTCATAATCCTCTTCGTGTTCTTAGATCCGCAGATCAGCTGCTCCTAACCGTTCCCAAGGCACATTTTAAATCTCGTGATGAAAGGGCTTTCTCCGTCTGTGCACCCAGGCTCTGGAACTCCCTACCCTTAGTGGTTAGGCAAGCCGCCTCAGTCGCCAGATTTAAATCATGCCTAAAAACGCACTTCTTTACATTGGCTTTTAATTCTTAACCTGTCTCATTTTCACTTGCTTCTTCCTATTTCTCTTATTTTATTGGGTCCTCTGACCTGTTTTTAGTATCTCTGTTTTAATTCTCTCTTAATGTTTGTTTTTAATATGTTTAATATGTTTGCGCTCAACAAATAAAATGGTATGGTATGGTATTTAGACAAGTCAGATTAATTTTGAAAGTACTCTGGACTGATGAGACAAAAATTAAGTTATTTGGTCATAACAAAAAGCATAACAAAAAAATGACGCAAAACAAAGTTTGAAATCTACAAAAGCATTCATGTAGAGGGAAGAAGTACAATATTCTGGAATGGCCGTGTATTGTGATTATTATATGAGTATTGTGGTGGAGAGTGTGCTTTGTGCACTGTGGCAAGAAAATAAAGTCAACAATTGGACTTTTACCTGGTGTCTGGAGTCGTGGACAGGGGTTCAAGGGAGCGAGAGCGCCCCCTATCGTTCACACTCTCTACAGTACACACTAACAATATATGTGAGAAAGTGCAGCAACAGACAATTGAAAAGGAAACATCAGTGCAACACATATAGTAAGCAGTGCTATGTAGCAATGCATGCAATTGGATGCTTTGAGCGATATCAGACATATCAGTATGTGAAATCAAAGTATATGAAATCATATAGTATGCAGGTTCATATAACATGCAAGACAGTAACATTTGCCAAAAGTAAATATTTTTTGTTGATTTGATATGTTAAAAATTGCTGTGTGTTCTTTTTTTTAAAAAAAAAAAAAAAAAAAAAGGACCGCTACGTCATGGATTCAATATCCTGGGTAAGAATTCCTGTGTCTATATAGATTCTCCTCCAATATCCCAAAGACATGCATATCTGACTAAAGACTAATGCGAATTCTAAACTGGATGAATGTGACTGTGTGTGAAGATATTATGAAAATGTTTTCCAGTGTGCGTCCTGTTTATCCTATTGCTGCCAATACAGACTCTGGCCCCTGTGGTACTGAACTAGATTATGAAAGTTTGAAAATGGATGCAAAGATAAATTTTATTTCTTTAAAATAAAGTGGAACTTAAAAACATGTAAATACTGAAAAATGTTACAAACACACTAAAATATTCTCATACTATAAGGAATTTATCATTGCTATTAAAACACCACTACAAAATAGTACTATAAAATTCAATTAAAAAAAGCTCATTATTAAATGTTAAACACATACCATTTTACTTCCTCTCGTACTCTTTTGTCTCCACTTCTTACTCTTTGAAAATATCCAATCTATAAATAAAGCAAGGAATAGATTTTAAAATAAGATAAATTTAGAATACTGCGTAGGTTCCTGGTTACACAAATGATTTAAAAATGAAAACGTATTTCATACACAAAAGATATTGTTACAGAGTAGAAGAATATGGTTTGAATGCCTGCCAAAGTAAAGAAAATCCAGCAGAGATTTAACTTTGCTTTCAATATGTATGTGCTCAAGAGACATTAGTTGTTGAAAGGATGTGTAAATCTCTGGCTATTCTTATAGACAGCTCTTAAGGGTAATGTGAAGGCAGAAACAAAGAGAACAAATTCAGACTTGATGAATTACGAGTTTACTGGTCTCTGTTTAAAAAGTTAATTTGTACCTGCTCACCTCTGCCATGCATAAAGAAAAGTTGCCTATGAAAGTCCTTGGCAATTAAATTACAAAATTTCAGCAGCAGTCCAGTTTTTCACTTTGAAAATATTGTACATAACTCAAAAGGAAATATGTAATTCCATTATTTAAGAAACAATACAGGTGCATCTCAATAAATTAGAATATTAACGAAAAGTTAATTTTAGTACTTCAATTCAAAAAGTAAAACTCATATTATATAGATTCATTACACACAGAGTGATATATTTCAAGAGTTTATTTCTTTGCATTTTGCTGATTATGGCTTACAGTAATGGAAACTCAAAATGCAGTATCTTGGAAAATTAGATTACTACATAAGATCAATTAAAAAAAAAAATTTAATACAGAAATGTTGGCCTACTGAAAAGTATGTCTATGTAAGCACTCAATACTTGGTCGTGGCTCCTTTTGCATGAATTACTGCACCAATGCAGCATGGTATGGAGACAAATCAGCCTTGTGGCACTGCTGAGGTGTTATAGAACCCCAGTTTCCTTCAGCTTATTGCATTGTTTGGTATGGTGTCTCTCATCTTCCTCTTGTCAATACCCCATTGATTCTCTATGGGGTTTAGGTCAGGCGAGTTTGCTGGCCAATCAAGCACAGTGATACCATGCTCATTAAACCAGGTACTGGTACTTTTGGCAGTGTGGGCAGGTGCCAAGTCCTGCTGGAAAATGAAATTAGGATCTCCATAAAGATTGTCAGCAGAGGGAAGCATGAAGTACTCTACAATTTCCTGGTAGATGGCTGCACTGACTTTGTACTTGATAAAACAGAGTGAACCAACACCAGCAGATGACATGGCTCCCCAAATCATCGCCGACTGTGGAAACTTCACACTGAACCTCAAACAACTTGGATTCTGTGCTTCTCCACTCTTCCTCCAAACTCTGGGACCTTTATTTCCAAATGATATGCAAAATTTACTTTCATCTGAAAAGAGGACTTTGGACCACTTAGCAATAGTCCAGTCCGTTTTCTCTTTAGCCCAGGTAAAAAACTTCTGACATTGTCTCTGGTTCAGGAGAAGCGTGACAAGGAATTCGACAGTTGCAGCCCATGTCTCGGATACGTCTGTGTGTGGTGGCTCTTGAAGCAATGACTCCAGCCCCAGTCCACTCCTTGCGAACCTCCCCCAAATTCTTGAATGGGCTGTGCTTCATAATCCTCTTAAGTCTGCGGTTATGCCTGTTGTCTGTGCACCATTTTCTGCCACATTTATTCCTTCCACTAAACTTTCCATTAATATGCTGGGATACCGCACTCTGTGAACAGCCAGCTTCTTTAGCAATGACCTTTTGTGGCTTACCCTCCTTGTATGGCTTACTGAACCAGACTGAGAGACCATTTAAAGGCTCAGGAAACCTTTGCAGGTGTTTTGGGTTAATTAACAGAGTGGAGTGTGAGACGATGAGTCTACAATATTGAACGTTTTCACAATATTCTAATTTTCCAATTTTTAAATATGAAAGTGTCACTTTTTGAATTGAATTAATGAAATAAATTAACTTTTCAATTATATTCTAATTTATTGAAAGGCAATTGTAACTTTTAAAAAATATTTAGGTATCTAATGTCTCAGGGCATAATCTGATGAACTCAGAAACAAAAATTAGTCCCAACCCAATGCTAGGAGTTTTTTTGTCTTAAATCCTAGAAGCATGTGTAAGCTGCTGGCAATTTTCACCCCAACCATTTTTTCATTAAAAGACAAATTACAGCTGTTATTGAAACACAGTATTTTATTCTATGGCATATTTGTGCACTTTGCCACATTAGACATTTCTAGAATTGTTTTTGCAAACAAAATATTAGCATCATCCAAATCTTTTGTGAACCAGAACATAATCGGTATGCCCGAGTCTTTCAATTTTCTAACAACAAATACTTATTGAAACATACATGATTAAACATAATCTAAAAATTTAAATTTCCTGACTCTGTACTTTTCAGAACAAGTATTTACTTCTAATCTTACTGGGACAGAAATATGCAGAAACCAGGCACTACTCAAAAAGGACATTCATATATATTTCTCTTCTGGTTCGTCCTGCTTCCACTTCAAAACCAGTCCCGCCCACACGCAGCAGACACGGCATTTCTCAATTCCTATTTGTTCTCTTCCAAACCCTTCCCCTCGCTGCCTACAGCTCCTCTTCAAAACCAGTCCGGCCCACACGCAGCCGACACGGCATTTCTCAATTCCTATTCATCCTCTTTCAAACCCTTCTCCACGCTGCCTGCAGCTCCTCTTCAAAACCAGTCCCGCCCATACGCAGCCGACATGCAGTCCACCAACGCAGTCTCAGCAGACATACACACAATCCTCTTCCCGTTACCACAGGTGGTACTTCACTTCATTCCTGTCTTCCCGTCAAAGAGTACAACATTGGGACTCCAGACCAGCAGTGCAAACACTGTCATGCACTATACTGGCCTGCTGAGTGTAATACATCCAACAAGTACTCGAGGTGCTGCCACGATGGTAAAGTAGCTTTACCACCTTTGCGGGAGCCATCTGTGTCTTAAAACAGCTTCTTACACAGCAAACATCAGAAGGTAAAAATGATCGTGAACACATTTGACAATACAACTCTTCTCTAGTGTTTTGCTTCCATGGGTGCACAGATAACTCAACCTCCTGGCCACGGACCATACGGTTTTAAAATACATGGACAAATTTATCACCACATCTCTCCACTATATGCTAACACTTCTACCTCTCCAGGATATGGGCAGTTGTATGTTTTGACACAGCGCAAGCTGCTGAAGTACGCTTACAAAATACGCTGAGCAAGCAAAATTTACTTCTCCAGCTAGATTCCATGCTCAGAACCATCAACCCCTTCGCTAAATCATACAAACACATACATGAAATCGCTCAGTCCAATCTAACACCATCTGTACGAATGGATTTCAAGGAAAACCCTGGGCAGCATTTATGACCATACAATGCCCCGACATGTCACACTGATGTTGCAGCGATTTCCGTCAGAGAAGATACCGAACCCCCTGCCGAAAGGGACATTTGCATCTATCCCAGAGGCAACTCCTGTAAAACAGATTTTCATGCTCAATATGAATTGCGATCCTATGGTTTATCCACTTTTATTCCCTTACGGAGACATTGGCTGGCACAAAGGTTTACAACATGTTCCTGATAAAAGAACCGCCAACCGAATCAGGCTTACTCAATGCCAATTTTACTCGTACAGATTATCAATGAGGAATACATTTAGTATTTTGCACTCCAGTGGCAAACTATTCCAACAGTACGTCGTACAGTGCATTCGGAAAGTATTCACAGCGCATCATTTTCCACATTTTGTTATGTTACAGCCTTATTCCAAAATGGATTAAATTCATTTTTTTCCTCAGAATTCTACACACAACACCCCATAAAGACAACATGAAAAAAGTTTACTTGAGGTTTTTGCAAATTTATTAAAAATAAAAAAACTGAGAAATCACATGTACATAAAGTATTCACAGCCTTTGCCATGAAACTCAAAAATTGAGCTCAGGTGCGTCACCCCATAATGACAAAGTGAAAAAAGTTTACTTGAGGTTGGACATAGGTGGATTCCAATTAAGCTGCAGAAACATCTCAAGGATGATCAGGGGAAACAGGATGCACCGGAGCTCAATTTTGAGTTTCATGGCAAAGGCTGTGAATACTTATGCACGTATGCTGTCTCAATTTTTTTATTTTAAATAAATTTGCAAAAATCTCAAGTAAACTTTTTTCACGTTGTCATTATGGGGTGTTGTGTGTAGAATTCTGAGGAAAAAATGAATTAAATTTATTTTGGAATAAGGCTGTAACATAACAAAATGTGGAAAAAGTGATGCGCTGTGAATACATTCCAGATGCACTGTAGATGCGTATGTTGAAACAGAGGGCGCGCATCTCAACTATCTCAGATTACATCAACAAGATCTGCGCGTGGAACAATACAAAGGACTATCAGGCGCACTGCAAGGATAGGCTGAAAATAACGTACGTGTAGGCAAAATGATCATACTACCGTCCACATTTCCAGGAAGTCCAAGATACATGCAACAAAACTATTGTTGCATGTGGCTTTTTCTAGGGTTAGATCTTTCAACTCATTATCTGTCGTCTCCAGCAAAACACCTATTCACAACTGTGTCTTTCAAGAAGTATTTTTTTCTTCTTGATTTCTGAATTCCTTTCTCACCGTTTTCCGTTCCTGTTCTTACACCACCGTATGCCACAGCGGGCATTTGCTAGTTCCTAAATAAACCAATAAAATAGGGAATAAATATCAAATATATAACAGTGCCAATTTAAAAATAAATTATAAACAAACAACATACTGTTAGTTATTCTGTCTGATTTTGATGTAAGGCAGTACAAGTAACTGAGCTATGGACAGTCAATAACAATGAATGGGTACTAAAACTGATAAGTAGTGTGTGTGCTTACAAAACAAAGTCTTGGTCATGGGTGATGTGATTCACTATATGGTAGTTAATAGCTGAATGCCCTGTAGGTAAAAAAAAAAAAACAGTACTATTTGCTGGTTGGTTGGAGGAGGAGGAGGGCTTACTGCACGAATACCTATGTTTGACATCCACACTACTAAGTTTGCTTTTAAAAATGCTGTTTTTAAATGAAAACTATATCTATTCACAATAACACTTTAAAATGGTTTAGTAAAGTATCTCCATCCACACTACAACAACTAAAAACACATGATGTAGTTGTAATCTGCCTACACTGGGCATGTGACCATCAGTCCTTAAAGGAATGGTAATGCCATGGCCCACAGAATGTGTCACAAAAATGTAGAAATCGGTAAATGCATGCAAAATTTAAAATGTACAAAAACACAATTTAGCTGCATATAGGTAAGAGACTCCTCTATAAAACTGCCATGTGGGAATATGGTTTTCTTCTGAAAAGGCTGATCCATTAGGGAGAGAGACACTGTAATGAGCAGGATCCAATCAGGAAAGAGGCAAATAACAAGAACGAAACAACCACCAGGGGCCTTACGTATAAATGATGCGTATGCACAAAAATGTTGCATAAGCCCGTTTTCACACTCATTTTGAGATGTATAGGGTGAGGCAGAAAGGACGGACGTTTTTTACAAAATCACAAAACTGTTAATTTTTTCTTACAAAGAAATTTATTGAAAGATTTGAGCTCATATTGAAATAGCATTTGACAAATTTGTAGGGATGGAAATGCAGGTCTAAATGCAAAATACACCTTACCGAACGATTACTGAGGCCAAGTTCAGAAGAATGCTTCCAAGCAGATCGACTTGGACTGCACAGCAGGGCTAGTCATACGCTTTCAACATTTTCAGGGGTATGTGCCGCTCGTGTAGTCCCCGGCGGTCTTTTGTTCATTAGTATACTTCGTGTACGAAGTGCTTTAACCCAACGTAGCATAGTGTTAAGAGCGAGAACAGCTTTATTTCTGTGGATATTGAAATGGCAACGAAACTCACGCTGAACTGCGGTAATAGATTGGTTGTTCTTGACAAAACAGTCGTACGCAAAAACGCGGTGTTCTATAGTCCACGGCTCCATGGTAATTCAAGTGTTAAGACGCACCTAGGTTTAGAGGAGGACAACAAGAAAAAAAATATTCTAAACCAAATGGTGTACTACTATATTTAATTAAATATAGCAGAATAATATTTCAACCATGTAAAGTCAACAGCGGTATTACAAATTAACAAATGAGGAGAGACTTTAAGGTTTAATCACTCTTCTAGTTTTCTGAAAACCCCAAGAACTCCTCATCGCTAGTGTCAGAATTGATGAATCTCAGTTGCTCACAATCACTTTGCAGGAGCATGTATCTATCATCATGTGGCATAACCTGTCCAAAGCCACCAGAAGACAAAGAACGTTTGGACCAATGCCCCCTGAAGTTATATTGCCAGTCTAGTCCCATCTCTATTTGTAATGCCACAAAACCCTTCATCTCATCTTTTGTTGTGGGTTTCCACTTTGAAAAATGAGAATGCGGTGCAAGCACAGCCCGTGATTCAAAAAATTGGTCCGCATACCTGTTTGTCTCATCTGACAGTAGCTGAAAGGCAGCCTCAGGAAAGAACAGCTTGAAGTAGTCCAGTGGCTGGTAATCTGTTGAATCCAATAGCAAGCCATGCTGTCTTGTGAAGTCCGGTATTCCTCCCACACGAACCTTGCTGTAGGTGCATCGGCTGCGCGAATGCACACAGCTGGGGCAGCATCACCTGGTGTCCGATCAGCTGATGCCAGTTCCTCACTCTCTTGCTCGATCTCCTGATCACTCTCAACAAAATCAAATTCTGAAAAATCAGAGTTCAACTCTGCGATAATGCGCAAAACATCGTCTGCTGAGTATTTTGTTTTCTGCACTCCTTCGCTCCCTCGTGAGATGTCGATGCCATCTTGCCTTTGTTTACATTTTGTAACTCACGCACATGGAAGGACATCTCATGCCGAGTCAATGAGCCCAACATTCCTCCAGGCAGAGAGGAAAAGCATGTAACGTAACGGTGAGTTTTGTCGCCATTAACAGCTGATTGTCGCCCACTACCCCTAGATGTCGACTTTTGTCAGGTAATACACATCACTATCTGTGACGCAATATTTACTCCATAAGACGATTTTTTTGTGCATATGCACATTTCCAGTTTTGTCTGTATGCCATGTTTTAGAGGCAGGGTGGATGTGTGGATTTTAATTGAATATCAAGTAGTGTGGATGTAGCTTCAGTTGGTAATAAAAAGGCTATCTGTGCTTGTTCTCATTGGCAACTTGTCAAGAAGAAATGAAGCAATTAAGGGTCGAGTCTTAAAAAGGAAGTCAAATATAATTAAGATGAAAAAGCATGCCCCATTAGCAGCAGTAATTGTGTACTGATGAAGAAAATAAGAAAAAATGGAACCACTGCAAACCTCCAGAATCATAGTTTGATGCTCCCAGCTGTACCTTACAAAGACAGATTTTGTGTGTGTTCATACTAGGGATGCATGGTACTGGAAAAGTACCAAAAAACTCTAATTTTAAAAATGGTATGGTACCAGCATTTCTGAGAGGAATCATCAGCTTTCCTCTCAATCAAAACCTTCACAAACAACCTCCCATCAACACTCTCTATTATACTTATATAATGAAAAACATTCCATACCGAACAACCAACCCCCCACTGCTTTCACAAGATTGGTACTTTGCGGCTATCTAGAAGGAAGCGGTGCATAGTGTAACTCATTGACATGGCACGCCATGGAGGCTGGATTGAAACGGGAGCTTTCGAAGTGATCTGTAATTTGCTTCCACACCATTTTGGTACCAGCACTGAGGTCTAAAAGCTGGAATAGATACCAAAGTCAGAAGTTTACCGCTGATCCAACATTAGTTCACATGCACACTTTTACAATAAGAAGCTACTAGAGTATTCATACATAGACGCAAGTGAAGAGAATACCAGAAAACCACTAGGGTTCTAGATCACCACTCCTCCACTAACATAATGATGTGGGGAAAAGCCCGGACACAGACAGGTAGACATGATGTTTTGCACCACCACACGTTTATTTACAATATTTACAAGTGTTGAACACGCACACCCCAGTGCCACAGCACCAATCACCCCCAAAGTCCAGGCCTTCTCTCTCAATGCCTTTACTCTTCTGGCCGCCTCCACTCCTTTCCTCCAAGACTCTGTCCACTTCCACCCGACTCCAACCATCGAATGGAGGGACGCAGCCCCTTTTATTCACACCCGGACAAGTTCCAGGTGCCTCCCAATAAGCTTCCGCTGGCACTCCCCAGTGTGGCGGAAGTACTGGCCACGCACTCAGAGTGTCCCCAGTCTTCTTTCACCCCAGCACTTCCGGGTGTGGTGGAAGTGCTGAGGGCCAGGGCTCCTCAGGCATTCGGGCACCCCCTGTCCCCAAAGCCACCAGGGCGGTCGCCTGCTCGCAGTCGGGAGGAGGTATCGCCACAATGTATATACAGAATAAGAAGGAAGTCTTTAGGCTGTTTTTATACTGCACAATCATCCACGTCAAACTGCTGCACTGGCAAAATAACTCCTTTGCTCCTACTGGAACCTATTCTGTTGAACAGTTTAATATTAATTTTTTGCTTACTTAAAGCTAAATGTTTTGTCTGGATGACTTTCAATTCCAACTTTACATACTGGATATTGAACACTTAATGTCTAGAAAATAAAAAAGCCTTAAAGAATCTAAAAGACTGAAAATCTATTCTTTATAAAACATAATATGGTCAGACATCACAAAACCAAATCAGATGAATGTATTCTCAACAATGTGATATCAGCGGAGTTTAGAATGCAGTACTCCTGCCAATCCATGGACTCTGAAAGAACTTGGACTGAATGTGATTCACTATAATCAACTGCAACAAGCACTCACCCATAAAACCACACAATGCCCCATGGGCCCGATACCACATAATGTAGAGATTTAATTTACACCCTATTGCAGTTTCCAAAGTTACAGCTTATGAACTGCACGGTCACTATTTGTAAAACCAAACTAAGTTGTGCTGTACAATCAAATGATTACTTACACCATATAATACAATGTCCTTCTCTCTCACTCTATTCTGTTCTAACCTGTGCTTTGTTGAAAAGGTGAATTAAAGAACACCTGCCATCCCTATATTCTTGGTGTTAATGTTTTTCAAATATTAACTGAAACAATTTTAACTACTACTGCCTTAAGGGGAATCTGCCCTTTTTATTTTTTGACAAGTAGGGTTTGTGAGAATTCACTGGTTGGGTCTTAATACTGTATCTGAAGTAAAGCAGTTATTTAGTTAAGCCCATTTACAACAGCAACAAAATAAATTGCAAAAGACAAGACCAGGCCGTTAGCATTGAGGGCTCTCATCCTAGCGTTTCATAGCCAAAAAAACCCAGTCTTGTGATCAAATAAAACAAAGACAAGGAAGCAATTATCATTTCACATGCTAAAGTTAATACTGAAAAGGGATTCGGCCACTTGTGATTACTATAGGCTTTGTGCACCAAGTCCTAAACTTTGCCATTCTTGGCCCAATAGTTAGAGCCCTGGACATGACGAGTTTATGCCTTTCACACACTGAATGTAATACTTCATCATTTGCCAATTCAGACACTACAGGAAATACATTTTTCAATACTGTGGGGGATAAACTACTAACATGACTCCTACTATGTTGGTTAAGCAGCCATTACCTGTGCCCATTTCTGCCTTACAAACATTTGCTGTTAAGCTAATAAAGAATAGTTGCTGTGCTTTTTATTCACTAGACATCATAGTATGTTAGTATTTGAGGGAATACTTTAGTACAGAACTCAAATTCTCTCCCCTTTGTGGGGTTAAGCTTGTTCTTCTTTACATTTCTATCAGTTAATCAGGACAAGCGAAGGGGGCATCCTAATATAATAATTCAAGATGTAGACAGAAAGATAACATAATATTTTGCATATGTTCTGTTCAGTGATATTTGAAAGGCTGGCACTCTTATTAATTACTTCCTAGCAAAAGGTGCAGTCTAGTTCTAAACCAAATTATTTTATTTATACTCTTGATGTCTTACGTTCAGAAATTCTGAAACTAAAAAAAGTGTGCTATTACACAGTAGTCATCATTGTACTGCAAACATTTTCCTATCAACAGTCTTATTAAACATTCATTACTCAAAATGAAGAAAAGGACTCCATCAACTGGTGAGACAGAGGACTGCACTGATTTAAAAAAAAAAAAATGCTAACATGGCTAAATGTACAGTACTACTACTAATCAGATTTATTTTGTTATCTGTAATACAATGAATTTCATAAAAGTGCATTTCTCTTCAGGATTACAACTCATAAAATACTAAATTTAAGATTTTTAATATTTTATGCTGAAACAACTTGAATACTCATGAAGGAAGGACACTCAAGTGGCTTTTACTTAATGTAGCAGTTTTGTGTAAAAAGCACAGAGATTAATTGCTTTGGGTTATTGTACATTTGGTTGCACGTACTATAACAGCAGCAGGTTAAGTCACTTGATTAGGGCCACACAATGAGTGAGAGGAGAGGCTTGGATCAGCAATCTAGTTACACAGTCATGCAGGTAAACAATTTCAGTTAACTATCCATGTATTTTACAACTATTCTGCAAATTCCCTTTCTCAGACACAGGTTCCAGTATCGCAGGAGATCTTCCAAGACTGCCAAATAATGCCTCTTTGAATACAACCATGTAAATGTCCTGTGGCAAGTTAAAACTGACATCCAAATTTCATACATAATAATTTCTATATGATTTAAAAGTACTCATCAGTATCATCAACATATGATCGATAAAAAGTAACTGAAAACGAGATTGCAACAACGATAGAAAGACAGTGTATTTATTTAAATTTCAGTCTGGTGGTGGCTTCTGTGTGCAGGCAAAAAATTGTTTACTTACTAGAAATATCTTCTAGAACACCCAAAAACATAAAACTGTAACACTGGTGATATCACTGGTGAAGTCAAACAAATTATCAGATCTAAAAAAATAAAAATATATAAAACTACCTTTTTAATCTGCTGTGTAAAAGAAAAGTCTCAAATATTGAATACTATCTGACTGACCGACCTAGTTGGCAATGAACCACAGAAGGTAAAGAAAACTGTTCATGGCATCCTAGAATGTTCTGAGGAGACAGATCCCAGGTCACAGCTGGCCACAAGCAGATGATGATGTTAAACAAGCATTCCCAGGATAGTATATACCCTATGAGATGTTTTACTTGTTCATAAATTCAGTTTCTATTTCGGAAGAAATATTGATCAGTCTTGAGGACCAGACAGCAGGTCTAAAAATGTTTTTATATATTATAAAGTCTCTTCCTTTCAAAGATCCCAGAGTACAGTGGGAAAAGAATCTCTTAACATTTCAGAAAAGGAGTGGAAGGCAGCACAGAATTCACTCTAGCTCCATATGCGCAAAGCACACAACTATTCAACTTACAACCTTTTATCAAGCACATCTGTCTCGTTTAAATTTGTCTAAAATGTTTCCAGAGCAAGATCCAACCTGCAAACGTTGCAATCGAGCTCCAACCTCATTGGGCCATATGTTTTGGCCGTGCATCAAATTAACATCATTTTGGACCAAAATCTGTAAATGCCCACAAGACAGCCGTGGTGTCACAATCAATCCTAATCCATTGACAGATGTGTTTGGTGTACTCGCAGATGGGCTTTAAGTGGAGAAGAACAAACAAACTAATTGCCTTTACTTCACTATTAGCATATAGACTTATCTTGGTCAAATGGAAGAATCCTAGCCCACATCTTTTAAATTAGTGGGTAACTGATGTTATACTGTATGATATTTGAAATTGGGGAAAAAATCTAATTCTCACAGGATCTGTTCAAAACTGTTGTTTAATGTGCAAGAAAGAAACAGCTACAATAAAGCATAATAGTGAAATGGCACTTTGCATTCCCTTTATATGAACAGCAAACTAACATAACAGTGCCTTAATTGCACCTAAACATGATAGCTGGAAATTCAGGGCAAGAAATAATGAATAAATAAAAATTTAACTTGGAGCTGTACTAATTTGGTTTATTTTCATCTGTGATACACATTCCCATTGAAGTACATGATTGTGAGGCACTTGATGTTTAGCTCTCTCTCGTCTGTGAGGAGTTTGTAGTCTTATATTTGCTAAAGCTCCTCTCAAAGTCATTTAAGCTGACTGGGAAGTAGATGTAGAACAATGCTCTCTCGGTCCCCCCTGGCAAAAAACAAGGTCTTGCACCCTTCCAATATTAAGGAAGCTCCACAGATGGAGAGACCCCTTTATCTGAGGAAGTGTGGATGCACTCTCCAATCTTAACTTGGCTCTGCCAATGGGTTCATTAGAAGTTTCAGTTTTGTGCATTGTCACAAGCGGCTGGGGGCCAGACCCAGCCGGGACTCCTTGAAGGACCGGGAGGTGGTGTGTACGTCCTCCAGGCCACGAGGGGGCAACCGCCCTGGATCGGGAGAGGACCAAGGAGGTTCAAACCCATTTGGGCCCGTGGCTGCCGACAGTGGACGCCCCGAGTCTCAGAGGGCCCAGGAGACATCTACAGTGCAAGCAGAAAGTATTCACAGCGTATCACTTTTTCCACATTTTGTTATGTTACAGCCTTATTCCAAAATGGATTAAATTCATTTTTTTCCTCAGAATTCTACACACAACACCCCATAATGACAACATATAAAAAAGTTTACTTGAGATTTTTGCAAATTTATTAAAAATAAAAAAACTGAGAAATCACATGTACATAAGTATTCACAGCCTTTGCCATGAAACTCAAAAATTGAGCTCAGGTGCGTCCTGTTTCCCCTGATCATCCTTGAGATGTTTCTGCATCTTAATTGGAGTCCACCTGTGGTAAATTCAGTTGATTGGGCATGGTTTGGAAAGGCGCACACCTGTCTATATAAGGTCCCACAGTTGACAGTTCATGTCAGATCATGTAGACCTCCGAGACAGGATTGTCTCGAGGCACAAATCTGGGGAAGGTTACAAAAAAATTTCTGCTGCTTTGAAGGTCCCAATGAGCACAATGGCCTCCATCATCCATAAGTGGAAGAAGTTCAAAACCACCAGGACTCTTCCTACAGCTGGCCAGCCATCAAAACTGAGCGATCGGGGTAGAAGGGCCTTAGTCAGGGAGGTGACCAAGAACCAAGAGGTCCTCTGTGGAGAGAGGAGAACATTCCAGAAGGACAACCATCTCTGCAGCAATCCACCAATCAGGCCTGTATGGTAGAGTGGCCAGACGGAAGCCACTCCTTAGTAAAAGGCACATGGCAGCCCGCCAGAAACAAAATTCTCTGGTCTGATGAGACAAAGATTGAACTCGTTGTTGTGAATGCGAGGCGTCTTGTTTGGAGGAAACCAGGCACCGCTCATCACCAGGCCAATACCATCCCTACAGTGAAGCATGGTGGTGGCAGCATCATGCTGTGGGGATGTTTTTCAGTAGCAGGAACTGGGAGACTAGTCAGGATAAAGGGAAAGATGACTGCCGCAATGTACAGAGACATCCTGGATCAAAACCTGCTCCAGAGCGCTCTTGACCTCAGACTGGGGCGACAGTTCATCTTTCAGCAGGACAACGACCCTAAGCACACAGCCAAGATAACAACAACATTTATTTATATAGCACATTTTCACACAAAAACTAGCTCAAAGTGCTTTACATAATGAAGAATAGAAAAATAAAAGACACAGTAAGAAAATAAAATAAGTCAACACTAATTAACATAGAATAAGAGTAAGGTCCAATGGCCAGGGTGGACAGAAAAAACAAAAAAAAAAAAAAACTCCAGACGGCTGGAGAAAAAAATAAAATCTGTAGGGATTCCAGACCATTAGACTGCCCAGTCCCCTCTGGGCATTCTACCTAACATAAATGAAACAGTCCTCTTTGGATTTAGGGTTCTCACGGAAGGACTTGATGATGATGGTCACGTAGACTTCTGGCTTTTAATCCATCCATCATTGTTGGAGCATCATGATGTTTTGAGTAGGTGGTGGTGGCGCAGGCCACCACTACCACAAAGAAACCGGAAAAAGAAACAGAAGAGAGAGTAGGGGTCAGTACGGATTTTAGAGCCACCATGACTAGTTGTTATGATGAATTGAACATACTGAGTATCAGGATTAAGTTAAAGTGAAGTTATGAAAAGGCCATGTTAAAGTAATATGTTTTCAGCAGTGTTTTAAAGTGCTCTACTGTATTAGCCTGGCAAATTCCTATTGGCAGGCTATTCCAGATTTTAGGTGCATAGCAGCAGAAGGCCGCCTCACCACTTCTTTTAAGTTTTGTTCTTGGAATTCTAAGGAGATACTCATTTGAGGATCTAAGGTTACGATTTGGAATATAAGGTGTCAGACATTCCGATATATAAGATGGGGCGAGATTATTTAAGGCTTTATAAACCATAAGCAGAATTTTAAAGTCAATCCTGAATGACACAGGTAACCAGTGTAGTGACGTCAAAACTGGAGAAATGTGCTCAGATTTTCTTTTCCTAGTTAGGATTTTAGCAGCTGCATTCTGCACTCGTTGCAAATGATTTATGTCTTTTTCTGGGTAGTCCTGAGAGGAGTGCGTTACAGTGATCTAGTCGACTGAAAACAAAAGCGTGAACTAATTTCTCAGCATCTTTCAGTGATATAAGAGGTCTAACTTTAGCGATGTTTCTTAAGTGAAAAAATGCTGTCCTAGTGATCCGATTAATATGCGATTTAAAATTCAGATTACAGTCCACAATTACCCCTAAGCTTTTTACCTCCGTCTTGGCTTTTAATTCTAATGTACCCAGTTTATTTCTAGTAGCCTCATTGTATCTATTAGGTATCAAAGATATCAAAGGAGTGGCTTCAGGACAACTCTGTGAATGTCCTTGAGTGGCCCAACCAGAGCTCAGACTTGAATCCGATTGAACATCTCTGGAGAGATCTTAAAATGGCTGTGCACCGTCGCTTCCCATCCAATCTGATGGAGCTTGAAAGGTGCTGCAAAGAGGAATGGACGAAACGGGCCAAGGATAGGTGTGCCAAGCTTATCATATTCAAAAAGACTTGAGGCTGTAATTGCTGCCAAAGGTGCATCGGCAAAGTATTGAGCAAAGGCTGTGAATACTTATGTACAAGTGATTTCTCAGTTTTTTTATTTTTAATAAATTTGCAAAAACCTCAAGTAAACTTTTTTCACGTTGTCATTATGGGGTGTTGTGTGTAGAATTCTGAGGAAAAAAATGAATTTAACCCATTTTGGAATAAGGCTGTAACATAACAAAATGTGGAAATAGTGATGCACTGTGAATACTTTCCGGATGCACTGTACTTCCGCCACACCCGGGAACATGGAGGATGACCCTTTCAGGGACGCCCGGAGTGCTTCCGAGTGCTCTCTTGACACTTCTGCCACACCAGGAGGTGTAGTCAGACAAAGCATCTGGAGCACATCCGGGTGGGAATAAAAGGGACCACCTCCATACAGTCTGGGAGCTAGAGTCAGGAGTGGGAAAAGGACAATGCTCCAATGGAGAAAGGAAAGGCGGCCCACGGACAGTGAAAAAGAAGCTTGGAGTAGGGGTGATTGGTGCTGGGGGCACAGTGTGTTGTGCAAGAACCGTGAATAAACGTGTGCATTTTTATAAAGATGTGGTGTCAGTCTGGTGGTGTCCAGGCATGTCTCACAGCATCTTTAAATGTTTTTGTCAAACCAACGCCTGCCCGGGATCAAACAGTCTGACCTGTTGATGTACCTCCTTCGGAGAATGGACACCCCAATGTTATCAAAACTTAGCCAAAGCCAGGTGGAATGCATCATGCAGGTGGTCAAGTCCTTCTCTCCTCTGTCATACTGATCTGATTCAACATCTCACCAGTTTTAGCACCAAACCCGTAGACTTTTGCAGTTTCATTCATCAGGTAGGAGCCCAGATCCTCCATAATTTTGCATGCTGAAACTGCAGTAGGACATTGAGTGCCCTCCATTATTGTCAGACTAGTTTAACACATCCCTCTGAGATGAAGGTTAACCACTTTTAGAGTATCCAGTTTTTTTCTCTGTTTCAGTCAGCTCTAGGATACAGTATGTGTTACTCCCTAAGATGTGTTTTTGGCCAGAGTGGTACTGTACTAAATCAAACCAGCTATTCCGGCTCATGTCTCCTGCCTTGGAGGACTTCAGTCACCACAATCTCTCAGTGACAAGAAGGTTACCCATTTACTTTCCTGGCAGGTATTGTGAAGAAGGCAAACTTCAATGAAGTATTTATGGTGCTGTCAGGTCTCTCCTGCCAAACTGATGACAGGACACAAGCAAGTTGAATGCACAGTTAGGCATAACCCCATTCAAAACTTTCAGGTATGCTTCCATATAGAATGATGTATTGTCTGTAACCACTGCTAAAATGTCATTGAGATTAAGATGGTTGCTATTTTTTAAAATGGATTGAAGTACCGACTGTGAATCTTTATGGAAATGTATCTCTCCATAAAGATAACATCTGTCAGAACGTACTGGTCTTGGGTACCTGTAACTGCATAATATACTTCTAATGACTGTTAAATTATAGATGTTTGTAGATTGAAAAATTCACAAGAAAGACCTGGAATCTGTAGCTGGGGACAGGGAAGTCTGGGCTGACCGGTTTGACCTGCTGCTGCCACAATCCTCACCAGGAAAAGCAGATGGGAAGATAAGATGAGATGAAATGTACATCATTACACCTGTACCTTAAAAATCTATACATCTGTAGCTTCATCTACTGTATATTTTAAAAGAATTAGCAAGCAAAATCAAACTAATCTGAGACACACTAAACCTAGAAATTAAACGGAAAGAGAGACAGATTTTTTTTAAGACCTTGCTGCATCGGAGGAGAAGCCCGTTCTTCCACCCAGGTTTGTAGAGTTTATAAATGTGGACCTTGTGTACCTTATCTTTGTGAGACAAAACATTTTTTTCAATCCAGAAACATTTCTGATAATTTTAAAAAGTGAACCCATTAAAACCCATGAGATTCACTAATATTATATAGATCAAACTGGAAACTAGTACCAGGCTGGCTTTCTTTGAATGGTTAAGTGTCAGGAAATGTTCAATGTTCAGCCAATGCACAACCCTGTACTGTCAGTAGGGAGCAGAATATACTTGCAAACCACACCATTTACAAACCTTCCCATGCTGTTTTTTGAGAATACACAGTCATAGTTAAAGAAAAAGAAAACTGAACCTAGATCCCTTACTTTTAAAGCAGATATGATATCCAACGGTAAACATACTATTTTGTTCAAATAAAGTTTGTATGTGTCCTGTCTCAAAGGCAATATTAGAACATTACATATGCCTAATGATGTTATCCAAGTAAACATTTTTTTGACCTATCAGCTCCCTTCTTTTACTGCATTAGTATTATAAAATAACAAATTCAGTCTTTTCAAATGCTATTACTTCTTTCTTCTTGGTTTTAATTTCATGTTTCGAAAGAGCTCAGAGTCTGAGTTTAATTGAGCATACATATGACTAATCGAAAGTGTACCTTGAGAGTTTAATGCCATTGCTGACTTACAAACCTTTTAAAATTTCAACACACCCAATAATGCAAATATGCCATATATGGCTTTATCACTATTCTAAAAATACTGCTTAACAATTAGTTCTGCGATTCCTACTCACTAGAACTTTCTTCCTAAATCTCTTGGTAATAATGTCTGTTACTGATAGTTCTTTCATAAAACATGTAAAGGAAACCCCTCTGGGCAGCTAAGGAAATGAAATACAAGAATATGACATACATTACTAAAAGCTGTCTGGGCATCCCACAGGTATTCGTGTAACTACAGTGTTGCTGCAAGGGAAGCTTGTTACCCAAACACTTTATTAAAAAGCATCAAAAGCACCATAAACATCTAAAGGCAAGAACCTAAAATACATATTGAGTTTATCATCATTGCTGTTCCTAAATCTCAATAGAACACGTGAAAAAAAAAAAAGCACTACAGTTTTTTTCCCCCCAAAAGTGCCAACTGAGGTTTATGTGCATGTATTTCTCTCAAAATCCTAAACATTAATTTAAATCCCTTACATTAAAACACAAAGACTTCTACACACTATTCCTTGGACTATGTGATGCCCAGGATGTCCACAGCCAGCATCAACTCCTTGAACCCATGACTTTGATAATCATAGACTGAGATGACTAGGGCAAATGAGGACAAAGAACAAGATTACATGAAAACAGTGCAAAGTGCTTTTTATTCAAACAATCCTAACAGATAAAAGGGAAAAGTAGTGCAGTACACAACTTTCCCAAATAAAGAACCCTTCATAAAAACAGTGTTCAGAGAATGTAAAAAAAAAAAAAATCAATAGATAAAACAGTCAGGATCCATCCATTAAAAACCACTCATCAGCCTCTCATCCCAATCAACACCTCTGCTCACCTTTAAGAGTCATCCTCCAGCAGGTACAGTCAACCCTTTAACCAGCTCATGTCCCAACCACCATCCCTTGGCATCTATAGGGACCCTGTTCCCTTCTCCCTCCATTGTCCCTTGGTGTTCTGTGGGACTTCCCAGAACAACTGGTCCCTCCTGCTGCCTGAGCACTCAGTAGGGGCAACCGTACCCCATGCGCACCATTCACTCACTCCACACAGGGCATTATTCCCCCGACTGCTTGCCTCCTCCCTATACCACCAGCAATGCCACAGATCTGACCCTCGTTTTCTTTCCCTTTACATTTAGCCTGTCGTCTTTCCGTTCTTGTCAATGTGGAACAGCCGAGCTGACCTAGCCTGCTCGCTATCATGTGATTAGCTCACTTCCACACAAAACACCCTATAGTGCCACCTAGCTCTGAAACTGCCAGCACCCAGAGAGCCTAAGACATGTTTTTTTAAAACTAAAATCTGCACACTGCCATAGACCGCTAACATGTCAAATGACAGACACTTGCAGTATCCGAGTTTTAATTATGGGCTATCCTCACAACCAGTCACAAAGTATGCATTTTATTGCAAACCAATAGTTGCTAAAGATACATAGCTTCTACCATAAAAATAAGTAAATACAGACTCAACTCTTGAAAAGTAGTTACATGCAATCTGATTTGTTGAAGCTCATATATTTAAAATATCTATGGAAACATACTACAAAAAGACAGAACCAACTATTCTTCTCCACACAAACGAACCAATGAACAAAAATACACCTAGAGAAAGTTATCAGTTTATTATAATGCACCCTTAAGTTCAAGATTTTAAGTTCATGCATCTCACAACATTTGGGTACATATTGCAATGACATACAGTAATCCTGGTATTGATTAAATTGTTAATCAGATAGAATGAAAGCAAGCAGAGTATGGACAATGCCAAGTCAAGTCAAATGGCTTTGTCAAACCATTCATATGCAGTATTGCGGCACACAGTAGCACAAAATAACAATTCACAAAAATGCTTTGCTACATTATATATTATGTATATATACACACACACACGGTATAGAAAAGAGTCATATCGTATCAAAATATTCACATTTTGTTCCTTTGTAGCCTGAAATGAAGACACACACAGAAAATATTTCTCCAGCTGTATTTACTCAATGCAACTTGCAACAACAAAGGGAAAGACATAATAGCAACAGTTAAGGAAAAAAAAAAAAAACACACAAATACTGAGATAGTTTAAGGGCCCCCCCCCCCCCTTAAAAAAATTCATAAACTCTATCAGATGTAACTAATCCCCTTCTCCATTGCACACAAAGCTATCTTCCACCTATGATCAATTACAATCATTCTGATTAGCAGTAAAACCACTTTGTGTGCATTACGCACATCCGAATCTGTTGCTTGGAGAGTCACAGTCAGGGCAGGTGATGGAACTGTCCTTACAGATGATGCTGCAATTGTGATCAGCTAGGCAGGCTACTTTGAGCAGCTGTCCAAAGCTGATCCTCTGGCTTGGACGCTGGACCTTTCCCACTGGAAAACAGGACTTACTGTCCCTATCTGGAAAGGTAAAGGTGATCACCTGGATTACAAGGGATAACAGCGCTCTCAGTGCCAGGGGAGGTTCTTGCTTGGGTCATCAATAGGATACGTGATCATTTGCTCACCAACCAGCAACCGAAGCTCTCTCATTGTATGCCCAAGTCTACCATCAACTGCATCCTGGCAGTGAGGGTTCTCGTGGAGCGCAAACAGAAATATGGGCAGAGTTTCTTTGCAGCCTTTGTCATTTTTCATAAATTCTGATCGAGTTGCCCTGTGGGACATCCTGAGATTTCACAGGATCCCCCCTGCTGTAGCTGGATATCATGGCCAGCCAGCTCACTGGTACTGTGAGTGCTGTGCAGAGTGGAGACAGAACCTCTGCGTGTTTCCCACTTGAATCTGGGGTTCACCAGGGTGTGTTCTTGCTCCAACTCTGTTCAATGCTTGCATTGACTAAGTGTTGGGCAAGTTTGTGGGGTCCAGCGGCTGTGGGGCATCTGTTGGTGAATAAAAATTTAGTAGGGTCATGTGGTGTGTGTAGTCCAGTTTTTAAGTAGCTCAAGGCTACCCTCTCAATTGCTACTCTTCTGCATACAAACTTATAATTTGCCAATAAGACCAACCAGGCTGATGTTGTCAGAAAACCTGACCACCCTTGAATAATGAATGAATAAAAGCACAGTGATAAGAAACTATGTGGCGCAGAGATTGTGACGGCCTTGAGAGGTTTTACTTCATCTTTATCTACTTCCAATCAGGAAGAAAATTCAATTAACACAAGAACGTATCGAAACTAGTGCTGGTAGGTATACTGGTTCATTCTGAAAACCGTTTATTTTTGCCATGATATGTATTTTTCTTATACCGCAATACCGGTTTAAATAGCCTAAACAACATTCGGAAAGTGGCGCAGCGGGAAGCTGTTTAAGGGGGGACCTTATTCACTGCTGCACTGCTAAACACGCATGCAACGGATTACATGCATTAGTGGAGGTATTGAGCGGTGAAAATGGACAGAGAACATTCTAAAACTGAAGCTGTAGCAGACGATAAAGTTGAACATGATGACACAGAAGAAAGGCCCATGTCTGTTGTCTAGAGATACTTTGGTTTTAAAAGATTGGATGTGGACCAAACAACTACTTACTGCAAATGCTGTCGAGCTAAAGTTGTCAACACGAGCTATTTGCTGCACCACCTTAGCCGCAAACATGCTTTGGAGTACCATGAATGTATTGAACTAAGATTGGCACCCTCCACGTCCTCAGGTAAAACTGAAAAAGCTAGAGGACACGTGAGTCAGACGTCACTTGTAGACGTACTTTGCTAAAGGTACTGCCTATGACAAAAAGAGCAAGCGGTGGATCGAGATAACTAACGCCATTACAATCCAGATAGCTAACATGTCAGTGGACAGAGATTGTTAACATTAACAAAAAAGCGTAGTTGGTTTACAAAACATATTTACTATTTAATACTTTTTTTAAGACGTGTTCAGTGCAATACAACTTTTAACAAGCACCTCTGGATATTTTACTAAGGCTAAATGCCTCTTTGGATGATTGAAAATATGTTGTCAAAATTATAGTTTAAGCAGTTTGTAAAATTTGTTCAATAAAAAGGTTCTATATTTTGACTGCAACTGTCATGCAATGTGATTCTTTCTCATCATTAGTGCCACCCCCTTGAAAACTATCAATCAAAGATACCAGCCATACCAACAATGGCCTCTTCGCTGTGCTCTAGGACAATGCTATCGCTGTCTGAAGACCTGTGAAGGGGGACCAAGGCAGAACATCTTTCCACAGTCCATCTATATCCTAAATGAAAACAGTGACTAGAGCTTCATGATGCCCTACCGTCAATTCTCTTAAGTTGTTTAATATATATCTTTAAAATATTTAATCCTGTCACTGCACATATTGATATTTATAAAGTTGAGTATTTACTACATAGATAGGTCAAGCAATACAAAGAACTATTATTTCCAAGAAGGAAATTGGACTTTTTACAGAAGCTCATTCAATAAATTGTAAGACAGACAGACATACACTCACACTATGATCTGAACACACATCAAAACTTCTGACTTACAGTGGCGCAGTGGTAGCGCTGCTGCCTCGCAGTAAGGAGACCCGGGTTCGCTTCCCGGGTCCTCCCTGTGCGGAGTTTCCATGTTCTCCCGTGTCTGCGTGGGTTTCCTCCGGATGCTCCAGTTTCTTCCCACAGTCCAAAGACATGCAGGTGCATTGGCGATCGTAAATTGTCCCTAGTGTGTGCTTGGGGGTGGGTGTGGGTGTGTACCCTGCAGTGGGCTGGTGCCCTGCCCAGGGATTTGTTCCTGCCTTGCGCCCTGTGTTGGCTGGGATTGGCTCCAGCGGGCCCCCATGTTAGGATATAGCGGGTTGGATGATGACTGGCCAACTTCTGACTTCACAGTATCAGTGAGGCATTGTACAGGCGTATTGCTGATAGCATTAAGAGGCCCAAGTAGTGTTTCTTGACACACTTTTGCTGAATAATTTCTTGGCTGAAAGTCTACAGTGTTAGTGTGTCATTGAGAGGATGTGCTGCATTGTCCATAATGGCACTCAATTTTTTTTTAAATCTTTCTTTTTGCTACTATTTCCAGGGGATCCAAGCTGAAATCCCCAATTGAGACTGTCCTTTTAATTAGCTTGCTGATTCTGTGGGCCTCTCTCAAAGTAATGCTACCTGCCCAGCATACCATAGGGTAGAAATCTCTCACTGGCCGTTACAGAGTTGTAAAAATGTGAAGGATGCCATTACCTACATTAAAGGAATGCAGTCGCCCTTTCTTATATAGAAACAAAGTTGTCCATTTGACTCCTATACTTTGTTTCATCCCCCTTATCAATACAAGTCAAAAGTGCAGAATTATATGAGAATTTCTGTAAGTGACATGACTTGGTCTTATTTACAGGTGCTGGTCATAAAATTAGAATACAGAATTTCTAAAAATCCTTTTTTTGCATTGGTCTTAATTGATATTCTAATTTTCCGAGATACTGAATTTGGGACTTTCATTAGTTGTCAGTTATAATCATCAAAATTAAAAGAAAAACATTTGAAATACATCAGTCTGTGTGTAATGAATGAATCTAATATGCAAGTTTTACTTTTTGAATGGAATTACTGAAATAAATCAACAATAAGTTTTGATGTGTGTTCAGATCATAGTGTGAGTGTATGTCTGTCTGTCTTACAATTTATTGAATGAGCTTCTGTAAAAAGTCCATGATATTCTAATTTTGTGACCAGCACCTGTATAGTCTGAGGTGTAGAGTTCAGTAACTAAGGATTTCACTACATACTGCACTATGTATAATTATATGTGACAAAACAAATTTGATTCGAAAAAATGGAGGAGAGGTTGGGAGCATAAGCTGATAGTGCACTGCCCAACTAAATGGAAATGTGGGGCTTATTTTTTTTCTTTTTAAGATTTTAGCATTTACTAAATAAATAAATAAACATGTTTATATCCATCTAAAAATATATAAATGGTAAGTTGCTTTTAAAGAATGGGCTTACAAAGATTTACCTAAATAAATTAAAATGTTGTTATACTCACAATATTGCCACAATTATAATGACAAGTAAATAAGGTGCGTTGTTCACAATCAACCGAACACACTTAACCAAAATATAATGAAGTACTCACAACCAAAAATATCTACTTATTTCAAATAAAAACTTCATTAAAAACTTGCAGAATTCTTTTAATTTCAAAAATGATTTACTGGGGAGTACATCATTGGGACCACATCTCCTTAGCGCTCCGTACTAACCCCTACTCTCTCTTCCGTTTCTTTTTCCGGTTTCTTTGTGGTGGCGGCCTGCGCCACCGCCACCTACTCAAAGCATCATGACGCTCCAACATTGATGGACTAAAAGCTAAAAGTCTACATGACCATCATCAAAGTCCTTCCGTGAGAACCCTAAATACAAAGAGGACTGTTTCATTTATGTTAGGTAGATTGCCCAGAGGGGACTGGGCGGTCTCATGGTCTGGAATCCCTGCAGATTTTATTTTTTTCTCCAGCCGTCTGGAGTTTTTTTGTTTTGTTTGTTTTATCTGTCCTCCCTGGCCATCGGATCTTACTCTTATTCTATGTTAATTAATGTTGACTTATTTTATTTTCTTACTGTGTCTTTTATTTTTCTATTCTTCATTATGTAAAGCACTTTGAGCTATATTATTTGTATGAAAATGTGCTATATAAATAAATGTTGTTGTTGTTGATACATTGAAATTGAAAATGCAGTATTTTGCGTCATTAACACAAAAAAGTCCTAACAGACTAAGAAAATGTTTTTATAAATGGGAATAACTACGGAAGGAGAGGTAGTGTGCGTCTTTCTCTCTCTCACACACTAAATACATTACAGTATACATTCAAATAAATGTTACGTGTTCTGTACATATTAAATAAATAAAATACCATATATAATGTAGCATGTTTTATCTTGATGTCTGTCACTTGCACCTGTCCCAAAAAAAAAAAAAAAGTACCAGTGATCGTTTCAACTTCGCATTTTAAAAGAACTGTTCTTTAAAAGAACCAAAACGACAAAAACAATTAAGACTGAAAATTAAAGCAAAAATTACATAATTGTAAATAAACAACTGTAACCACTTTGGTTTAAGGGTACCGTTTAATAAAAGCGAAGACTCTCGCCGACAGTCAGCTCAAACTCCACCAGACTGCACATCAGCTTAAATTCGTCCCCGTTTAACTCGCAGTGCTCTTTTCAAACATGGTCGGAGGGAAACAAAAACTCCGTCAACGCGTCCTTCTCTTCTGGTTTAACTGGCGATAAAGCAGAAATCGTGTGTGAACAGCTTCGTGTGTAGGTGACCTGGCTCTGAAAGCTGGCACTAACTGCGCCTCAGAACTTGCGTTTACTCAAGCCGACTTTCTACTGAAACCATTCGAACCCTTTAATTGCACAGTGACCGCGATTAAAATTTAGGATTGAGCAGAGCTTCTGTAATGCCCATATATTCAACTGGCCTCAGCACCAGACATGCCAGAAAACAACAATAAAAAGCTTACCTACACCAGGTCCATTAATGTACTACTTAGCACATGTATAAAGAACGAGCACTCTTACGTCACAATCTAACACAACACAAAACTCAGTCCCCTTTTCAGGTCAAGGTTCATATATCAAAATAAAAGTCTTCATTTCAAACTATAAGTTTTCTGAGAACGCCTGTCTTGGTGCTTCAATGTTAATACCGTAGGCGTTTTTCACAATATTCAACAACTTTCCCGTTATCTCGTTCAGACATGAATAGCTAAAATTGTGAACTACGCTATTTAAAAATGTAATTTAGACAGAATAAAAGAAATTAAAGTAAAGTAGGTAATAGATAGATAGATAGATAGATAGATAGATACTTTATTAATCCCAAGGGGAAATTCACATAATCCAGCAGCAGTATACTGATACAAAGAAACAATATTAAATTAAATAGTAATAAAAATGAAAAAAAAAAAAATAACACACCTTGGAAAATATCTATCTATCTATGAAAATGCTAATGTATGTGTGTCCTGTCCCTATGTGCAATCTGATTGGTCAGTTAACTTTCCTTTCAATTTATTGAATAAATTCTTTCAAACTACCCATGTAAGTGAATCAATTCTTTTCATTAATTTGAATAATTTTTAAGGGTACTGTTGTTCAGGGTGGTCCCTGCCAATCACATCACAAATATATAATTTAATAATTTGTGCATTTTTCACGTATATGTAGATACTAGCAGAATACCCGCGCTTCGCAGCGGAGAAGTAGTGTGTTAAAGAAGTTATGAAAAAGAAAAGGAAAAATTTAAAAAATAACGTAACATGATTGTTAATGTAATTGTTTTGTCATTGATATGAGTGTTGTAGTCATATCTATCTATATATACTCAGCAAAAAAAGAAACGTCCCCTGACTTTCAACTGTTTTTACTTTCAGTAGACTTAATGTGTAAATATTTGTATGAACACTAAAAGAGTCAACACCATAAGACATAAATTAAAAATGTTTCACAATGTGTCCCTGAATGAAGGTAGGCTCAAAATCAAAAGTACCAGTCAGTATCTGGTGTGGCCACCAGCTGCTTGAAGTACTGTAGTGCATCTCCTCCTCATGGACTGGACCAGATTTGTCAGTTCTTGCTGTGAGATGTTACCCCACTCTTCCACCAAGGCACCTGCAAGTTCCTGGACATTTCTGGGGGGAATGGCCCTAGCCCTCACCCTGCGATCCAACAGGTCCCAGACGTGCTCAATTGGATTGAGATCTGGGCTCTTCGCTGGCCATGGCAGAACACTGACATTGCTGTCATGCAGAAACTCACGCACTTTTTGCCACTCCTGTCTGGTCCAGCGAAGGTGGGTTTGTGCCCATAGGCGGCGTTGTTGCTGGTGATGTCTGGTAAGGACCTGCCTTACAACAGGCCTGCAAGCCCTCAGTCCAGCCTCTCTCAGCCTATTGTGGACAGTCTGAGCACTGATGGAGGGATTGTGTGTTCTTGGTGTGACTCGGGCAGTTGTTGTGGCCATCCTGTACCTGTCACGCAGGTGTGATATTCGGATGTATCGATCCTGTGCAGGTGTTGTTACACGTGGTCTTCCACTGCGAGGATGATCAGCTGTCCTTCCTGTCTCCCTGTAGCGCTGTCTTAGGCGTCTCACAGTGTGGACATGGCAATTTATTACCCTAGTCACATCAGCAGTCCTCATGCCTCCATGCAGCATGCCTAATGCACGTTCACGCAGATGAGCAGGGACCCTGGGCATCTTTCTTTGGGTGTTTTTCACAGTCGGTAGACAAGTCTCTTTAGTGTCCTGCGTTTTTCGAACTGTGACCTTAAATGCCTACTTTCTGTAAGCTGTTAAGGTCTTAACGACCATTCCACAGGTGCATGTTAATTACTTGATTATGGTTAATTGAACATGCATGGAAAACATTGTTTAAACAATTTACAATGAAGATCTGTAAAGTTATTTGGATTTTTAAAACATTATTGTTGAAATACACAGTCCTGAAAAAGGGACGTTTCTTTTTTTGCTGAGTATATCTATCTATATATATCTATCTATATATCTATCTATCTATACATATATATATATAGCAAAATACCCGCGCTTGGCAGCAGAGAAGTAAAAAGAAAAGGAAACATTTTAATAATAACAATAAAATTGTTTTGTCATTGTCATGAGTGTTGCTGGCATATATATTTATATATATATATACACACACACATGCACACACATATATATAAACATATATATATATATATACACATCATATATATATACATATACATACATATATACATATATACATATACACATATACAAATATAGACATATATATATATACATATATATACATATATACACATATATATACACATTTATATATATATACATATATATATACACACATACATATATATACTGTATATATACATATATATCCATATACATATACATATACCTGTATATACATATATACACATATATATATATACACACACACACACATATATATACATATATATACATATACATATCTACATATATACTGTATATACACATATATATACAAATCTACATATATATATCTACATATATATATTAGGGGTGGGACTCGATTAAAAAAATTAATCCAATTAATTAGAGGCTGCGTAATAATTAATCTTGATTAATCGTATGTAATCACACATGAAAATTTGCCCCAAATCGCAAATGTTTTTTTTTAAATTTAAAAGGGTTATAGTGGGCGACAGAATCAAATAATAGACATGGATATGAAGATTGTAAACTCAAGCTCTTTTAATTTCTGAAAAGAAAATGATTTTAAACTGCATTTCAATTCAAAACAGAAACAAAAATATCATCCCTGGCTAAAATTGGGCAGACTTAAAAATAAAGTGGTAGTTTAAGTACTTTAAGTACATTTTCAGAATGGTATTGTCTTTAAATAATAATAACCAAAATTTCAACATAAAGTGCAGTTTTTCTTCTTAAAAAAATAAGTCAGAAACATAAAAGGTAATTTGACCAGCTTAATCTTTAAACTCTGAGTAACCTTAGCCAAAATTATTTTGTACATTAGGCTAAAACAGTGTGATCATTGAACATTTTGTAATTAGATGTAATTAGAATTACTAACGGTCACGGAAGTCCAATGATCCCCAGTAAGAGCCACAAAGTCCACTTTCTGTAATGCATCTAATTTTGCTTGCTTTTCAGTGTGCACAAAACCACGCTTTTATTAAGGCTTCGGTCGGGTAGTCTCTTGAAATGAAATTTTCATCCGATCAGTCGTAGCAACGCGCTTTATTCCGACTCTAACATTTTTGTAGCTCTGATGTGTGTATCAATGTAATCGATGTACCAGGAAATCATGCATTGACAAAAGTTCCCCTTTGCTTGGATTTGAAAGTGTGATTAAATGCGTTATTTTTTTTTAACGCATTATGGAGTACATGCATCGAAGCTTCTCAGCTGTGCTTGTGCTAATAAAAGGAAACATTTAAAAAAAAAACGTAACATGATTCTGCGTTAACCACATATTTTTTCATACGTCTCAAACCAAGGGGATGCGAGGGTAAAATGAATCGTGAAGCGCACGCACATACTCAGTACATCCCGTCTCGGGAATCGAACCTCGGATGTCGGCGCTAAAGGCGAGGCCTCTACAATTGCGCCACGGCGTGTGACTTGTCCATTTGAGAGTATGTAGATCGGGGTATAGATATACATATATAAATATATATATATATATATATATATATATTGTAAACGCTGGCCCCGGCACAGACAGTTGGACAACATTTTCGCACCCACATACTGTTTATTTACAATATATATATACAAATGTCACGTGCACTCACAACCCCAGTGCCTCCAGCACCGATTCCCCCAATGTCCAGGGCTCACAGTCCTTTTGCCTTCCTGGCCGCCTCCCGTCCTCTCTCACCAGCTCAGTCTACTGCCTCCCGACTTCCACCTTCTGACTGGAGAGAGGCGGCCCCTTTTATGGGGACCCGGATGGGCTCCAGCTGCTTCCCGGCACTTAATGCTGGCCACACCCCTGTGTGGCGGAAGTGACGGCTGCGCACCCGGAAGCCGTCCGTTTATCCCCTGTCGTCTTCCCCCCGGCACTTCCTGGTGTGGCGGAAGTGCCGGGCTCCCGGGATAATTAGGCACTGGGGCGCCGCCTGGCGGTGGCCACGGGTCCCTACAGGGCTGGGCTTCCAAGCCCTGTACCCGAGGCCCCCTGCATAACCAGGACGGACGCCCCCACTCGGTCTGGAGGAGGCACACGCTCTCCTCCGGTCCTCCAAGGCGTCCCGACCGGGCTCCAGCCCCGGCCGAGGACCACATGGGATAAACCGGCATCGGGGCGCCGCCTGGCGGTGACAATGGGCCCCTACAGGGTAGGGCTTCCATGCCCTCGACCCGTGGTCCCCAACAGAACCAAGACGGACTCCCCCTCACGGTCTGGAGGAGGCACAAGCCCTCCTCACATCCTCCTGGGCGTCCCGGCCGGGCTCCAGCCCCAGCCGGGGACCACACTGCCCCGCCGCTAGCGAGGACACGTGGGTCCGAACGGCACAACCCGAAAGGGCAGCACGTCCCCGGTGAGGGTCCTACTATGTCCCCAGGGTCCAACGCGGCACCCTGGGACATCCGTTTTCGGCACCCCCTCCGGCGCAAACGTGCCCCTCTGGTCTGCGCCGCTCTCGCCCCCGCTGTTCCCCGCCGCGGGGTCACTGTAGGCCTCCCGGCGTGGAGCTCTCCCGCGGAGCGGCCCGTTCCAGGAGGGCAGGTTCCTGACGACGTCGGCTTCAGCGCTCGTCGGGGCTTCGGGCCTGTAAACAAAGGGAAAAGAGGGCCAGAAGCACTGCCAGGACACTCACCCCGAGCGCCCTGACGGTCTCCATACCGACAGTGCTCCAGCCCCCCTCCGACAGCCCCTAACTTGCCTGCTGAAGTCCTCCGCCGCAGGTTCCATGCCCCTCCGCTCGATGTCCGCGGCACCGCTCTCGCAGGCAGCTCGCCCAGCCGCCCAGGGACCACAATATATATATATATATATATCTAACCGAATACCCAACCGCACCTCGCAGCGGAGAAGTAGTGTGTTAAAGAAGTTATGAAAAAGGGAACATTTTAAAAATAACGTAACATGATTGTCAATATACAGTAATTGTTTTGTGAGTGTTATTGAGTGTTGCTGTCATCAAGGATTTGATTATCATTATTTCTTTCAATCAGGTTTGTATTTGTACGATGTGTTGTGTTCAAGTTACATTCCGTGTTTGTCAATCGTTGTAAAGATAACAGGTTTCATTTATCGAATCGTTTCTTACTGCATCAATAAACAGCTCGTCTTCCTCTTTATCTAAGATGTGACACACTGCATGCACGTTTTTTTTTTACACTGTCTTCCTTTAGCAGGACATTGACTTTTTCCACCGTGTGCTTTGTTTCCGCAGTAGCTGCACTTATGAATATGCTTGTATGTATCAGATGCTTCATATTTTTTGCTGCCTTCTCAATTGTGTAATTCGTTTTTTGTTTAGCACTCTTTGGAACTGTTGCTTTTTGTCTGTGCACTGCGTCAGTTCACGTGTGCCGCTTGGTGTTCATGTATCGAAGGTTCCCAGCTGTGCTGGTGCCATCTCGTGCGATGTCCATGGCTGTATTTAATGTTCGCTAAGACCCGGCACTTAAAGTTTCTCTCGCAGTTTCGCTGAGTTTGTGCCAAACACCACCCTGACCATCTCATCTTCCTCTGCATAAGCACAGTCCTTCATAGTGAATATTTAGCGGCAGTGTTTCTATTGGATTGCCGCTGACGGACAGCCTTATATGGGCAGGTACTAAATTACAAACGCCAGCGGCAGCCTGTCTATGAACTTAATTTAAACTTTAGGTTTACACCGTGCTTTGTTTACGAAGTAGCAGCACTCATGAATATGGTTGTACATGTCAGTCGCTCGCTTCTTATTGTTTCGCTGCCTTCTCAATTATATAATGCATGTTTTCTTCAGCGCTTTTTTGAGCTCTTCTTGGTTTTCTACGTATAGTCAGTTCACGTGATTACGTGGGAGACGTGATGATGTCACACGAAACTCCGCCCCCCACGGCCATCCAGCTGAACTCCATTACAGTATATGGAGAAAAATAGCTTCCAGTTATGACCATTACACGTAGAATTTCGAAATGAAACCTGCCCAACTTTTGTAAGTAAGCTGTAAGGAATGAGCCTGACAAATTTCAGCCTTCTACCCACACGGGAACTTGGAGAATTAGTGATGAGTCAGTCAGTGAGTCAGTCAGTGAGTCAGTCAGTCAGTCAGTGAGGGCTTTGCCTTTTATTAGTATAGATGTGTGTATATAAACATATGATTATTATTACTTCTTTATTTATATTTCATTCATTATCTATAATATATGAATATATAATCCATTATGTATTTGATATGATAAGTCATATGTAATTGCCCTGTTTCCATACATAAATCATGATTAAACATTGAAGAATTGGAAGTGAAAGAGAATTGTGCAACTTGTAATGATTCATCAGAATGATTCTCGTTTGCTGACTCGTTCACAAATCAAACGAATGAGAATTGTTTGATTGATTCTCAGGTAGTTACTCGATCATGAATCAAATGAATCAAGGCCAATGAGTGAAGCAGTTCTTATGCATGCACTTTACATATCCACCAGTGGGCAGAGGCAGCAAAATGGAAAACATGATGACGTCTCACAGAAAACATGCGTTTTACCACTAGTCCTTTTGAGCTTCACTGAAAGGGTTTCTTTGTGATCACGAATCCTTGTCCTCAATAAATAATGGAGGTAGCATTTTGAGGGGATTTACAGGTCCTGCATATTCATTGTACTGGAAATGGGGCACCAGAGTACAATTTAGATATCTTGTAGATCATGGGCTGAACAAGATCACCAGATAGATGAAACACTGACACAAAGGAGCAATCTATCAACCGAGTGCTATACAACAAGAATAATCCTGTGTGTCAGTTTGGCAATGTTACAAAGGCCTCCTGCAGTGACATACAATCAAAAATAGATGGAAAAGGTGAAAGACAAAAATGCTGAGTATTTACAAGACATTCAAAACTAAATTATAATGAAACAAATGTTTTTGCCAAAAAAATTCATACACAAGCCAGATCCACTACTTCCACAAACACGTAGCTGTAAACTCTATCCCTGTGTCACTCACTCAGTTGAATAATGACCCTTATTAGCTGGAAATGTCTTATATATGGGCTTCAAGATTAGTCAGCCAGTTACTGACCTCATCAACTCCCTGCTCACCTCTCAAGTCAGACGTGGAAATGTTCACGTGGCACACCCCAACATGCCTGTTGGCAATCTTCTGTTTAAATCATTATTTCCCATGGGCACTTGTATGAACTTCCATAAGCAGGGGAGCAGTAATGAAGATCTCACACACACTGACACCTTACAAAACAGAAAGTAAAAACTACACTCTTACTATTGGCTACAGGCTACAGGTTACAGCTTTACTGCTAACCATCCTGGGAATCCCTATTACTTAAATTAAAATGATTGAGCAGACTTTTCTTCTCTAGGTTTAACAGGTGGCTACAAGGATGCTGGCACATGTATCCGAACGTCGTGGGAATTTGTTCAGGCCTTCGATCATTCAGCATGGACTCGGACGTGCCATATCACACAGTGCAAGTGCACAGAGACAAAGATACACATTTGCAGTAGCACTTCCACACACCCCAGGTTTGCTTCCCGGGTCCACCCTGCTTGGAGTTTGCATGTTCTCCCCGTGTCTGCGTGGGTTTCCTCCCACAGTCCAAAGACATGCAGGTTAGGTGCATTGGCGATCCTAAATTGTCCCTAGTGTGTGCTTGGTGTGTGGGTGTGTGTGTGTGTGTGTGCACCCTGCAGTGGGCTGGTTCCCTGCCTGGGGTTTGTTTCCTGCCTTGTACCCTATGTTGGCGGGGATTGGCTCCAGCAGACCCCCATGACCCTGTAGTTAGAATATAGCGGGTTGGATAATGGATGGATGGACTTCCACACACTTTAAACATTTTAAAAAAGGTAACTACCCTTTCCTTAACTATTTTTTCTAATTGTTAAACTATAGGTACTGACACAAGGTAATGACCTGGTCTGTTTTTTTTATTTTTAGGACATTTTTGAAGACATTGGTTTTGAAAAACGTCTTCACGGAACATCATTTTGTTTTTAGAATTAACACTACCATTTTTTGCTGCTTGTAATGCGAGATTGTCAGGCTACTGCTAGGCAAGACGTCCTGGAGTGTGTGACCTGTAATGTATTTATCACAATCATATAAAGGACAACATCACACACTTATTTACTGCCCGAGTT
This sequence comes from Polypterus bichir lapradei, assembly GCA_026402145.1. Classification (NCBI taxonomy): domain Eukaryota; kingdom Metazoa; phylum Chordata; class Cladistia; order Polypteriformes; family Polypteridae; genus Polypterus; species Polypterus bichir. The sequence goes on along the minus strand of JANRMT010028174.1, from coordinate 53,211,183 downwards.
TATGACTAATTCAAAACTTAAAACTCTGGTATCATTGCTAAAGATCTCTCTGGCTACAAATTGCTTTCTTTTCTTCAGCTTTGATTAATGTCTCATGTTTGAATATTCTGGTTTTTGACTCTCTTGCTACATGTTTCAATTTACAATTTTGTCTTCCCAGCCAGTTTATTTGAGCCTCATCCTCTTGGTTTCGATGTTTGCTCATTATATTATTACTGTATGTTCCATTTCTTGATTCCATTCAACTTAATACTGCTGCCATCTTTGGCAGTCATTACAGCAGTAATGCTAGGCAGTGAAGTCAAACCCCTTTGTGATGGTAAGGCACTAACTGCAGTGCACTGCCAAACCCTGGCATCCTACCTTTAGTTGTATGGGTTGCATGGGTCATGCCTGCTGGTGGACAATTAGCACAGAGTCCCTTTTTTTCATTGTGAGTTATACAAGCATACAAGGTCACCAGGATGTATTGAGCTCCTTTGGCAGTAACTGTCATCCAACCCCCTCCATCTACTTGCTAGAATCTCTAGACTCCACTGCAAGTCCTGCACTTACTGGATTCCTGTAAATGTGATGATTTGGGGCTCTGGGAGTGCCCTCAAAGCCAGGTTTAAAGGAATGTACTATTGCTTCCTGAATATTAGCATGGAAGCTGTGTTACAAGTAGGCTACTGGACAACAGGAACATACTGTATGCTAATGGAACAGCATGGAGATACTGGTCCCAGTCCTTCTGCTCTGATCTTATGATAGAGAACTGGGTGACCAGAGTCCTGTTAAATTGCTCCACAAGATTATTACTTTAAAGGTGCAGTGGAGTGCTATGAGTTGTGGATTTGTAGGAGCTAACATATGTCCTTTATCAGACTTAAACTTGAAATTCCAACCCTTCCGGCACTCCATAATGGTAGACTATTTCTTTAGAGAGCCTGTTAGCTCAGGTGGTGGCACTCAGCTAAAATAATCTGTGGTTACGATGGAATAGTGATTCTGCTATCGAGTTGGAAAGGGACCATGGATGTCCACAACCACCCACTCCATAAGTGGTCCTTCCTGGAGGAACTGACGATGGGGCAAGTGAGTGAAGGGTAAAACCCTTCCAGGGGTTGCATTAATCACAGCAATGGATGAACAACTGCCTGCAGCCTGTCCTTTGAAATTGCTGTCTCAGGCACTGCAGAATTTTAGAAAGTGCAAAGTGCCTAACCCCTGGTGGAGTGCATGTCTCTGAAGTATGTGTTGAAGGCATCAAGGCACCAATAGTTTAGGTGTGGCCACCCTGGAATCAGGCTCTCTGATCTCTAATAGAGCACTATGTACTGTAGCTCTAGATTAGTTCATTGGAAAAGTATATATTCCCTCTGGACTCATATTGTGTTACTTCGGTTTATGGTCAGCTTTACCCTGCTGTTACCCATCTTCAAACTATAGGCAGCTCCAGGTCCAGCTGTATTTTTGTATCTACTTTCTTTTTGAGGAACAGGCATTTGGGCAGCTGGGGCAGTTTCTTTACCCTTTCTAATGACTCCACTGGGCTGGTCATACTGCTTTGGATTGCATTGTCCATTACAGGGACATGTCTTTTCACACCATTTCTGGTCCTCTTCTAAGAAGACAGTAAAACTTTGAAGCAGCTGGACTTCTCATTTCCTTCTCCATTAGCTCAACTTGTGTTCACTGTCCATTTCTCATGGGAAAGAGGGATCAATTGTGTCAGTTTTGCAGCCACTAGGGGGCTGTATGTTCTTTGAGTGCACAGGGTGCCTTAATATAAAATAAATAGGGCTATAAGAAATAAATGGAAAAACTGGAACAAAGGATGCAATGGTCTCCCAAGATGCTATAGGACACTCAGATGCAAGAGGGAATGAATACAACTATGATGTCTCTTGTAATGAGCAGGAAAATGAGACCCTGCCCAAGGGGACCTGGTCCTTAAAGGCTTGGCAAGCAGAGGACTTGTGGAATTTAAAGACCTGCCTTTAAACCCTGAAATGATTCTGGGACAATGCTGAAGGTGACCACATGGTGGGGATTAAAGGCACCTTGTGTCCAGAGACTAGGTAAGCTTGGAGTTGGAAGGCAATGGTTGATGAGAGCACTATTAATGAGAAGAAGAGAGGCCAAAATATAATGTGTGAAACAGACAACATGAGAGATTCATCTGGGAGAACAAAGGACTGGTGTACTGAAGACGATGACTGGGTAGGCCATCTTAATTATTATTTGTACTTGATTTTACTCTTTTTGTTTTTGCTTCCACTGTAATTTTTTTTATTACAATTCTTTAAACTATTTTCTTTTTGATTGTTTTGACCTTTCTGCGTTCCATGAATCAAGTGTTCTGTGATTGAAATTCAATATCCTTCTATATAAAAGCGGTCGGGATTGTCCTTCCGTCCCGTGAGTGCTACGCAGGCGCGGAGTTTCACACACGCCCCGTCCATTTTGCAATGTACGATGGGATTTGTAGTTTCGTTTTTCCAGGTAAAAGATGATTTTCTACTCCAGACTGTGCGATATCTTCTTCTTCTTTCTTACTATATAAAAGCAGTCGGGATTGTCCTTCCGTCCCGTGAGTGGAAAGCGTAGCGGTATTCTGCTTATCACAGACTTACTACTTGCAGCTTGCGGTACGAAGCGACATGATGTGAGCAGAGTTCTGGTGCTCCCATCGTTCCGTTGCTTTTGTGCGCGATGCGCTGGAAAAATAGACAAAATTATGTCTCTGGAAATAATTAATGTTGATGGAGTACAAATGCCTCACCGCGTAGTAAATATCAGGGGGGTTCAAAAGGGCGACCTCAATATAGAAAAAAAGTTTAAATTTCATCACAAAAATAACAGAAACTACGAGTATTAAAGTAATACCGCTCAAATGCAATATAACCAAATTAATGAGTTTGTATAAAATGTCAAATTGATCTACATATTGAATTGCCTTAAGAAGTGGTCAACTTAAAAGTCGGTCGCCTTAAAAGGCGGGTCAGCCTAGTTTGGTTATATTATGTGTGGTGCAAGCTCTTTCTTGATGCATCTGTCTGAATTTTCTAGGTAATGCAGTTTTCTTCCTTCCTCCCTCAGGATATCCACACTATTTTAACTGGTGACTCTAAATTGGCCAGTTATAAGTATGGCTGTGCACATACAGTATGTGTGCTCTTTGATTGACAAGTATCCTTGCCTTGCCAGGAAAGCCTGTGGACTTTGCGGACCCTTAACTGGATTAAGTGGGTTTGAAAATACATACTTTACATATCTAAGACATTAATATTATTGTAAATGAATATTACTGTTTGAAATGATTGAGTTATACTTTATTATTCACATGACTGACTGCAAAGTCAGATTTTCAGCTGCCATTACAGTGGTGTCCTAATGATAAATTCTCTTATTTCATTCTTAATTAATCACATTTAAATGCTAATTGAATATTAGAGAAACCTTTGTGTTAGTACAGCTGAAACTTGTTATTCTGTTTAAAAAATGAAGTCAAGTGGTTTTCCTTGTGTTGCAAGATACTGGCATTAAATTAATTTTATGGTGCCTTGATGAAAAAGTATGATCAAAAATATGAAAATTTCAGAGCGATTCCAAAATTTTGCATGCTAGTATGTATAAATATTTAAACTTTGCACTTGGATTGTTAAATACAGATAAAAATAAATGTGCAGAAAGAAAACAACCGCCATAGCCACAAGAAGTCAGTATTGCCTTAAAATAAAGAAGATCGTTGACTATGTGTTAATGTTTCACATATAAAATAATAACAATAATAATACATAATTTATATATTTAACCTTTAATACTATTAAAAACAAAATGTTTTTAAAAACCATTCAAACTGGTGTGCTTAGATGTGGTAAGATGCCATGAGAACTACACATGTAGGGCTTTCCATTCCATATAAATTTCAGGTTTGGGTTAAACAGTTGCACCAGATTAGGGTTCCCTCTAATATTCCCCTATGCCACTGCACTCCAGGTTCTTAAATTGCTTTTAAAGAGTCAAATCTCCAAGGTAGCTCTCCAGCTTTGTAGTTTAAGCGTCTAACTTGATCCCACTTGGCACACTGTGTGACTGACTATATGTTGCTCCCTAGCAGCTGGCTAGAAGATTACTGGTCTTTTAACAGTCCCACTCTCTCTGTAAGCAGAGGATCAGGCACACATTCACAGGGAGTACCTGCTGCATTGCTTAGCCTCATCCTCCGTGTCGTGCTCTTTTGTTCCATAAGGGTGCCACTTCTCTCTGTCTTATTCTGCTACCCTAGAAGTGAAGAGTCTGTTGCTTGCTAGTGGCCATTTTAATTTCACCCTAGCATGTCAAACTGTTCTTAAATTTTTTTGTTCCGATATTCTTTCTTCTGTTCCAGCCTCCTGAAGGATTTCCCCTTGCCTTATTCGATGAAAGTGGTGCCCTTGTCTCACATTACTTTTTAAGTACATCTTTTTCACTTTGCAAAAGCCAATAATGCATTTCATGTATCCTTAGTGTATTGCTGAAGATGCTGCTATTGATGTCCAAATTGACCGTGCCGTTTCGGATTTACAGTCACACCCACAAGGGGGCAGTATTGCCTTAATATTAAAACACTTCTCACCATTAAGCTTACCATTAAGACATTGTTACATTCAATGCAAATTAGACAGACCCAGGCACAAACACATATAAGCTACATGTACAGTTTCGTCCAAAAATGCAGAAATAGTGAATAACTTTTTAAATCACTTTACTTTAATCTGATGGCAATGCTGCTTGGTTATCTCTAAGACTGAACATATTCTCGTAGTTGAGGGTTTGTGTTTTAAGCCACAGTTTCTAAAATGATTCTTTTCAATGGATGGAGACATACTGAATAGCTAACTAACTGCAGTGAAAGAAATGCAGCGCAGCACCTGCCTAATTTTCTCAGATTGAGACTCCAGATTGTATTCTGTGCTATGTGAGCACAATTTTAAAAAGTTAATGTTTAAGTGGAGAATGAGAGTATAAAATAAATACTATAGCAGCTTCAAGTATCTGAGTGAAGCAGCAACCAACTGTAGTTAACAGACATTATTTTAAGAATGTACATCCAGTCTTCCATTCATATTTACTGCCACCTTATCCCATCTGGGCCTTGAGAACTCTAAAGCCCAACACTGTGTTAGGTAGTGCCATTTTGTGAATAAGATATTGGATGGATATTTGATACACAGTATTACACTATTTTGTATACTCTATTAATCCCTGAGGGGAAATGATGTTTTCTCATGACCTTTGGGGGTAAGAGCACAGGGTCAGCCATTGTACGGTACCCCTGGAGAAATTTTCAGGTTAAAGGCTTTGCAGAAGGGCTCAACGGAGTAGAAGGTCTTCTGACAGTAATCGGATTTGAAGAGGCAAACTTCCAGATACCAGCATGGATTGTAAATCAGCTGGTTGCTAGTATACTTTAGCTCCCATGTTGACAAACTGCTTACACTGTCTGTGCTTTATTTGTAAGAAAAGTTAAGCCATAATACTGTAACTTTTATTTGCAGGTTAGTCTGGATAAAAAGCATTTTCTGTACCTGTATGTTGAATGGCATGGATATGGGGGAATGAATCCTGGAATCATCTAAATCAAGTCAGGAACATAACTTTGATGGGATGCCGTTTTATTGCTGTGCACACTCAAGGCCATTTTACATCACACGTGTTTTCCAGCGATTTTCATTTACATAACCTTAACGGGTCAGGGGGAGTCAACAGCATGCTCCCATGAAGGCATGTTGCATAATGTTACACTCCCAGCAACTCATGCCAACTAGTCTGTGACTTGTGCTGATTAAATGAAATAGGATTCATTTTGTCTTTAGTTATAGGTGTGGGCTCTTTGTGCATGAGAGGTGGCAATTAATGAATGCTCATATATAGAATGTGGGGTCCATACCTGTTATCCCTTGTACAGCACCGGCTCTATCAGACAGTATATTATTGGCTGCCACAAAAAGGGGTGAGCATGGTTGTGCTGGAAGGATGGCACTCAGTCAAATGAGACATGTGCAGCGGTTTTCAGTGGCATGGTCCAGCGACAAGATTAGCAACAGCAGTCGACAAGTTACTCTGACATACTCAACAACTACAAATCATGTAATGTGACATTGGCCTGTCCTGTTCCCTTTTCTCTTCACTCTGTACACCTCTGTCTATAAATATGTCATGTCACTTGCAGAACTTCTGAGATGATTCTTCACTTATGGGGTGTATTGATAAGGGGAATGCAACAGAGGTATAAGAGTCAGGTAGAGAAGTTTGCTTCTTGGTGCTGAGAGAATTGTCTGTAACTAAACATCAGCAAAACCAAGGAACTGGTTATCGACTTTTTTCATACCAAAGAGCCTCTATGTCTGGTCACTATTCAAGGAGTGGGTGTAGAGATGGTCCACTCCTATAAGTACTTGGGTGTTCACATTAATGACAATTTGGACTGGTTTTGGAACACAAGAGAAACTATATTAGAAAGGGCAGAGCAGGTTCTTCTACCTTAGGAGACTGTGTTCCTTTATTGTGGGAAGTGACATCCAGCAAATCTTCTACAACTCTGTGAAGGCCAGTGTGTATTTTTATGCTGTGATGTGATGGGCTGGTAACATCACTTCAAGAGACTCAGGTATAGGACACACTCTGGATCCCCTTGAGGTTGTAGAGAAATAGAGCATTTAAACAAAACTGAGTGTCATTATGAACAATGCTGTAATCCTCTCTTTGACACACTAACACTGAGCACATTCAGCTAATGAATTATTCAGCAGAAGTGTGTCAAGAAATGTGATGGGAGCTTCTTTATACCAACAGCAATATGTCTGTATAATGCCTCACTGGGACTAGGAATGCCTAGTCAGATATTTCCTTTCTTTTTAATTTTCTTGTGTTTAGTAATTCTAGTGTGTGTTCAGCCTATAGTTTGTGTATATTTATTTAAAGAGCCTCTGTAAAATGGCAAATTTCTGCCTTGGGACAAAAGAGAAGAGTATGGAGAGGAGAATAAATGGCTCATGATCCATTGAATACCACGTCATCTCTGAAAAATAGTGGAGGCAGTTTTATGGCATGATCATGCATGGCTGCAAATGGAAGTTGGTCACTGGTGTTTATTGATGATAGAACTGCTGGTAGAAATAGCAGGATGAATTCTGAAGTGTGCTTCAGACAATTGCTGCAAAACTGATAGGACAGAGCTTCATAGTCCAGATGGAGAATGAGCCAAAACATCAAACCAAGTGTTTTTCATGGCAAAGTAGTTCTTCAATGGCCAAGTCAATCAACTGACGTCAACCCAATTGGACATGCATTTCTCTTGCTGAAGACAAAACTGATGACATAAAGTCAAACGAACAAACAGCAACTGAAGACAACTGCAGTAAAAGACTGGTAAAGCATCAGTAGGGTGGAAACCCAGCACTTGGAAATGGCCATGGGTTCAGACTTCTGGCAGTCATTGACTGTAAAGGATTTTCAACCAAACATTGAAAATGACCTTTATATATATAATTATGTTAGTATGTCAAAATACTTTTGAGTCCCTGAAAATACAGGGATCTTGTGTAAAAATATCTGTCTTTTCTAAACAGCTCATAATATATTTTTATTAAACCCCATGAATTAAAGCTGAAATTCTATACTTCAATCACATAATGATTGCTTTGTTTCATGCCCATTGTGGTGGTGCACAGAGCGAAAATTACCGGCCTTGTGTGAGAATGAGTGCTGGTGTGTAAGCTCTATGACAGACTGGTACCTGGATCCCCTACTCCAGGGATATTACAATTCTGATTTGTAATAAGAGACTGATGCACACTCACACCATATGATTATTTTTTCCTTTCTTTTCGCCAAATTACTGTTTGTTTTGTCTTTTCACATAGACTCCAGAGCAATATTCACACAGAGTGGCAGGATAGTGAAAAAGGCACACAAGAGTTTTAATTTACTTTGTACAAATAACAATAAATCCATAAATAATTGGGGAGAACATGCAAAATTCATGCAGACTCTGGCAATGTGAAGCAGGAATGATAGCTTTGTGCTACTTGCAGAAGCCAGTGTAAACAGAGCTCCACAAGCAGCAGTGGCAGTGGCAGCACCGAGGGCTGAGGGGCAAAGGCATGGACTGCAGACACAGCACTAGCAAAGCCTGTAAAATGTCACCTTGTTTGTAGCCGTACCTCACATGACAGATTACTAGTACAGTTTGCATGTTTGGCAGAAAAATACTGACTGAAATTGTGCTCCTGATGCATAGTCACAAAGGGTAGCCTTGGGAAACAGTGGCATACAAGTTGCTCCTGAGTCTGGGGGAGAGGAGTGAGGTGGGAGTGTGCGTTGCTGCGTGGTTGAAGCGAGCACTAAAATAATGAAATACGTGAAAGACTATAGGCCAAAGTGATTGTTTAAGTGTGCCTTATTCAGTTATTATTCCCTTGTTGTCTACACAATGCAGATAGCAATTCACATCAGGGCATCAACATTCATTGTCAATAACAATGCTTGGTGATAACTTTCTGAGATGAATTCACATCCCTCCGGGCCTGAAAGATGATAAGTGTCAAAGCAAAGTGTACAGTGTCCTTACAAAATGGCTAAATCTCACAGCAATTGTTTTCTTTTTGCTTTTTACTTTCTTAGCAATCTCAAGACATAGATTAGTACTCAGTAACATTTTTGACTTGAAAAATGAACATATTCAGTACTTTTTTAGGGCTTCTTTATTCACCTGTGGACCTGTGAATCCATTAGTCCTATTGCAATCTGCACAAACAGACAAAGTATTTTTTAAATTTATAAAAAAAGGCTTCACTTGATAACGCAGTTTTAGATAGATAGATAGATAGATAGATAGATAGATAGATAGATAGATAGATAGATAGATA
>JANRMT010028174.1:53182635-53202276 GCA_026402145.1 Polypterus bichir lapradei | reverse complement strand
ATAGATAGATAGATAGATAGATAGATAGATAGATAGATAGATAGATACTTCATTAATCCCAAGGGGAAATTTACATACTCCAGCAGCAGCATACTGATAAAAAACAATATTAAATTAAAGAGTGATAAAAATGCAGGTATAACAGACAATAACTTTGTATAATGTTAACGTTTACCCCCCCGGGTGGAACTGAAGAGTCGCATAGTGTGGGGGAGTAACGATCTCCTCAGTCTGTCAGTGGAGCAGGACGGTGACAGCAGTCTGTCGCTGAAGCTGCTCCTCTGTCTGGAGATGATCCTGTTCAGTGGATGTAGTGGATTCTCCATGACTGACAGGAACCTGCTCAGCGCCTGTCACTCTGCCACGGATGTCAAACTGTCCAACTCTGTGCCTACAATAGAGCTTGCTTTCCTCACCAGTTTGTCCAGGCGTGATGTTTTGCTCTTCTTTATGCTGTCTCCCCAGCACACCACCGCGCAGAAGAGGGCACTCGCCACAACCGTCTGATAGAACATCTGCAGCATCTTATTGCAGATGTTGAAGGACGCCAGCCTTCTAAGGAATTATAGTCGGCTCTGTCCTCTCTTGCACAGAGCATCAGTATTAGCAGTCCAGTCCAATTTATTGTCCAGCTGCACTCCCACGTATTTATAGGTCTGCACCCTCTGTACACAGTCACCTCTGATGATCACGGGGTCCATGAGGGGCCTGGTCCTCCTAAAATCCTCCACCAGCTCCTTGGTTTTATAGGTGTTCAGTTGTAGGTGGTTTGATTCACACCATTTAACAAAGTCCTTGATTAGGTTCCTATACTCCTGCTCCTGCCCACTCCTGATGATAGTTATTTTATGTAGCAAATTAATATATACAGCATCATGATTAGGAACAAATAACTTGAATAACTGTCTTGAAAAATGCCGCATTTTCCTTTAAAGCTGAAACAAAAAAATGAAAATAATTGAAACTCATATACGTACAAAAGCAAAGCACAAAAATTAGGCTTTCAAAATCAAAAAATCTTGTGAACCAAAAAAATTATTTGAAGCACAAAAAAATTCTAAACTGGAAAAAATGGTTTTCAAGTCTAAAATCTCAAGGGTCTTGCCTAATAGTAACTTACCACATATACAGTACTTGTGGATAAGTTCCCCGTGGATAAGTCGGGACTTGCTTTTACAGTATAATTTCTGGTATTTTATAATGTCGGTCGTATAAGTCAAATGCGGAAAACTCACGCTGTTTTGTACAAGGGATTATGATATAATAATGCCCACCTGAAAGAGTAACCATGGAGCACACTGTCTTTTTTTCTATGTGGGTGCGGCAATGCACTGTATCATCATGTGCTCCTAACCTCTCTCTCTCTCACTCTCTCTCTATTGTGCCCGAATACCCAAACTATTCCGAAGCAATGTTTGCACTGATTTGTGTATTTTGTGTCTCACACCCTCATACACCTTTATCATAAGAGCTTCCCTCATCTACAATGGAGCGTTCTATTAGAAGAAAATATGAAGCTGGTTTAAAATTAAACGTTGTTGAAGTAGTAAAAGAAATTGGTAAGTGCACTGCTGCAACAAAATTTGATGCATCTGAGAAACTGGTGTGAGATTGGAGGAGACGAGAAGATGTCAAAAAAAAAAAAATTAAGTGTTGCATTTTTGAAGGGGCGTATAAGTCAGGGTCTGATTTTATGATCATATTTTCGGGTTTCATGACCCGACTTATACATGATCATATACTGTATTCATTGGCTGCCATTGCACTCCACAAAATATTGGCATTGTAGAATGTGATCTGAAAGGGGCAGGGGCGGATCTACTATCAGGGTGTTCCGGGTGTGCGCCCAAGGGTCTTTGATGGTAAGGGGCCTTTTAATTCAAGTATCTACAAGTCAAAATGACCAAGGGGTAACACATATCCCACCCTCCACAACCCCGTGGGCAATGAAGCGATGGAGTGTTGTGTTAAAATCAATAGTGAGAAATACCACACTACATTATACTACCCGGTGTCTGTGCAATGTTAAAAGTATGATCAACACTCTGTTAAGGAGCTTCTGGAGGTCTTAATCTGGCCTTGGAGAGGGTTGTACAATTATTTAATTTGAAGTGAGTGAAAATATTATGGAAAAGATGGAAATTGTGTCTCATATTTTTACCTATTTGAGCTGCTTTAACACGTAAAAGGCCAATTCACCAATGCAGCTTCGCAAATTGCCAACGAAGTTGAGGCTCAGTGGCAAAAAAATGGGGGGAAAGGTGGGTCTTCAGTTCAAAAACCTATTTTGATCCACATGGATAGTGTCCAGGTGCAGGAATGACAGGTTACCACACAAGTGAAAAGTTGTGACACCAACTGGGTCATCATGTTAAATAACTGTAGTCTAAATAAAAATCACGCCTCTTTGGCATCAATGTAAATAGCCTCTCATGTACATCAACAGTATCGAATAAGGGTTGATCACTGGAGCTCTTTGTGCAAATGATGCCTTCGGCTTCATATAATGCACAAACTGGAGAAGGCAGGGCTAAGGGCCCTTACTGGGCAGTTTCTTGGTGCTGCAAGGAGGTAAGAAGAAAAGAATGTTAGCGACAGCACCCCCTCTCGACCGTTCAGATAATCACATACCTCACCCAAGCCCATGAGGAGATTCTCTGACGCACAGGCATGACAGGCTACATAATATGGTTACATAAGGTTACATAAGTGGTTTTATGCTTAAAGTGTAATGCAATTGTGAGGTTCATTTTACACCATGGGAAAAATTAATGTTAGTGAATTTGAACTGGTAAGATACCGTATGGTGTGATGAGAATGAGCTCTTCTTGACAATTATTTTTTTTTCTGTTACTAAATTTACTCAGTTTTTTTCTGCTGGTGTTTCTCCTCGGTATAAGTGCATGTGCCAAGTTATGTACCGAAGTTCCACCAGGGACCAGTTCCTACCTTGCAGGTGTTGATCTAGGACAGGGGTGCCCAGACTTTTTTGGCTTGCGGGCTACTTTTAAAATGACCAGGTCGAAATGATCTACCTACATTAAGAATACTATATATATCTATCTATATATATATCTATCTCTATATATATATATATATATATACAGTAATCCCTCCTCGATCGCGGGGGTTGCGTTCCAGACCCCCCCGCGATAGGTGAAAATCCACGAAGTAGAAACCATATGTTTGTATGGTTATTTTTATATATTTTAAGCCCTTATAAACTCTCCCGCACTGTTTATAAATATTCCCCGCAGAGTTATACAGCATAATCCCTTTGTATTCTCTTAGATATTAGGTAAGATTCATTGAAATTATGTATATAAACACACTGTTTATATACAGTAAAACCTAAATATTATTTTAAAGATATTGAGTGTCTCCGATATCACATATGTTACAGCCATTACGATAGACAGGCCACCAGCAATAAATACGTACAATGCAAGGAAAATAGTATACAGTAAATGTGTGTACAGTGACACTAAACGTACGTACATGTACTAAACACTGTAAGAAGAAAATTAATTATGGTTACTCACCAACAATGACACGATGACTTGACCGATAACAATGAGTTTAATTTTACTGCACAACAAAGGAGAGCGTTACAGCCCTTGTAAAGGAGCCACTTCAGGCGATTGTGTAGCACTGCCGTTGTTCTTCTTCTGGCAGTCTTCAATCCAAATCCCTAAAGAAGATTCCATCCAGACTACTGCCTTATTACATCCACTTACAACTCGTTTTGCACCCTGGTTAAAAGGACACTGCAGCCGTAGATCTTATATTCCTTTCCTACTTTTTAAATAAAAAGAATCGTAGCCTTCAACAAATCCAAAACGTTTACCTTTTCAGCAATCGTTAACATCTTCTCCTTGCGCTTGGGCACGGCCCCTGAAGCAGTAGCAGATTGTTTTGGAGCCATAATGAAGGGCTTGACTATGCACAAAGATAAACACAAAAGAGCACAACTCTTTACACAGCGAAACACGTTGCTGCTGAATGAGCGAGAGGAGACTTCCTGGTTAACACTGCATTCAGCACGCAGGAGCTCAACTGCGTGCTCTGATTGGTTAGCTTCTCAGTCAGGAGAACTTAACTGCTTGCTCTGATTGGTTAGCTTCTCAGCCATCCGCCAATAGCGTCCCTTGTATGAAATCAACTGGGCAAACCAACTGAGGAAGCATATACAGGAAGTAAAAAGACACATTGTCCGCAGAACCCGCGAAGCAGCGAAAAATCCGCGTTATATATTTAGTTATGCTTTCATATAAAATCCGCGACAGAGTGAAGCCGCGAAAGTCGAAGCGCGATATAGCGAGGGATTACTGTATAGATATAGTGATTGGCTCAAGTCTGTCAAAGTCTGATAGACAATTTTCAATTTACTCTGTGTAGCGTATGCTGTCAAGTTGCGGACACGCCTTCCATTGCGTCTCCAGCTCTGACGCGAGGTTTTGGATGTTCCCCAACTCAAGAAGCTGCAGTTTTGAGGACAGATGTTGCATATTTCATTTGAAAGCATTAACTGAGCTAATCATATTTACCATGGTTTTCTCTTTTCCTTGCAGCTGTAAATGAAGCTCATTCAACATGTTGGTCAGATCGTTATTAAGTTGCTTGTATTCTGCATGTTTAATGACAAGGAGAAACTCCTTTTTCTCCGGCCAGGGGTCTCGAAATCTCAGCAGGAATTTCTCTTCTTGGAAGAACTTCTTATGCTTAATGATCGAGTGACTCACCAGGAACGATGCTTCGGTGTGTCTGCCTTTGCTTTTGAATTCAGCTGAGTGAAAAATGACGGCTGTCCGATTAACTGCGATTTTATTTCCCTCTCCTTTTTCTTTCTCAGATCGCTTTTCAGAAGGAAGTCAGTTTCGTGGTTTTTATGAACAGTTCGAAAGTGCCTTTCCACATTTTCCTTCTTTGAAATAGCAATGATAAACTGACAGATCAGACAAACGCACTTCAATTGTGACATTGTGAGAAAAAAAATCCTATTCCAATTCCACATCCAGCCGAAACCCTCCTCAAATCCCCCCCAACCTCTCATCAACAAATGTTTTTTAAACCCTTCTTTAGTCGATATAAATTGGAAGGCTAACTAGATCACTTAGATAGCCGGAGTTTTGCAGTAGCTCACACGTTTGATCTTGTGAGCGGGATGACCAGTGTGTTAGAAGAAAAGAGATCTCAGACTGGCCGCCCTGTATGTCAATCAAGTGGCAAATGCCATAGGGAGGATATATGATAGACTAACATTTAAAAAAAAAAAATTGAATGCAACGCGTTCTACCTGCACTACCTTTCCGATCTACCGGTCGATCACAATCAACGTATTGGGCACCCCTGATCTAGGATATACACCAGCCTACCACAACCTTGAATTTGAACCACTGGATCCATAAAGTGAATGAAAGGATTATAATATCTTGAAAAGAAAGAAAGGTAAACTATTAGTAAAAGTACTCTATGTCTTCATAAATTGTTTCAGTTGTATACTGCTGTTATTTTAAGGTCTTAAAAAAGAAAGCGAAATGCAAGGTCTTTCACCCAAAGCATTTGTCTTTCCCCTGATTTATTGTGTTGCCTCTGGCTATAGACCCTGTCTCCTGTGAAAAACAACTGATGCATTTAACCTTACTAATACCCTCCAGGAATAGAAGAGCCTTGATTACATCTCTTCTCAACCTCTGTTTTTAGATTAAGCAGCCTTTACTGTCATTTTTACCACATTTGTGGAAGAGGAGCCTGTTTAATCATATTGTGGTTCGTCAAGCTTGCTGATGATTTGAAGATGTGTTAGTTGGCACCTGCTTAATGTTTCATTATTTAATGGAATGCACTAGATAACAACATAAGATTTATATGCCCAATTAAAGACATTTGTAAGAGCGCAGGATGGAATAACAGCAAGACTGATGAATGTCGTTCACACTAGCAGTTCTAGAGTTCAGGTGTAGAAAAGGCAACAAAACAATTAAACTGACTAACATGACACAATAAGCGTATAAATTCAGCACTTTCACTGCCTTAATAGAAGCAATCTTCTAATATATAGTGTACTCAGTTTTGAATGTCACCCTGTACTAAACAGGAAATTAAAATGGTTTATCTGTTTCAAGCTGTACAAGATTTATAAGAAGAAACTAACTATAAAACTGCAAGCACCATACTATAATAGACTAAAGGCAATTCTTGTGCACAGAGTGTCAAGAGTCTGCTGAGACCAGCCTTCTTAGTAAGTGGTATCACAATGTACATGGTCTCTCTTAGAGATGGGCTAAAACAACGTTTCTGTCACTGCTTTCAACTGTGTGCTCAAAGACATCTGTGCATCACTTTCACCGGAACTCATTTAAAATGCCAGGGTTGTTATATTGTACATGAAATACTGTTAGACATTGTATTATTAAGCTTTCTTCTGTCTCAGTTTCACACTCACAAATCAATTGAAGATGTTGATTTATAATGATGATGTACTGTATCTTGCATCCTCCGTATTATTAATGTTTGTTTTGTATGTTATGTCTCTGGTTTAGCAAATGGCAGTACTACTAAATCACATCTCCAGTGCACTAGGTTTGAATCTTGTGCACAGACATTGAGTTTGAACATCTGCCCTTTGCCTCCATTAATTTTCCTCCTACAGCCCTAAAGACGAGCCAGTCTGGTAAATTAACAATTACAAAGTGGCCCCAGTGGATGTGTTCATGAGTGGGTCCTGCGATAGACTGACCCCAAAGCTGTTTTCTGTCTTGTGCCCATTGCTCCTACGATTGTCTCTGAGTCATCTGAGACACTGAACTAGATTAAGTGAGTTTAAGAATATTATTCTGTTTTTTAGTGAATTAAAAAATGTCATGTTCAGCAACTGCCGAAGCAATGGATGCAATCACCTAATCTTACTTTGCTTGTGATTATGAAGAAATCAAGCTTCAATGCTCGTATGTATGCTTGGATTTAACTGGGAGACACTGGTATTTAACCAGTGTCACACATGTATGAGTAGGAGGAAGCTGTATGGACCAAGTGACAGTTATTCCACGCCAGGCCAGCGGGAGGCAGGGTGCGCTAAACCTTCTTCTATTATCTCTGCAGGTGAAACACGGGAAAATCTATCTGATTCATCCTTAAAAAAAAAATGTCACTTCCGGTTCCAGTGCCCGGAAACACATCACTTCTGGTTCCTTACATCACTTCCGGTCTTGGCATTTAAAGCAGCCATCTTTACAACAGTGATTCAGTTCTTGTTTGGACTCCATCGAATACACATCAGTGTTGCTTTTCAAAACCTACTGCAGCCAGGGATATTATATGGGTGGCAGCCCCAAAACTTTTTAAGTGCGTCGAGTCTCATCATTTCACACCAACTTACAACTAAAAGTCATCAAGTAAAGAGAAAGATATGCATTACAATATCAGTAAAGACAAATGATTCTGAGTTTTCTTGCATCGATAAAAATATCTGATTAGAATTTGCACAAAGCTGTTGGCACTGCCTGTTGCTGTCCATTTTAATTTGGCATCTGGTGTAAAAACTGGTGTGTAACTTCTCTATAGATTCTTATGAATAATAACACAATCTTCATCCTTCACGGCCGCTTAATTTCTGTCTCTTCCTTTGTTACAAATGTTGGGGTTAAATTAAATTCTACATTCTTTCATTTTGCAACTTAAGACATATTGCACCCTTCTATCATTTACATAATATAGCAAGAATTAGGACTTTTCTACAGATGCATGTTGTTGAGATACTTTCACCACATCTTGTATTGACTACTGTAATTAGAACTTTAGAGAATTAGGAAAACTTAGATGAGAACAGGCCATTCAGCCGAACAATGCTTACCAGTTCTATCTTTTTAATTCCTCTAAAATAGCATCATGTTGAGTTACAAAATAGGATTCCATGTTTGTTGGTATCCCTGGAAAAACCATTCAAGGATTACAGTATGTCCAAAAATAGTGCCACACGTATTTTTTAAAAAACTCATAAGTTCACACATATAACCCCAATTTATATTATCTCTGAACAGGTTATCTAATAAAGAGAGGATTACAAGATCCTTGTCTTAGTTTAGAAATGTATTGCTGGCACCGATCCTGTGTATCGTCAAGACTGACTTCACACTTACACATCCTTTAGTTCTGGTCCTTTAGCCTCCTGGCTGTTCCATGGATGAGAATGAACACAACTGGCAACTGAGCTTTCTTTTTGCCTCTGTCTATGGAACTAACTCCTGCAGTCTGTCAGAAGTTCTGAAACTATTTTTAAGAAGAATCTAAAAACTTATTTGTTTCAATGTGCTTCTAATAAGTAATGTTTACCTAGTACTATTGTTTGTATTTATTGTTTTATTTATCTTGATTTGCAAAGCACCTAGAGATGACAATGTTATTTTAGTGTGCTATACGTACAAAATCTATTACTATCTACCTGTTTTTAGTCTCTCTGATTAGACAAGCTTTGTGAACTAAGCTGCTGGATGGGAGCAATATCAAATGTTAACCATTTACATTACTTCTTCATTTTTATTTTGCTTCTTTTTAATTATGATGAAAAACATAGCCTTGTTTTTGAAATGTGCTTTTTTAAATGACAATGTCCCTGCTTTACTTTTATGCCACTCACTAGTTTTACAGGCATTGTCAGGGTTTACCCAGTGTGAACATTGCCCCGGACACAGACAGGCAGACACACTCATGTCACCCAGTACATGTTTATTTTTCATTATTTTCACAGTTCAGTACTCACAAGCCCCCCAATACCCCTCAATCCAGGCCAATCCAATGCCTTCTCACTCTCTCTTCTCTTCTTCAGGCCACCTCCTGCCTCCTCCAGAGACCTTGTCCACTCTTCCACCCGACTCAAGTCCAACTCTGAAAGGAGGCGGCCCCTTTAAATAAGCACCCGGATGTGCTCCAAGTGTGTTCCCCGGCAATCTCCCACCGACACACCCCAGTGTGGCGGAAGTGCCGTCTGTCTCCCCGGAAGCACTCCGGGTGTCCCTGTTCCTCTTCCCCCCAACACTTCCTGGTGTGGCGGAGGTGCTGAGGTCCAGGGTTTTCCAGGTGTTGGGGTCCCCCTGGCAGTAACCACGGGTCCCTACAGGGTCGAGCTTCCCAGCTCTTTACCGCGGCCCCCAGGGCGGTCGCCCCCTCGAGGTCTGGAGGAGGCACAAGCTCTCCTCCAGTATTCTCGGGCGTCTCGGCTGGGTACCACCTCCATCCGGGTACCACACCAGGTTAGCTGTTTGCCCTGTAAATCTAATCCACTACACTGCTGCCCAAATAAACAAAAAAATTATTTCGATCAAAGAGGATAGACAGGGAAGACAAGTTCAAAACCCACAAGCTTGAACAAGAACAAGAAAGAATGCAAAAAGGTCAAAAGTGGAAGTGTAGTTAGAATTCAGAGCATCATAGGCCAGTAAGTCAAATTCTAAAAGTAAAATACTATTGAACAAGTAATCATTTATAATGATTACTATTGAACAAGTAATCATTTATATTGTTGAAATGGATGGTTTTTAGTTCATTCAGTTCACCATGTCCTGGCCTAATGTAATAAACAACTAATCATTACTGTAAGGTGGCATCACACCTGCTCAGTGGACCATGCTATTGGCTTAAGGCCAATGTCTCTATTCATTCTATTTCTATCACACATGGTGAATAAAAAGATGACAACTTAAGACTGATAAACAAGAAGAGACCATTCAGTTTATCATGTTTGTATGGTTTCTATCATTCTACCTCAGGTGGCCCTTTAACAAATATGATTATCTCTAAAGATAATACTTGTCTAAACTAATCATTGTCCCACAAAACAAACACACAGTTAAAATCTTTGAATGTCAGCCTCTCCACTGTCCAGACAAACAGAAAGACTTGATAAAGCTGATCCAGTAGAAGGTTTTAATTTACATAGGACGGAGAGGAAATTATTGAAAGATACACTTAAGACAGAATCCACAAGTGTTGTGTAATACGGAGCAAACAACTGAGTTTCAAAGTTCAAGCAGAAACCTTGAAAGCCTTGAAAGATGAAAACTTTGAAAGCAGAAAAAGTATCTGGTTGAGATATTGCGATGTCATAGGCTTTAACTAACCAAATTACCAAATGGATCAAATGGTCACCTCTTGTTAGTCAAATTCCTTATGTTCTCATTGCTCCATAACTGTGTTTGAAATTAATTTCATTTTGCTTGTTATTATACAATGTATCTACTGTGTGGATCTGTCTACCAAGGCTAGATAGTGTGTGAGTCTCTATGGACAGTAACATTTCAATCAAAGGCTGAAAATGGTCCTCTTCTGTCTTGTTTCCTAAAACATTTCTCCCTTCATACCTCTCTGAAATGAAACCTACCATGATTCATTGTGTAACGGTTTCTTTTGTTTTAATTGGCTTCCTCCACACAATATTCTCTATTTTTAATGTTGCTTGAAACTGAAAGCAGTGCATCTTGTTTCCACATTAATTAGAAGGTTTTGCTTTTCACAAACATCACACGCACCAGGCCCATTTGAAAGCAAAAATTCGAAGAGCTGCTGAGCAGGGAAGTATTTAATTCTGTACACTGCAAACTTTTCGGATCAGCCATCTCAGTGTTATTACCTCTAGTTGCCATTGTCTGTCATTCCTTTAGTAGATGTTTTAGAAAACCAGTAAGCTGTCAAACTTATATTAATTATGGCCATGAAGTGCTTGGAAAGGCTAGTACTTGCCTTCATCAACAGCTTTATTCTGAGCTCTTTGTGTCAGGAACTCATTAGTTCTTTTCCATATTACCTTTGCTTAATTTCTGCTACTTCACTACACCATTATTTAATTTGACAATTTTTTGGCGGTATTGTAACTACCATACTTTTGTTGACAGTACCACCAGTTACTAGCCATCGATTATTAAAATGAAATAAACTGCTCAAAAAATTAAAGGAATACTTTGAAAACACATCAGATCTCAATGGGAAAAAAAAACCTGCTGGATATCTCTACTGATATGGACTGGGTAATGTGTTAGCAACAAAAGGATGCCACATTGTTTGATGGAAATGATAATTATAAACCTACAGAGAGCTAAATTCAAAGACAACACTATGGCAAATGCCAATCGAGCTCCACGGTGCCAGGCAGTGAGAACAGGGCCCACTAGAGGACGTTGGGCCCTCAGGCCAACCTCATAAAGTCTGTTTCTGATTATTTGGTCAGAGACAATCACACCAGTGGCCTGCTGGAGGTCATTTTGTAGGGTTCTGGCAGTTCTCATCTTGTTCCTCCTTGCACAAATGAGTAGATACCGGTCCTGCTGATGGTTTAAGGACCTTCTACGGCCCTGTCCAGCTCTCCTAGAGTAACTGCGTGTCTCCTGGAATCTCCTCCATGCCCTTGAGACTGTGCTGGGAGACACATATTGATGCGCCATCCTGGAGAAGTTGGACTACCTGTGCAACCTCTGTAGGGTCCAGGTATCGCCTCATGCTACCAGTAGTGATATTGACTGTAGCGAAATGCAAAACTAGTGAAAAAACAGATGAGTCAGTGGCCTCCTCCTGTTAAACCAAACCTGTTTTGGGGGTCGTCTCATTGTTGCCCCTCTAGCGCACCTGTTGTTAATTTTATTTACACCAAAGCAGCTGAAACTGACTAGCAACCCCCTCTGCTACTTAACTGACAAGATCAATACCCCAGAAGTTTCATTGACATGATGCTATACTCTGATTAAAAAGTGTTCCTTTAATTTTTTTGAGCAGTATATATGTAAAATATATTTTTAAAAAATATATTGCTACTGATGTTAATATATTTTAAAATATCTTATGATATATCTCAATGATAAATATATAATAATATCTTGCAGTACATCATTACTGTGATCATGGTATTACCCCTGCCAGGTAAGTTTATGGATGTGGTGGGAGAGGACATTCAGGTGATGGATGTGACAGAGCAGCATGCAAAGGACATGAAGATATGGAAATGGCTGATCTGCTGTGCTGACATGTAATGGGAGCAGCCGAGAGAAGAAGAAGAAGAATACAAATATAAATACAAATACATACAAATATGTTTCTTATAATTTTAAAATACAAGTACAAACCGGATTCCAAAAAAGTTGGGACACTAAACAAATTGTGAATAAAAACTGAATGCAATGATGTGGAGATGGCAAATGTCAATATTTTATTTGTAATAGAACGTAGATGACAGATCAAACGTTTAATCCGAGTAAATGTATCATTTTAAAGGAAAAATATGTTGATTCAAAATTTCACGGTGTCAACAAATCCCAAAAAAGTTGGGACAAGTAGCAATAAGAGGCTGGAAAAAGTAAATTTGAGCATAACGAAGAGCTGGAAGACCAATAAACACTAATTAGGTCAATTGGCAACATGATTGGGTATAAAAAGAGCTTCTCAGAGTGGCAGTGTCTCTCAGAAGCCAAGATGGGTAGAGGATCACCAATTCCCACAATGTTGCGCAGAAAGATAGTGGAGCAATATCAGAAAGGTGTTACCCAGTGAAAAATTGCAAAGACTTTGCATCTATCATCATCAACTGTGCATAACATCATCTGAAGATTCAGAGAATCTGGAACAATCTCTGTGCGTAAGGGTCAAGGCCGTAAAACCATACTGGATGCCCGTGATCTCCGGGCCCTTAAACGACACTGCACCACAAACAGGAATGCTACTGTAAAGGAAATCACAGAATGGGCTCAGGAATACTTCCAGAAACCATTGTCAGTGAACACAATCCACCGTGCCATCCGCCGTTGCCAGCTGAAACTCTACAGTGCAAAGAAGAAGCCATTTCTAAGCAAGATCCACAAGCTCAGGCGTTGTCACTGGGCCAGGGATCATTTAAAATGGAGTGTGGCAAAATGGAAGACTGTTCTGTGGTCAGACGAGTCACGATTTGAAGTTCTTTTTGGAAATCTGGGACGCCATGTCATCCGGACCAAAGAGGACAAGGACAACCCAAGTTGTTATCAATGCTCAGTTCAGAAGCCTGCATCTCTGATGGTATGGGGTTGCATGAGTGCGTGTGGCATGGGCAGCTTGCATGTCTGGAAAGGCACCATCAATGCAGAAAAATATATTCAGGTTCTAGAACAACATATGCTCCCATCCAGACGTCATCTCTTTCAGGGAAGACCCTGCATTTTTCAACAAGATAATGCCAGACCACATTCTGCATCAATCACAACATCATGGCTGCGTAGGAGAAGGATCCGGGTACTGAAATGGCCAGTCTGCAGTCCAGATCTTTCACCTATAGAGAACATTTGGCGCATCATAAAGAGGAAGATGCGACAAAGAAGGCCCAAGATGATTGAACAGTTAGAGGCCTGTATTAGACAAGAATGGGAGAGCATTCCTATTTCTAAACTTGAGAAACTGGTCTCCTCGGTCCCCAGACGTCTGTTGAGTGTTATAAGAAGAAGGGGAGATGCCACACAGTGGTGAAAATGGCCTTGTCCCAACTTTTTTGGGATTTGTTGAAATTCTGAATCAACATATTTTTCCCTTAAAATGATACATTTTCTCAGTTTAAACTTTTGTTCCGTGATTTACAGTATGTTCTATTCTGAATAAAATATTAGAAGTTGGCACCTCCACATCATTGCATTCAGTTTTTATTCACGATTTGTATAGTGTCCCAACTTTTTTGGAATCCCGTTTGTAGTAACACTGTCAAAATAATTTCAGAAAATATATTACAATATATTTTTATGATTGTATAAATGCTATTTATAATATGCAATACAATAGAATTTATTTTTGTATAGCCCAAAATCACACAAGGAGTGCCGCAATGGGCTTTAACAGCCCTTGCCTCTTGACAGCCCCCAAGCCTTAACTCTGTAAGAAGACAAGGAACAACTCCCAAAAAAAACCCCAGTAGGGAAAAAATGGAAGAAACCTCGGGAAAGGCAGTTCAAAGAGAGACCCCTTTCCAGGTAGGCTGGGCGTGCAGTGGGTGTCAAAAAGAAGGAAGTCAATACAACATAATACACAGAACAGAACAAATCCTCAATACAGTATAAAAATAAAAAGTTTAGAAGTACGTAGCAGAATTTAACAGTAGATGATATCACATAATATGATTTGGATTTGTTTCGAGTTCTGGAGATCTCATCCATAAAGCTGCCTCCCTCATTTGGCCATTCCACAGCTGAAATAGCACTGGGCCAGCCAATCTGATGAAAGGACCCCTCTTTCCCATGATTCCAGTGATCCTCCATCAGGGATGACTTTACCATAAGCAGGCACAACAACTTGGCAGGTGGGCCATGGCATCAAGTGCCACATTTGAGTACCAAGAAGAGAAACAGAATAGGTGAGGGTTAGTATCAAATTATAACTATCATGTTACTTATGTTTTAGTGCTAATATACTGTACAATATGTTTCAATATGCAGTCGTGATGTTTGTGTATTGTCATATACTTAAAAAATATACAGACCTGCAACAGATGTGTCATTGGTGTTTTTTATATTGAGATATACCCTAAATGAAAGGGCATTATGATACAACACCAGTTCTAAACCCAGTAATAACTCAGTATATGTGTGTAATAAAGTTTCAGCCGGTAAGATTCTGTCCTCTGTACAGTACTTGGTTTGTAAATAAAGAAGGAGATTTCAAATAAATTGTATTGAAAAGGATTTTAAATTCTGCAATTACCTGGCTTCAGATATGCTGAGTTGTCATTTGTATTTTGTTATACTATATGAGAATTTACAATTTTTCTCTAATATAACTTTTACTTAACAGTCAGTGCTCTTTATTCCAGACATATTTTGTATTAAAATTTTCAGCCTGGTAGTAGATTTATTCATCTCTAGAAACTAATACTGAAGAGATACACATTTTATCTCAAAAAATACAAATGTTTTATACAGATATATGCAAGTAGTATAATCAAATAGAAGACTTGACCTTTTAGAAGGTGGAGCAGACACATAATAAGAAGAGTCCAAAATAAATAAAACTGCTGTGTAAATATCTGCACAGAGTAGTACCCAACAGATGGAGTCAGGCATGTCCTGTAAATACTGTACACAACATAATAAACACTTCTACCACTTTGGGCCTACCTATACAAATATTTGTCCCTCTCTGACCCCAGTGTAGCTCAAGACCTCTACTCTGTCCATTTGCAATCCCTGCTCTCTCTGGAGACCTTCTTCCAAACCAGTGGCCTCTTTCTGGTCAAGTGAACACTCACCTTTAGGTTCCCACCAAACTTCAGAAAAGGTTGAGAGCCTTAATAGTGTGACCTAGGAGTATTTTCAAAGTCACTGAACTGCTTCAAAGAAGTTCTTTCAGGTCAGATTCTACTCTGTAAAACTCCAACAAGTACCTGTAGCTCCCATGGCGGCCCCAGATATCTCTGCAGGCAGACAGTGCTTCAGACCCCTTCACTTTTTATATATTTGGTCATGTTTCTGCAATGTACTAAAACCATTTAAATGTGTTTTTCCCCTCATCAAACAACACTCAATATCTCAGAATGCCAAAACAAAAAACAGGTTTTGCAATTTATTAAAAATAAAAAACTGAAATAATTTAAAAACTGGCACTTTGCTGTGACTCTTGAAATTTGGCTGAGGTTCATCCCATTCTGAAGGGGTCTGAATCATTTTGAGGGTACTGTATGTTTTCATTTTGCCTTGAAGATACAGACATTAATGCAGGACCTGACTAACATGAGTAGCAGTTTTCTACACTGATGCCAGCTACTGACACAGTGGAGGAATGAAATATTAACATGCTTCGTCCAGCCTTCCATTATAATATTCCTGCCAGGAACTGCATGTTTACCCATATGGGATACTATAAAATCTGTTGCAGTCCACTTTGAGACCCTTTACAATGTTAATTATTCTAATTTACTGTCTAATTTGAGTACGTAAAATGAGGAACAAGCAAGGTGTTTCTTGAAAATCAATGAAAGTATAGACAATTGTTTCAGTGTGGAGTATATGATGACCCAGCTACCAACTTCAGTTATTTTAAGAGAGCTACAGTGAATTCAACATTAATTGGATTCACTGGGAAGTCTGTGTTCATTTTTTTTTCAGGTAAAAAGATAAGCACAATAAATGAGTGATGGATGTGAAACATGGGTTGGACACACAGCATATGACATGTCACACAATACACAGTGGACCCTTGACTTACGAACTCAATTCGTTCGCGAGGGCTGGTTGTAACTCAACTTGGTTGTTAAGTCAAGACTATTTTTCCCATAAGAAATAATGGAAATACCCATAATGCGCTCTGAACCTCCCACAGCAACACTTACTTAACCTTTTCATAATAAAAAAGGGTTGTATAATGTGCATAACTTACCAAAACACCAAGAATTTTTCTAATTGTACTAACCAAAAAGTTATAAAAAGTGCCTCGCCTACCAGAAACAACAATTTCATGCTGTACTCACCATTTAATTTGACATCTTTGGGCTGCAGGAAGGGAGGAGGAGGAGAATGAAATGGAAGGTGGTTATTGTTTAGAAGGAGCCTCCTTATGCAAATCTTTTCTTTGTAAAATTGTCCAGATGGTGGATTTCAACATGCTGTACATATTAGCGAGATCGGTCACACGAACACCACTCTCATATTTCCACACAATTTCCTTCTTCGTTTCGATTGTGATCGCTGTTTCTCAAGTTAATAATGACAGTAGTCGAGCACTCAGTACAAAGCTGGTCGTGTTGTGAACTGCTGTAATAATACACTCCAAAGCAAGCCGGTGCGGACTCAGCCTGATGACATCATCATGTGCCGTGCCAGTCCGCTAGCTAACATACCTTAATAATCGCTTTCTTTACCTTCGTTACGTTCTCTTCCTTCCTTAGCAATTACAGTATGCGTCTTGCTTGCCATGTTCTTAGTGAATTATATATATAGATAAATCACTGCACTGACCAAAATTACGTCCACAAACACATGTATCTGGGCTCCGACTGATGCTTAAGAACACTCTCGGCTGTTTGTTTACATTCACACAAGCGGATGCACGTGACTGCATTTGGGTTGTAACGCAAGATGTTGGTCGTAAATCAAAACAAAAATTTTGGTCGTAAATCAAGTTGTTTGCATGTCAGGCCGGTCGTATATCAAGGGTCGACTGTAATTGGAAATATGTTTTGTGACTGGGTGTAGGAATGACAGGTCAAAAAGGTGGAGAATAGTTGGGACACCAACCATGTCATCTCATTTAAAATACCACTCCTACTGAAAACAAAGCCTTTCTGGCATCAATAAACAGTCAGCTTGAGCAAAATTTAGCAATTTAAATTCGTCTCTTTGCCATCGTAAGTCGGGGTCATTCAGAGGAGCTCCATCAGGCAGCCAGCTCTGCTCTTCAAAGAGCCCTTGTTCTATCCAGCCAGGTTTCTTATGATATGTGGACTGGAAGGGTCGGGACTAAGTGCCCTCACTTGGCACTTTCTCTGTGCAGTGGAGAGAGAAAGAGAAAAAAAACACTAGCAACAGCGCCCCTCTCACCCAAGCAGGTTATCACATACCTTGAATGAGTCCGTGAGGAGATCCTCAGAGACAGTTTGTTACGGTATAGTAAGTGAATTACATGTTTCATTATATTTCAGATATTTTTTAAAATGCATATTTTGGAACTAACTTTTAGATTCTGAGCTATATTGCGATATATTTCATTAACGAACCCGCGGCATAGGATACGCCGCATAATTATGTATTGATGGGTGAACACTTCCTGAAAGACAGAGTTGTCCAAATGGGGTTGGTTTTGAGGATACGACTGTAGGTGAATGAAAAGATGTAACTCTGGAGAGGGCAACATACAATACAGCGTTTTACACGCTGCATACAGCGATTCACATTTGCGACAAACTGTTTTACACGCCGCATACAGCGATTCACATCCTCGACAAATATGATTCTTCTTAGATGGTGCTGTTGCGTCCACCCATGCTCTCGAAGCATACACACTGCCTGGTCATGTGCCCGCTCGCAAGAGCAACCAACAGAGACCCACCCACCAACTGTAAGACCATGGGAAACCCGTCGGAAACTGTTTTACACGCTGCATACAGCGATTCACATCCGCGACAAACTGTTTTACATGCCGCATACAGTGATTTACATCTGTGACAAACATGCCTGTTCTTAGATAGTCCTGCCGCGTCCACCCTCGTTCTCAAAGCATACACACCGCCTGGTCATGTGTCCGCTTGCAAGAGAAACTTACGGAGACCCGCCCACAAGCTGCCTGTGTGTGTGCCTCTGTCTGTCTCTGGCGTTGCCTGTGTGTGTGCGCGGCTTTCTCTCGCGCTGCCTCTGTGTGAACCGGTCAGGCACAGAGAAGGTCAGCTGCTGAGAGAGCGTCTCAACTGTTGCAGGGCCTGCATTGGTGAAGCAGGTGAGACGGTAATGAAACAGAGGCACAGGGCTTATTGGTTTTTAAAGACTGCTTCCTTCATTGTGTTTTAACCTCAGTTTTAAAGGATTGTTTTAAGGATCCCATGGGATACCCCTCGCAAATTATTTTACACGCTGCATATAGCGATTCACTTCCGCGAGAAACATGCCTCTATGAACAGTCAATGTGGCTCAGAGGTGCATGTGGACTCTACAACAGACGAACATAAATGACGCCGTTTTTCCTGTGTCATCGCGTCCGAGTTTGTGGGCGTGGTTTTGCGAGGTGTCGTCATATCCAATGGTCTTAGAGTTGGTGGGTGTGGCTCCTTCTTGCGTGCACCATGGGCATCTTACTTGTCGGCGGCTTAGTGAATCCACGCCCCTTCCAGCGTGCTTTCCATGGGTGTCTTGCCTTAGTGAATTATATATTTAGATTTTTGTAGGGGATGACAACATGAAGAGTGACATCATCTCAGCACCATTATTAGAGGGTGCAGATCACAAAGAGTGATAAGGTACTGATTGAGGGGACAGTTAATGGTTTTGGTGTTCAGTTCTGTTAATCTTTGTAAATTCGACTCAGTGCCTCCCTTTTGACCATCTCCCTGTCTAGGACCTAGAAATTATAACATTTCTCTGTCACCATGAAATATCTGAGGTCCTTTTGGACTAATAAATATTCCAAAAGATCATTACACCACAGACACATTCTGGTTCAAAGTCATGATCTTCTCATATTCTCTTAGTTCCTCTTTTAAACTGATTGCTTATCTAACCATTTTAAAGGCACTACACATATTTCATTACCTAACTTTAAATTAGAATTTAATAGCATATAGATAATAGATTAGATTAGATTACATAAACTTTATTAATTCCATGGGGAAATTCAGATGCAAACATTAGCAGAAACATAAAAAACAAGGATACAGACTCACAGGACAGATAATCAATCAATCAATAAGTAAATAAATAAATAAATAAAAATAAACTTAACGAGTATTTCAGGTGGAAGCACTGAATTGCCGGATAGCAGTGGGCAGAAAAGATGCCCAGAGGCGCTTCTTAGCACCTCTGTGGAGGAATGAGGCTGTGGTTAAAATTGCTCCCTTGGAGCACCTCCTTCATCCAATTTTTCAACCATCTTCTTTTCCACAACAAATAAAGTTCTTTCTATCTATCTATCTATCTATCTATCTATCTATCTATCTATCTATCT
>JANRMT010028174.1:53142038-53182625 GCA_026402145.1 Polypterus bichir lapradei | reverse complement strand
TCTATCTATCTATCTATCTATCTATCTATCTATCTATCTATCTATCTATCTATCTATCTATCTATCTATCTATCTATCTGTCTTTCAGTGTGTCCAAGGTTTGCCCTGTGATGGAGCAGGCTTTCCTGATAGGTTTGTTCAGCCATTCTGCTTCTTTTGAGCTCAAGTTGCTTCCCCAGGAGACTGCAGCGTAGAACAACACACTGGATACTGTGGACTGGTAGAACATTTCCAGCAGCTTGCTGCACACATCAAAAGACCCGAGTCTCCTCAGGAAGTATTGTCTGCTCTGGCTCTTCTTGTGCAGTGCCACTGTGTTGTCAGTGTATTCATAAATCCACACATTTGCCCATTTTCTGAACCTGCTCCTTACATTTCAGTATCATGGAATGCCACACCTGATCCCATAGCATCTAGAGCAAGGTGGGAACTAAGGTAGGTCACACTCAAGCACACGCTCACACTCATTTATTTACATAGTCAGTTCAGCGATGCCAATTAATCCAATTTACGTGACTGAGGAATATACGAGGGAACTGCAGCACACAAAAAGAACAGCCTAACTAATCAATAACATGCAAATTTTTTATACACTGTGTCTACGTTGGAATTAAATCCAGGTCCCAGGAGTTGTGTGGCAGCATGCTAATCACAATGAGATCAATGAGATCTGTTCAATTCAGTTCAGGGTCAAGTAAAGAAGCAGCAGCATTGGGTGCGTGGCAGAAACCTACCGAGAACACGGTGACTGTCCATCACAGGGCCCAACTTACCCATTTGGGGCCAATTATTAACTGCTTATTAATTTAACATACATCTTTGGAATTTGGGAGGAATCCTGGAGACAAACATGAGGAGAATTTGCAAAACCCAACCCGACAGCATCTAGGCACAAGATTTGATTCTAGGACACTGGATCCTTGAGGCAGCATTGTACACCCTTCTTTTAAAACATGCATTCCAAAATATTTCATTAATTGATTCAATTTTCTATTACATCTAAACATACTTACAATGAAAAAGGCTTCATAAAATAAATACTGACATCAACATATTTTCAAAGATTTGAATTAAAATAAATGCTTAAAGGAAAGTCATTGTTTTTTGCAAGTGTTCTAAATTATTTAACCCATAGGAACACTGTAGTGCAAAGCTTCTCCAAAAGACAGATCCCAGGGACGAGACACATAACCTTTTTTTATTTAACTTCACAGAATAAGATGTCACTCTGAATTTTTTACCACCTACATAAAATATCCTAAGAATAAACACAATCAGCCCACTTCTCTGTGCCTTTGTAATCCCTTCCTTAGATTAAAGACTCGTGGCCTGAGGGTCCATTCAAGTGAGAGTTACTGACTTTACTTAAAGCAGCATATGGTAGCCTGGACCTTTCTCACCTCAAGACTAGATTAAAACAAGTGCTTATCTTGAAAGGCTACTGGAGTTCAGCTTGGCTGCCTTTAGCTAGAAGAGGATGCGGTTGCCAGATTTTTCAATGTTTCCAATGTAAAACAAGTTGCACTGCTGTATATTAGTTGTTTACAAATTAGTGTACTCTCTAGGCATACTACCTTCTGTAATTCTGAATTGACTGGGTATGAATGAAGGTGAATGTGTGCCCCAACAGAATGGCACCCCAACATCCTACCTGAACAAAGAGATTCACAAATGGGTGGACAGATTTGATATTAACTATTATGCATATCTGCGCTTCCATTTATGAGTGTATGGCATTTGTCATTCAAGATGAAGATTAAGGCTTTGCAATTCCTCTTACATCCATTTTGATGAAGGCATTTAAAAACAAAAAATAAAATAATGCATTAATAATGAGATATAGGTTCATAATGTGAACAATACCGTGAACAGGGCACGGTGTATTACTGGTATATGACTTTATCAAAGGTGATATACAGTATAAGATCAGGTAAGTCTACTTCCCCCCTTTCTCACCACATTCTACAGGGGCGCCATCAAGGATGCTCTGACCAGCCACATCACTGTCTGGTTTGGGAACTGCAGTGTCTCTGACCATAAAGTCCTACAATGGACAATGCACACAATGCACACAGAAGAAACGATCATTGGGGTGCAGTGATGATAATTGTGTGCTTTTTGTGGATTTTGGGTAAACCAGTTATATGGGGTGACCAGGCTAGTACCCCAACTCTTTATTGTTGTCTTCTCTTTCTATTACGCTAAATACGGGACATCTGTTACTATTGTTATTACTGTTATTTTTATTATTAGTTGTTGTAATTACTTATTTATGTATTTCAAATTAATGTGATAAGGTCCTGTTGGGTCAGGTCAGGTTGGGGAGCATGCACTGTTACAGTGCGTTGCCGAACCCCCCACATGATGAAACAGCTCGGGATACTGGTTGCCAACCCCCCCAGGCAGACACACAGTCCAGGTACCCCACTAGAATGACCTTCAAATCTGCCACAGCCAGGTGTTACATACTGTAGGTGTCCCCTTGGCCTGGGTCCTCAACAATGAAGATCCTGTGAGCTGGATCACCTGCGAGGCTGTAGTGCCGTAACTGACACTCCCTCACAATGCAGGTAATGGTCCTCATTTGGGACTCTGTGAGCAACTGCTCATAAAACACAAAGTCAAAGTAGCGGTACCCAAGGATTCTCCAAGCCACAGCACCGAAGGATTCCAATCTTCATCTCAGGTCACTTAATAGCATCCATGTCTCACAACCATATAGCAAGACAGGGAGCACCAGGACTCTAAAGACTTGGACCTTTATCCTTTGGCTGAGATATCAGGAGCACCACGCACCCCTTTCCAGTGACCTCATGACCCACCAAGCTCTCCCAATTCATCTACTGACTTAATATGAAGAGTCACCAGAGAAGTGAATGTAAGTAAAGTAAGTAAACCTCTTGACAAGGTCGACTATCTCCACAAACAGACACACTGCTGATGGCTTTGCCCAGGAGGTCATTAAAGGCCTGGATCTTGGTTTTTATCCAGGACACTCGCAAGTCCAGACACTCATACTCCTCGTTCAGTGCTTATGTCCTGGGTATGACGTTAAACTGCATCTGGCCCTGCAAGTGGTCCTTCAACTTGCAGGGAAAACTTGGGGGTTGGTGGCAGGACAAGCACTCCAGCCACCGTAAAAACTTCACACAACTCCGAAATGGCAGACAAGACTCCTTTCTGATGTCTGTGGAAGTAGCTCTGCTGCAGCCCCCCGCATTAAGGCTGCTAGCATTATAAAGGGGATGGGGGAAAACCTTTGGGAGCCTTATTCCTGCAAGAGTCAAAACCGTCGGAGAGCCAGTGGGGTCAGGTCGGCTGGGGATTGGAACTGGTGTAGGGCTGAGGTGTCACCTGCTACATGGCAGCACTCGGGTCCCAATTAATGCTTGTAGCTTAAAGTCCAGCTTTACCCATTAAACCAATTGTAACTACAATACAACAGAGATGTTCAATTATGGCAAACATATTATTATTGTATTTTTTTATAGTTTGAAATTCATATTTGGCAGAGCTGATTACCTATACTTTAAAACATTTTCAAGCTTGCAACCCTTAGTTCAAAGTGGGCTGCATAGGGCTTATATTGCTTATTCTTTATTTTTTGACATACTTAATAAATGTTCAATAGCTGAAACTTAATAGTTTTGTATTTCTTTATCCTTCACCTTCTTTTGCTAGGGAAAAAAACTAGTAGTGTGAAACGAGGGGATCGGGAGAAAAGATGCAATAGAGTGTCCGAACTTTTAAACAAGAGCCAAAAATCAAAGTCAAAACTACAACACCCCCTTTAGACTCAGATTGGTTATACTGAACCTGTTAATTTTAAAAATGTCAGAGTATAACAGGCTTGTCAGAAAAGAAGAACACACAATTTAATAGATTAAGAGATCAAAACTAAGTTAAAGATTCTTTCAAGAAACACAGGAAGGTTTCAAAATCTGAAACTTCAATAACAAAAGTTCATCAGAGGCAAACTTATATCCTGTCACCCCGATGACACCATATGCCATGGAATTTTGGGTCTTATCCAGAGCAACAAATAAACAAAAGGTGACACCCATGAATTACAATGCAATGGTGCAAATGAATTAAAAAATTATTATTATTATAAACATATTCAATAACTGAAAAAATAAAAAAAATACAGAAAACATAATCTCCATGGTCAACAACCTGGGTGAAATTCAAAAAATATCCATTTAGAAGGTTAGTAAAAATTAAAGTAATGACAGTATAACACATCTTATGTATCACTATTGCGAAGTGATATTCTTTGGGGGCTGTGAAAAGTGCAACAGTATTCAGTAATTCGGTTTTCCAGTACAGAAATGGATGACTCAGTCCTGCAGGGTCATTTTTGTATCAACATTTCCAATTTAGACTCACTGGCTTGCCTAACAAACAAAAAGCTTTATTTTATATAATGAACAGGCTTTATACAAACCTGCAATAGTTGTTTTCAGAGTATTCTTTTGTGTTTTAAAAATTGAAACCTTTAATATCCATCCATCCATCCATTATCCAACCCTCTATATCCTAACTACAGGGTCACGGGGGTCTGCTGGAGCCAATCCCAGCCAACACAGGGCGCAAGGCAAGAGACAAACCCTGGGCAGGGTGCCAGCCTACCACAGGGCACACACACACCCACACACCAAGCACACACTAGGGACAATTTAGAATAACCAATGCACATAACCTGCATGTCTTTGGACTGTGGGAGGAAACTGGAGCACCAGGAAGAAACCCACGCAGACACGGGGAGCACATGCAAACGCCACGCAGGGAACACCAGGGAAATGAAGCCGGGTCTCCTAACTGTGAGGCAGCAGCGCTACCCACTGCTCCAACGTGACGCCCAACCTTTAATATCTGTCTTAAAAATTGTTATTTAGTTTGTTTTGAGCTTCTTATCTGGCGGCTTAACCTGCACATACTAAAAGAATAAAAATGGAATACAGCTTCTGGGAAATCTTTAGTCATTCAGTGAATCCTAATGGAGATGGGGATGCCCAGAGAGCTGGTGTGTCTCTGCTGCACTGCCCAACTGGGTATGTTTAACAAAATGTCAAAACAATTAATGTAGTACTAGGGTGTTGTACCGTGTTAGCCATTATGAATGTAGAGAAGAAACAAGCAAAATGACACCTTTTATTGGCTAACTAAAAAGATTACAATATGCAAGCTTTCGAGGCAACTCAGGCCCCTTCTTCAGGCATGAGTTGCCTCGAAAGCTTGCATATTGTAATCTTTTTAGTTAGCCAATAAAAAGCAATTAATGAAATAAATTATAGAAGGATGTTAACAGTGATTTCCTCAGAAGGTACTCTTTAAGTAATATAATGAATATGAAAGGGCACATTGAAAACTAAAGAGGTCTTCAAACAAACACTTTATCCAACAATACTAAGTTTAGGTGGTCTCTGTATGGTTGTGACCCCACTTTCCATTCTATCTCCTGTACGATTTTCAAAAGTAATTTTCAAGTCTGTAGTTACATTAACATATTGCACAAAGTGGTAAGAAATGTAGTCAGTGTTGTTTACAAGGTTCCTAAAAACGTTTTTTAATTGTTCTGCAATATACACATTTCCTTCAACAGCTTCTAATGTTAGATATTTAGTGCAAATAAGCCTCCAGTGTTTGAAGTGTCATAATAAGATGCTAAAATGACAACTTGTGCCAGACAACAGAATCACAGTTGGGTCTATCTTGTGACAGGAATGATGTCACAATTACAGCGTCAACTTTTTATAGAATAATAATCACAAACAATGATAAGGGTGCACAACATATGCATGACATGTTGCATATAAGCCGTTAATGATATTTCAAAATAAAGACATTAACCCTGTATTTCTTATTTGAGGTTCATATTGTGTTGTTCCAATAAACTCAGCCAGTCATTGATTTAAATTTGTTTTGCTGTTTTTCCTCATTTTTCAGTACACAGTAATAATGCCATTTTACATTTTGATTATGCTGGTAATTATTGAGTAATTACAGTGTAAGTAGATTGTAATGATAGACACTCATATAGGTTGCCAGAGTTTCTAATGTTTGGTTAACTGTTACTCTTAATCATCCTCTGTCTGTAATACCAGCATTAGCTGGCCTCTACCGCACTGATTTCCTTCATAATTTTTTGTTTAAACAAACATCTTACAAGGTACCTGCACACATCATCAGTGAAGTTTCCAGGGGTTTAACAAGGTCAACATCACATACCATCCAGCCAGTCCAGGCGGGGTTAATCAAGCTTGTGTCCAGGTAGCCTTATCCTCTGCCTCCTGATCCACAACTTCACCTGCCTCTGTTACGTCTCTAATGGCCCTTCTCCCGCTGGCCTCCTGTGATGCTCAGCATGCAGTAAACCCTGCAGACAGACAGGCCAATGAACCCTCTGCACCTCAATTCAATTAGCTCATACCTTGCTTGCCACCCTTTACTACAACACTTCTCCACCAGATCTAGATATTTGGCCCTCCAATCTTCACCAGGTTTGGCGAGTTGCAAGATGATAACCTTCCTGGTGCTGGTGGACATATCTGGCCTCAGCAATGTTGTCACAACAGACTCTGGGGCACTTAAGTTATTTGTCCTGGTCAAATTTCAGTTCTCAGTCACATGCAGTTATAAGCAGGCCAGAGGCAGCATACCCAGTAGATGGAAGTGACCCCTCTCCTGCTTGGATAACTCCTTGCCAGGAGGAACCTACTGACTCTCAACTGTAGAACTGTAGAAATCAGAACCTTATAGGTGAGAAGGGTCCATAGCAGGATCCAATTCTGGAAAATCCTGGACATGAATTTGCCTGGCAAGCCTGATTTATCCACTGCTACTAAACACGCCTCTAACTCATGACTGCTTGTTCAGATAAATGCTGTGTCCATCAGTCTGCAGTCAAACACCTTAACCAAGCTCTTCACTAGTTTCTCCATGATGAATGGAATCAAACTGATGTCAAGAATAAAGCAGAACTTATTGGTCACCTTTCCTCTCCTCCATACTCTGGACCTGAATTTAGCTGACTTGAACATAATACACACCGACTTAATCAGTTCCTCCCTGTCCTTCAGGATCCACCTGGGGCCTCATGTATAAACGGTGCGTATGCACAGAAATGTTGCGTAGGAACGTTTCCACGTTCAAATCGAGATGTATAAAACCTACACTTGGCGTAAAGCCATGCACTTTTCCACTGTACCTCATACCCTGTCGTTCTCTTGAATTTGCAGAATGGCGGCACCCAGCGTCAAAGCAGTGCTACTGTTCCTGTGTGGTTACCCTTTATTTCTTAGAACCACATTTCTGATGCGGCTTTATAAATACACTGAAACTAACCGCATATTGTTTATTAGTGTAATGCATCTGATTGTAGATTACCTGTAACAATATAATGGCCCAGGGAATAGCCATAGTATTACAAATACCATAACTGCTTTAGCGTTGTTACTCTCACTGCACCTTCTTCTTCTTTTTCTTCTTTCAGCTGCTCCCTTTAAGGGTTGCCACAGTGGATCCTCTTTTTCCATATTACTCTCACTGCACCACTCGGAGTATTTATATTACTGTATCTGAGTGGGGAATCACAACAGCAGCTGATCGGAAAGAGAATTATCGGTATACAGCATCAAGCACACGCTGCCTCAGCCACGGCAAAACGTTTCAAAGCCTTTCCTGTACGGACCACGCGGTTCAGAAACAGTTTCATCCCAAGAACTATAAACGCACTCAATCAATTGCTCCATGTAGAACTGTTTGTACTTATAAGTACAATTACCCCATGGTAAACTTGCACTACAGTTATAATATTGCACAACCTGCGCCACTTTATAAAGCGCGTATTTACATATGATGATGATATCATTTTTAAGATGAAATGCAGCAAAATATGTTGATTATATTATACAGATAAAACTTTAACTACATTTAAATAATCTGTATTGTTAATAATTAAACATGTGAGGACACGGTGCCGCAGCGCTAGCAAGTTCACATATTGTCCCTGCCTTGCGCTGTATATTTACTGAAGCTGGCGCGACACTGGAAGGATAGATAGATAGAATAATTAAACACGTACTATGAAGATATTTCAATGTTCATTAAAGGTTTTGAAGAATCGTCATTGTAAGCTTACAAATGGCTTAATGTCTATTACAGAGCTGATTGTGTGGCGATTGGGTATTTGGGGAAAGAAAGGTAAGGACAGGAATTGGAGGTTAGTATGTTTAAAAGAGACAGTACTGCTACAATAAATTATTTCATCGAAGGTCGCGCATCGTGTTCTCATGTTTAATAACATGCTTTCATTCCAATCATCATGAAAATGATATCACGTATACATCTCAGTATTTTAATCATTCAGAGAGCTGTAATATCACGAATGTAATGGATTCTGTGTCCTGTTGGAGAAAGAGAAAGAATGGAAGTGCGTAGTGATTCACACACATAGAGCACATTGAATATCAAATAACAAACAAAGCATTTAAGTTGCTACTTTAGTTACGATGGGATTTGAGAAACTAGTAAATTAAATGATTTTAAGATGAAGTTTATGATGTTCTACTTTAATGACAAAATAAACTATGTGATTAAAGTGGAAATTTCGAGACTGAAGTTGACATTTCGTGCTTTTTTCCCACTGTGTGACTATTTTTTTTTCTCTGTACCCTAATAAGCTTTCATATGACACTCCTTTTCACGGCGACTTTGATATGTGACAACTTCTTTTTTATTTTGGCACTGTGCAACTTTGTGAACTTGAGCTTTCAAGTTTCTCCAACACGCTATGTCACTCGATCAACTTCCTTTTGTTGTTTATACCACTGTTTAAATCAACAAATAGTATGTTTTTCTTTTGCATCCACTTGGTATTCGCTGAAATTCTTCTATTTTCCCCCATGCTTTTCCCATTGTCTTTTCACAGAACGCTGAGCTTAAGGGCTATTTATGTTGATTTGCATATTCAAAGAGGCGTAATTCTGGGAGGAGTTTGGGCGGGACACCACGCGTGTGCACAAGCATTACTTTTCATGCTGACCGGGATTTATGGAGCGGAAGAACGCGGAAGGTGGAGTACGCACAGATTCCTGCATCTGGATTTTTCTGTGAGTAAGCACATTTCGGCTTTTGTGCTTACGTCATGTTAAAGTGCGAATTCTACGCACGGCGTTATGCATGAGGCCCCTGATCCCTTGGAGTCATGGTGTAATGGTTTATCATGCCACTTCTTAATCATTGTTTGCTTAAAATGCAAAGTTTCAGCTCGTTCACACTTTCCTTATAGTTTGTAGCCTATATTCCAATAAGAAGTCTAGTTTGTCTTCTCTGAACTGATATATATTTACTGTAATATGGAGACTAAAATTGCACATACTGTAATATTCTAGATCAAGGTTAGTTAAAATATATGTTGCCACTGTTGTGTCACGTGTTACTGTTGCATTTAATGTGATTGGGATATGGGTGGTTTGCAAAGTGGGTCACAGTGGGTCGCTGCTGGTTGATTAAGCAAATGTCATTGCTCAGACAATTGTCCTTGATTACCCGCCCCTGACAATCAACCACAATTCTCTAAGGGGAACACGAATGGGACTTTAAGAAAACTAAAAGGGCAATGTTGGGTCACCTCAAAAAAGTTTAAGAAACAGTGTTCTAGATTAATTAAGAAGTTAATGCACTGTACAGCTTTACTTCACCTTTTACGTAACACAACATGCTATGTAACCAAACGTCCTGTTAACATTCTGTTCTGTCTGGTTGTGGACAGTGATGAGTTTCCTAAGCCTTTTTCATTGCTTGTATTTTTGTGCATTTTTATCTGTTATTTTATATCCTAATTCCACGTTTCTCTTATTTTACCAATCCTGAATTATGTCTTGGTCCATCTCTTATTGAACTTCCTGACTGAAGGCACTAAGTTTATCTGCCAGTCCCTTTCAATTTAAAGTTATCAGCAACTTCACCAGCGTATTTTATTTAGATCATTTATATAAATTAAAAGGGCAGCAGCCACAGCACTGATCCTCAAGGGACACTGCATTTCACATCACTTTAATCCTTAAAAACAAAAAAAGGAAATGTATATTTTAAATGGAAAAAAAACACATACATTTAGAAATCCCAAATGATCATAGGCCAGAATGTAAACTCCAGTCAGAGAATATCCAGGCTGTGATTTTAATCCAGGAGCCTGGGACGTTAAGATAGTAGTGCTCACTGCTTTGCCATAAACATTCTACTTAAACAAAATATCAAGTCAAGTGAACGCTTATTTTTGTAAATGTGTAAACAGCAAATCATATTTGTTCTAGTTTAAAGTAATGTTAATACAAACTGAAGCTACTGGACTGGTATACAGTAGTTAATTCCATGCAAATATGTTCGGGTCAAACCCAAATGTATGCAAAGTGGTGAACAGGTATTCCCATTCAACCATATTAAATGTTTTTTCTGCATCCAACGATAATATGATCTCTAGAGTGTTAGACTTCATTAAATAGTCATTGAAGATTGGAAGCCAAATGTCTACCTTTAATAAGTCCAGTTTGGTCTTATGATATTATTGAAGGGAGCACTTTCTCAATCCTTCTATCTAGGGCTTTGGAGAGTACCTTAACATCATTATAAAGAAATGAGATTGGTCTGTATGATGCACATTGTAATAGTCCTTATTTTTCTTAGGAAAAACAGTAACTAATGCTTGGCGGAAAGTTTCAGGTAGACTTTTTCTGTCTCTGGTTTCTATAAATGTTGCTAATAAGAGGGATTCTAACTTAAATGAGAATTTTTTATAAACTTTGGCAGGGTAGCCATCAGGACTTGCTGCTTTCCCACTCTGAAGTGAGTTTATAGCATCTGGTAATTCTGATAATGTCAGAGGTTTATCCAGTGCCTCTGCACTTAAGAGTATCTAACTGTGGTATCCATAATGTATCAAAAACTGCATTAGATTGTATCTTGTGTTCTTTAAGCTGTGTAGAATGTAAAGACTTATAGTAGTCTCTAAATGTGTGCATTATATTTTCATGGCCAATGATTCTTTCTCCATCTGTGTTGGTGATTACTGATATTGTACTGCAAACTTCCTGCTTATGGATTTGTTGTGCTAAGATCTTGTTAGCCTTTTCTCCATATTCATAGTAATGAAGTCACAATTTAAAAATGAGTTGTTCTGTTTCTTTTGTTGTCAAGAAGTTGAGTTCTGATTGCAAAGCGTGTCTTTCCTAAAAAGTGCCTCATTTGGAAACCTGGCATGTTCTTGATCTATTCTGGCAATTTCACTGATTAATTCTGGTGCCTTCTTGGTTTCCAATTTATTTTTGTGGGAAAGTTATGAGATAATTTGTCCTCTTAAAAAAGCCTTCAGAGTTTCCCAGAATATTCCTGCAGAAACCTCAGAGGATGCATTTGCTTCTAAAAAAAAATAATTTTGTTTGGAAATAAATTCTATACAGTTCTTGTCAGCTAATGATAGGGGGTTAAGACGCCAGTTGCGAGATGAGTATGTGGAGCATAGTGATGTGAGCTCCGTGATCAGAGGGACATGGGTGGAGATAACAATAACGTCATAATTGCAAGATCTGATCATGGACAAGAAATTATTGTCTATAAGAAAGTTCTTGAGTAACAATGATGTACTGGTGAGAAGAAGGAATATGCTCTTAAGTATGGATTTAGAAATCTCCATGGGTCTGATAAGTTATGATCAATTAAAAACTGTGAAATCATTTTTGCAGTTGTAGATGTTGTCACCCCAATAGCTGAAGACCTATCCAAGTCTGATTTAAAACACAATTAAAGTCTCCCACCATTATAATTTTATGAGTGTTCAAGTTGCAAATACGTTTTGTATGAAATATCTATCATCCACATTGGGTGCATAGATATTTATCAAAATCACTTTATAATTAAATGAATTACCTATAACCATCACATATCGCCTTTCAGGATCTGATACTAGATCTGATACTACAAATGAAATTGTTCTGTGAATTAATTCCCACACCTCTAGTTTTCTTTGTATAGCTGGAGTGAAATAATTGGCCAGTCCAGTCTCTTTGCATCCAAAACTGATTGTTGCTTAATAAGTGGGTCTCCTCTAAAAACACTATTGTGGCATTTAGACCTGTGAGGTGAGAGAATACTTTCTTACTCTTTAGTACATGATTGAGACTTTTGACATTCCAGCTCACAAAGTTTACTATCTGGTCATAGAAACATTGCTTCCGAACTTTTGTTGTCATTCTATAATCTTAAATTAAGGCTGACATTGTTACCTATGATAGCTTTAATCTTTATTACCAATATTGCAAGGAGATATGACTATGAAGCCTATTGTTTTGTTGGCACTTACAATTGTGGGGATGGAAAGGATAGATCAGAAATAGCTTGCTCTCTCCTCTCCCAAATAGCAATCATATTTGGAGTTGGTCAGAACTTGATTTAACAGAATGCAGATGCTGTTAACAATTTAACATTTTTAGATTGTAATTGATACTTAGTTTATACTTGGTTTACTTGTTATACTTACTTAGTTTATTGTCTACTCTTATGTACTTTTATCTAAGGCATCTATGGGCTTTCTCCAAATGATATTTCATTGTATTGTACAGTGGCAATAAAGGTATCTTGCATCCTGATATCCATATATCATTCATTAACTGGCTTATGCAGGGATAGGAACTAGAAAGTGTAGCTTTATACTTGTAATTATTTTGGCTTTTTTATGTGTTAATTTTTTTTGCAGTTTCCTTAATCAATCAATCAATCAAAATCTTTATTGTCATTGTAGCAATGAGACATTGTACCACGAAATATAGGTGCACTTTTCCAATGCAACAATAAAATAAAAAACAAAACACAATTACACAAGTTAAAACTAAAATTTTCTATTCATACATACACTACAACATTACACTTGTCCCATAGTTAATGTTGACTTAGAGCTGTATTGCAAACATGAGAGTGTACTGTATTGTAAACATGAAGGTGCACTAGGTCAGGTTGACCACTTAGCAGCATTCAGCATGGTGATGGCTGAAGAATAGAAGCTGTTTCTCAGTCTATTTGTCTTAGTCTTTATGGATCTGAAACGTCTGCCTGAAGGCAGGCGTTCAAACAATGCATGTCCTGGGTGTGATGGGTCCTGAAGAATTTTCCTGACGTTCCTGAGACAACAGGAACTATGTAGTTCTTCTAGTGAGTGGAGAGGACAGGCGACTATCAGTTGGGCGACCTTAATGACCCTGTGGAGCTCTTTCCTCTGTGCTACTGTGCAGCTGGAGAACCACGCACAGAGACAGTAGGCCAGGATGCTCTCTACTGTGCAGCGGTAAAAGGACACCAGCAGTTTCTCAGGGATGTAGTTTTGCCTGAGAACCCTCAGGAAGTAGTGTCTCTTTTGGGACTTCTTCACTACCTCAGCAGTGTGTGTTCCCCAAGTGAAATCCTCCCTAATGGTGACTCCCAAGAAGCGGAAGTCTGAGACCCTCTCCACACAGTCCCCATTGATGATGAGTGGCTGGATGTTGTCTGCCTTCTTCCTGAAGTCCATGATAACTCCTTGGTCTTAGTTATATTTAGGAGCAAGTTGTTATTCCTGCACCACATTGTCAGCTGCTCCACCTCATCCCTGTAGGCGGACTCATCCCCCCCAGAGATAAGCCCTACTACCGTGGTATTGTCTGCGAACTTAACAATGGTGTTATTGTGGTGGGCAGGAATGCAATCATAGGTGTAAAGGGTATACAGCTAGGGGCTCAGCACACAGCCCTTTGGGGAGCCAGTTCTGAGGCTGATGGGTGTGGAGAAGCAGGGGCCCACTCTAACCCTCTGAGTGTGATCACTCAGGAAGTCCTTGATCCAAAGGCAGGTAGAGTGTGGAAGTCTTATGTCTGAAAGTTTGGTCACCAGTCTGTGGGGTAAGATGGTATTAAAGGCAGAGCTGAAGTCTATGAAGAGCAGCCGTGCATAGCTCCCCTGCTGCTCCAGATGGGACAGAACAGCATGGAGAACAGTGGCCACAGCGTCCTCTGTAGACCTGTTTTGCTCTGTAGGCAAACTGGTGTGGGTCAAGCATTGGAGGAATGAATGACATGATGTGGTTCCTGATGAGCTTCTCGAAGCACTTCATAACCACAGGGGTCAGTGCAACTGGCCTGTAGTCATTAAGACTGGTGATGGTCTGTTTCTTGGCCAGAGGCACCATGACAGAGGATTTCAGGCAGAATGGCACAATGGACTGAGACAGAGACTGGTTGAATATCCTGGTGAAGACCCCAGCCAGTTGGTCTGCACAGTCTTTCAGCACGCGTCCTGAGATGCCGTCAGGTCCAGCTGCCTTCCATGGGTTGAGAGCCCGCAGCATGTGTCTCACCTCATGCTCCCCCACTGTGAAGATGGGGCTGTTGTTGGTTTCTGGATGGGGTCTGGTTATTTGTACACCAGTTATTATTTACGTACACACAGCCCTCTCCTCCTCTGCTCTTACTGGAGTCACTGGTCCTGTCATGGTGCTGTGCAGTGTAGCCTGTTAGCTGGATAACAGAGTCCGGGATCAATGCGTGAAGCCAGGATTCCGTGATCAACAGAAAACAACTGTTCTTTACGATGTTATTTGTTGCCACCTGTAGCCTCAGTTCATCGATTTTGTTGACGAGAGTTCTGGCATTGGTGAGGAAAACACTGGGGAGCAGTGGTCTAACATGCTGCCTACATAACCTCGCTAATGCACCAGCCCTGGAGCCTCGCTTTTGTTTTCTCTCT
Source organism: Polypterus bichir lapradei (assembly GCA_026402145.1). Classification (NCBI taxonomy): domain Eukaryota; kingdom Metazoa; phylum Chordata; class Cladistia; order Polypteriformes; family Polypteridae; genus Polypterus; species Polypterus bichir. The sequence goes on along the minus strand of JANRMT010028174.1, from coordinate 53,167,853 downwards.
CTGCGCCGCCTCCGTCGCCTGCCCGCGGGGATGATAATCCACAGAGAACCGGGACTCCTTGCTATGTCTGCCGGAATGTCATGGGAGCAGAAAAACTCTGGTGAAACACTCCCCTCGCCGCACACTCCAATCTTGAGAAGTTCCTGTCGGCTGTAGATGTTGTCGGCTGGACAAGATGCAGGTAAAACAAGTAGTAATACTATTACACATACACACTAATCACTGAAATGAAGAGCACCGAGCCGATGCGTCAGTGTGCACCGCCATAGCTGTGTCAGTTCTATGAAGAGCTTTCATATTTTCAGTTGTTTTTCTTCATCTTCCTTTTCGTCTCTTCCCTCTTCCATGTAGTGTCGATGTCCCTGATCAACCTTTTCCACACAGCTTGGTCCTGCACCTCCTCCCCAATCAGACACTTTTCCTTTAAATCTTCTTTAACTTTATCCATCCGTCTTACCTTCTATTCCCCTATACTTCCATTCCCTTTACTCTTTTGCCCACATATTCATTGTCCCTCCTCATCACATGTCCATACCACTTCAACCTACTTTCCTGTACTTTCTTAGCTATCTCTCCCACGTTTGTTGTACCTCTGATTGTCTCATTTCTCATTCTTTCCTTTTTTGTAACTCTACACATCCATGTCAACATTCTCAATTCTGCCACATCCAACTTCTTTTCCTGCATTCCCTTTACTACCCATGTCTCAGCTCCATACATCATTGGCGGTCTTACCATTGCCTTAAAAGTCTTACCTTAACCTTACCCCTACCTTTACTTACCTTTCCAACACAATTCTGCTGATACCTTCTTTCAGTTGTTCTGTTGACACAGCACTCTATGGTCTATCGCTGCATCTAATACTCCATCTTGGGTGAGCACCAATTCTGGATATTCAAGCGTATCCACTCTTTTCAGTAGCTCTCCCTGCAGACTAACTTTTGAATCCTGATTATCATTAAAACTCAAATATTCTGTCTTCTTCCTATTTATTATCAATCCTCTTATCTTCCAAAGTCCTTCTCTATTCTTCCAATGAGTCAACATATCCATGTCCAGATAAATGAGGTAAGGATTTAAAAAAAATTCCTGGTGCAGACCTACTGTAAAGGGGATCTTGTCTGTTACCCTACATTGAGTCCTCACTCTCTTGTATCAATATAAATGGACAATCTTTATATATTTCGTTGGTGCCCCTTTTTCTCTCATGCACCTCCAGATCTTTACACATGGAACTCTATCATAAACCTTCTCCAAATCAATGCAAACTTTTCTGTTTTTCTTGATGCTTTTCTTTGAGCTGTCTCAACGCAAAGACTGCACCAGTCGTTCCTCTCCTTGGTATAAAAAAACTGCAGCTCCCCTAAGGTGGTTTCTTCCATAGACCTTCTCCCTATAACTGTTTCCCAGATTTTTATTGAGTGTGGCATCAGCTTTATCCATCTATAGTTTCCCTAATCCTGGATATCTCCACATAAATGTGCGCAATTACACTGTTCCCCCACTCCTCTGGTATTATCTCCTTTTCATTGATCTTCGGCATTAGATTCCATAATACATCTACTCCCTCTTCACCTAAAATCTGTCATACTTCCACTGGTATTTCATCTGGTCCTGTTTCCTTTCCATTCTCCATTCTTTTCAGTGTCTCCTTAATTCTTTATTTTCCTTTATTCTTGATCACATCATGGTCACTCAAGGCCAAACCTTGCTCATGTTTCATCTGCTTTATCTGACTACAATCCTTCCCAGCCTCATTCATAGTCTTCACTGTTCTAAAAATCCTTCTATCTCCCTCTTTTGTCTCCAATGTTTCATACATCCCCTCCAAAGCTATTGCTTTGGATCTTGCTACTGCCCTCTTTGCCTCCTCATTTGCCTGCCTATACACTTCTCTAGCTTCCTCACTCCCTGATTGGTAAAATAATCTTAAATGTAAGCAATACAGTATAAATTCTGTGAATCTTTGTTTTTCATCTTCTAGCAGAAAACAGGAATCTATCCGTTCTTCCATTTCTTTTTAAACTCATTCTTAGATATTAAGTTCAAACATTCTTCATCCAATTTACAGTCATGATGGCCCGTGGCTCATCCTGGCAACATGTGGGAAGTAAACCAGAACAGACCTGGGAGGCAATAATGCTAACCATTGTGGCACTGACTGTATTTATGTTGCTTAATAAAATTAGAAATTCTATGGACCATTCTTTTGAATACCTGTGATAAGTATTTTTGTGAAAGTCATTTTGTTTTTAGCAGAAAAGACACAATACTCCACACTTTACTAGAAGGACCAGCTTGATGTAAAGGCAATCCAGAAGTAAATTTCCTACTAGAAAAAAGATCTGAAGCAGAAACACAAACAGAGGCATTACCTGTTATGTTCGCATGTGGTGACATTGCAATATAACAGCAGCACTGAAGAGTTTCAGGAACTTTTCATTTCAAGATTAGTCTGAAGTACGTCAGCAGCCGGCATGTAATTTCTTTGCTTTGTAGGATGGCAGGAAGAAACCAACATTTCACATTTTTTGATGTTTCCAAGTGCCTTATAATTATTTGTTTATTAGCTTTCCTGATAGCTAGCTTGTGTTATTTTTTCATTCTAGATATTGCTACAGGAGAAAATCAGCAAATGTGAGATTAGGCACCTGCTGTCTTTAAAAAAAGTGTTCAGACTGTATTGGAGCCGAGATATGGCGATGACGCAACTACAAACTGAAGGGATACAGAAACCTGACAGAGGAAATTGACCAATCTGCACCATATAAAAAGCAAGGCAGTGGAACTTATTATGACAGGTCACGCAAACCACCTAATAATTTCACCATTTTCCTTGGTGCAAAGCACAAGCATTTGCCTTCTCTGCTAAAGAATAGATTAAATCACTACCTTAGGTGTTTGTTTTAATATGCTATGATTAATGGACATGCTTTATTTTTAGTCATTATCTCACAGCATTTTATAAGTACACTTAAATACTGTTTTATTCTCAGTCTGTAATTGTTTTGAATTTCAGTGGCCACGGGGCCTCTGATGGGCTATACATTTTAAGTACAGAGAAAGTGTTGAGCATTAATTTCTGCAGGTACTGTAACATGTGTCCTGATTTAAAGAATGCATATTATCTTTGTTTCTTGAAATATGTTCTTATATCTATGAAACAACGTTCTTAATTTTATACTTCCTGTTATGGCTAACATGATAAACACATCACCATTCTAGTGCTATTCCCTTTTAGCCATTCCACTGGTGAGGGAGTGCCACTGGTCTATAGTCATTCAGACAGTCCATTTTTGTTTTCTTGGTAATAATTGTTTCCTTTGGAAGTAAGTTGGAACCATAGGTTCTTTAAATGAAATATTAAAGATATAACTGAAGACGTCACCTAAATGGTGTAAAACAATCTGTGTCAATCTGTATAATTAAATGCATCTATTCAATATTTTTCTCTGCTGGCTTTAAAGCTTAACTCTGTAAAAAAGAACTCTGCTGTCAATTGGCCATAGTATAACAATTAATTAATTGATAAATATTTCCAGGCACCATTTATATTTCAAACCACTTTGTTTTCCTGTCTGTTTTACAAGTCTGTATCTTTATGTGTAATGTTTCTATGATTAGTAATTCATGTGCCTTACCTAACTATGAATTTGTCAAAGCACTCTATGTCTACTAAAATTAAGCCGTGTTTCATATTTTTATTAAGTGGGTTAGTTTGTTTATCCACATTTCTGAGCATCTATTGGAAATGTTAACCATATCAAAAATATATTTGTAGGAGGCAGGCTAACATCCTGTTTACACCAACACTGATTCAGGGTGTGGGACTGTGAAAGACAGACAAGGGCTATCTAATTAATCATTTATCTATGGAGTTATCAGAAATTACCCTTTATATCCTACTTTTGTTTATTATTTCATGTTCTGTGATTTTCATCAATGTTAATAAAGCCCCCATTTTATTAATTAATATTGTGACTTATTTTTCTTCCAGCCAACTCCAACTTGTTGTGGACCTTCTACTTCCTGCCGTTCCGAACCTCTATGCCTGTTTTTGAAACCTTAGTGTTTCTGGGTTCTTTTTGCTGCAGTGCTCCTCTAGTGTGAGAAACTTCACACCCATCAGAGCTGCTACTGAGTGGGAACTACAGCATGTTACTCTTCCCATACAGGTCTGCACTGTTCCTCCACAGGTGGTTAGGTTTGCCACGGAAGTTGAAGAGGTTAATCTTCCACTGCAAAATTTTAATCGTTGTAATTGGCATCGCATGAACCAAAAGAGATCAGAATATCTGAGGCAATGATAGCTTGACCATCTAGCTCTGTGAAGAGGATTACTTGTATTCTGTTTTGTTTGTTGTATTTACCCAATTTTTTGACCCGTCTGAATGGTCTTTCCCAAGAATTCTTCCAATTTTTTTTCCTACAAGGTTTTTTGAGTTTGTTCTTGTCTTCTTAGACAGTCAAGACTGGGGGGATTTCAAAAAGCAGGACCAGTTAAAGCCCACTGAGGGCTAAACAAGAAATAAATTGTTGTTGTTGTTGATGATGTCATGTTGATATATTCAGGGTTTATATCTGCCAGGCAGGCCCAACTTGTGGATCTTTGTCAGCCAGTTTTCTGGATGGCAGATGTATCATACAACAAAACACAAAAACAGTACAGAATGTGCCAGTACAAGTTCAAATATACAGTTTATTATATTTGGATTATATCTTCACAAGATATCTCAGTTTTTCACCTTCTCTACACTGCTGCAGGGGAGTTCGATTCATTCTGGATGTACTCTGTCTCTTGGCATGTTAGAGGACTGGGACTTTGCCAAGTGCAGTTTGCCTCACCCGCTGAGGTACAATTGGGAATGGGGGAGTGGGTTAGAAGGTGGGAAGAGATCAATGCCATTTCTCTCTTTTTTTCTCTTTTATGCCAATAACCACTGTTTAACTTGGCAAGAATATGAAATCTATGTCAAAACTATCATCTGTAACAATGTACTACCTTAACCTAAGACTACAAAATGTTAACAAAGTTTCAGAAGCAAAATTTCTATGACAAAATAGTGAACTTTGCTAACTGGAATGTCAAGGGTCTCAATCATGAATTAAAGAGAAAAAAGTACTGTTACACTTAACAAGTCTAAAGGCCAAGTTGGTATTTTTACAGGAGACCCACTTACTAAGCAAGGACCAGTTTTTGGTTGCAAAGAGAGTGGTCTGGCCACATTTTTCACTCCAGCTCTTAATATACAGAACTGTTCCATTTGTAGTGTCAGACGCAATATCAGACTTTGAAGGGTGATATTTCATGATAACGGGCAATCTATCCAATACTGAAATGATTTTGATTAATATACTGTATATGCACCTAACGTGGATGAAAGAGCTTTCTTCCAAAATGTATTTGCATCGATCCCTAATGCGAACACTCATAAAATTATAATGGCTGGAGACTTTACTTGTGTTTTAAATCCAGATCTGGACAAATCCTCAGTTACAACAGTGATATCACCTAATGCTGTAAAATAATTACACAGTTTGTAATGGATCATAGCTTATCAGACCCATGGAGGTTTTTAAATCCTAACCTAACAGCATATTCCTTATTCTCACCCGTACATCATTGCTACTAAAGAATTGATTATTTTCTCAGAGACAATAATTTTTTGCCCAATATCAAATCTACAACGATATTATAATCTTTGACCATGCCCCTCTTATCATGGAGCTTAAATTACTGTGTCCTACTCACTCATCTCGTAGCTGGCGTCTTAACCCCCTGTCATTGGCTGATGAGAACTGTATGGAATTCATATCAAAGCAAATTGATTATTTTCTTGAGACAAATGCATCCTCAGAGGTCTCAGCAGGTACACCCTGGGAAATTCTGAAGGCATTTTTAGTAGGTCAGATTATTTCATAACTTTCTCACAAAAATAAATGAGTAACTAAGAAGGGATGTGAGTTAATCAGTGAAATTACCAGAATAGGTCTAGAATATGTCAGGACTCCAAATGAAGGAACATTACAGGAAAAGACAGGTTTTGCAATCACAATTTAACTTGTTGACTACTGAAGAAATGGAACCTCTTATATTTAAATCATGACATCATTATTATGAACACAGAGAAAAGTTGTTCTTAGAAGTCTATCTTAGCTCCCTATTACAGGAAAGAGAGTAATTTGATCCAAAGCAACTCTACAAGAAGTTGTCTTTGAGCATTTTATATAAGAGAAGTGTGACAAAATAATATGTCATATAAAATTCTTTAAGTATAGCAATGATAGAAATATGCTGTTCTTCATATAGTGCTACCAAAAGTCATATAATTTTCTAACCCACTTAATCCTGACCAGAGACCTGGATTTGTGGCCTACCCCAGCTAGCATTGGGAGCAAGGCAGGAACAAACCCTAGACAGAGTGATGCTACCAAAAGTAAAATTGCTAATTTCCAAAAACAAAGTGGATAAAATAAAACATACAAAACTATTCCAGATGTCCAGAAATATCTATGACTCTGTCTTGATTGGTTATTTTCTGTTGGTTTCTATTATTTATTAACAAAACTTGTTTAGTTGTACATGTGTCTGAGGTCAATGTACCTATTCCTGACTTTAGTTTTTCACATTGGAGCTGTTTAAATATGATAATATATTTAATTGCATTGACCTGCAATACCATATTGCTTTGTTCGGATATTGTTTACTGGTTTCTCCATTGTTGCTAGTGGCTTTGTCAGAGGTCAAAAACCAAGTCAAGTCAAAGGTTTCAATCTCTTTTCAATCTACATGCTTCCGTTAGGTCAGATTATCTCGGGGCATAACGTTAACTACTTTGTACTACAGCTATGCTGATGACACGCAGCTGTATTTATCAATAGCACCTGATGACCCTGACTCTGTTGTTTCACTAACATTATGCCTTACTTGTGTTTCTGAGTGGATGAGTAGTAATTATCTCAAGCTAAATAAAGAAAAAACTGAAATTTTACTGATTGGAAATAATGGATATAATGTGATTATTAGAAATAAACTTGATGCATTAGGATTAAAAGTCAAGACGGAGGTTAAGAATTTAGGGGTAACTGTTGACTGACCTGAATTTTAAATTGCATATTAATCAGGTCACTAGGACAGCAGTTTTTCACTTAAGAAACATAGCAAATGATAGACCTCTTATATCATTGAAAGATGCTGAGAAATTAGTTCACGCTTTTGTTTTCAGTCGACTAGATTACTGTAACGTACTCCTCTCAGGACTACCCAAAAAAGACATAAATCGACTGCAACTAGTGCAGAATGCAGCTGCTAGAATCCTAACTAGGAAAAAGAAAATCCGAGCACATTTCTCCAGTTTTGATGTCACTACACTGGTTAGCTGTGTCATTCAGAATCGAGTTTAAAATACTGCTTATGGTTTACAAAGCCTTAAATAATCTCGCTTCATCTTATATATCGGAGTGTCTGACGTCTTATTTTCCAAATTGTAACCTTAGATCCTCAAATGAGTGTCTGCTTAGAATTCCAAGAGCTAAACTTAAAAGAAGTGGTGAGGCGGCCTTCTGCTGTTATGCACCTAAAATCTGGAATAGCCTGCCAATAGGAATTTGCCAGGCTGATACGGTGGAGCACTTCAAAAAAACTGCTAAAATCCCATTACTTTAACATGGCTTTCTCATAACTTCATTTTAATTTAATCCTGATGCTCTGCATATTCAATTAATTATCATTACTATTCATGGTGCCTCCAAAATCCATATCAATCCCTACTCTCTCTTCTGTTCTTTTTTTGGCTTTCTGTGGTGGCGACCTGCGCCATCACCACCTAATCAAAGCACCCTGATGTTCCTGCATTGATGGATTAAAGGCCAGAAGTCCACGTGACCGTCATCATTAAGTCCTTCCATGAGAACCCTGAATACAATGAGGACTGATCATTTATGTTAGGTAGAATACCTAGATGGGGCTGGGTGGTCTCATGGCCTGGAACCCCTGCAGATTTTATTTTTTTCTCCAGCCATCTGGAGTTTTTTTGCTTTTTCTGTCCTCCCTGGCCATTGGACGTTATTTTTATTCTACTGTATATTAATTAGTGTTCTCTGATTTTAATTATTACTTTGTCTTTTTTCTCTTTCTTCATCATGTAAAGCAGTTTGAGCTACATTATTTGTATGAAAATGTGCTATATAAATAAATGTTGTTCTTGTTGTTCACTCCCTTTTGCCTTCTGGTCCATCCTCTTACCCTCACAGTATAACATATGGCAGATGAATATATCTTTTGTACATTAACACTAAGAGAATGATGTATGTATATTAAAGCTAACCATTAATTAAAAAAATGAAAAATTACATACTTAAAACAATGGTATGTGGCAGATGGCTGGGACCCATGCCCGGTTGGGATGCCCCTTTGACACTGGATCCGGGGGAGCAGTCATGGGATGCACACTACGTCCCCCGGAACACTTGTTGACAGCCACTCTGGGTTGCATCAGGGGCAATATTTTGGAACATCAGAGCTCATTCCTGTTGGGCTCTGTGGCCACTGCCAGGGGGAGCTACACAGCCTAGCAAGCCTGTCTGGTCGGGAACACAGCCACATCCGGAGGTGCAGCCGGAAGTAGGTCAACGAGCACCTGCAGCACTTCTGGGTGGGCTATAAAAGGAGCCGACAGTCACCACTCTGGGTGCCGAAGCAGCAGCAGCAGCAGCAGCAGCAGCAGCAGCAACACCACCACCACCGCGGCGGCGGCGGCGGCGGCGGCAGCGCTGCTGCTGCTACCTGGGAGGAGTGAAGGAAGAGGAGTGATTTTTGGTGGTGTTTTGGGACTGGGACACGGAGACGACGTGCCCCACGGCTGAAGAAAAATTGAAAATCTTTTTATTCTTATACGTGCCTCTGCTGTCAGTCTGTGTCAGATTGATGCCTATATAGCACCATTGCCACAGGTATTAACCAAAACCATTTTCCTCCCTAATAGCCAAATAATCTTTGATTTCTTCAAATTACCGAAGAGCTAATTCCCTTTTGAACATTATGGGCACCACACTTAGCTTAGAGATAGACAGCATTCTCTAAGTTTCATTTATAAAAAAAAAAATCAAGATTTGAACTTAATAATATTAACTAAAAACACCCTCTGTTTGTTATGAGAAAAAGTTGCACTAATTTCTTACATATAACATTTTATACAGACGCTGCAATAGATGATCTGACTTTATATGTAGTTAATGTTCAAGGGGAGAAACTTTCTTGTATGAAGGAAAATCAGTATGACATGAAAGTGAAATGGTTAATAATGCAGGTTATATTATTTTTTTCTGAAGATAATAATTCTCCTGATGCCAGCCCACATAAGTTAAAAATATAACATAATTAGTGTTCAAGCAATTTTACACATTAAGCATTGACCTGCAATTAAATGCTTGATGTGGGAGTTAAGTTATTTTTTTCTGATTTTTGTTGCAATTACCATCTGCTTGAAAATGTAGAGTTTTAAAAAATTGTTATATGATCTGTTTACCTTTTCTTGGTTTCAGACTTTGATTGATGTGCATTTAACTGTTTTGGTCATTTTATATTTGTAGGGTGACGTAAAACTTAGTGATCAAATAACCAGTGGGCAGAAATCCAGAATTTCTGGTTTGTACTTCGTTCACTTATTTTCTAGCAGGCCTGATATCAATTGCAGTGTATGTAAAATGTATTGATCATTTTCTTTTGGAAATAAAGTAACGACCTTTAAGTTCAGAGAGCCCCAATTCTATGACAATACTATAGCAATCAATGTTTTCTTCTTTTAACATTGACCTTCAATGTCAGCTAGGAGGTGAGCCAAGTGATGTTTATTGTGTGCCTCATTTTTAACAGGCGCAGTCCATGAGGACCTTCTGATCTTTGTTATATTTTGCAAACATTTATCACGGTCACTTTTTAAGAAGTCTATCATTCTCAATCATCAGAATCAGAGACACTTGCTCTTTTTGCTAGTGCTGATTGGTGAATCAGCCAAAGAAGTTAAAGGAGGCAGATGAGATTGCATTTGTTCCTGGGAAAACAGTGTTGTGCAGTGACATGTTGACAAAAGAGTGAATTCTATTTTTTTAGCTCATGCTTTAAATGCTGACCACTTGTGCCCAGGAACTGTGTTCATTTCCCAGATGACCCTTATTTTAGTTATGACATGACTGTGTAGGTGGAGGAAGAAATTACCTTGCTGTTTTTTATTTCCCTAATGGATTTGTCAGAATTCATCCAGCTTAAGTGGCTGCCTTTCTTTACACAGAAATGTGCAATTTTATAGTCTATTAATATCTTGTATTTAGCTACTGCTAGAGGTAAGAATGAAAAGATAGCACATTTAACGTCAGCTAAAACGCATTCCTCCTCTTATTATCACTCAGACTCTTTATAACATCTTTACCCCTTTCTATTTCATACTGGCTGGTGGAGTGTTATTGTTTCTAAGTCTGCTGAATACTGAGCAGGTTCCAAGGTATTCTGGAGGCTACCCCAGCAAGCATGTTATTCTTTTACCCTAATACAATTTTAGAAGTCAGATTATTTTCATTTATGTATAGACTATAAACAGTAAAACAATTGATTACAAAACAAAAAAACAGAATGCATTTTGTATCTGTGTGTGCCGTCTTGTTTCTTTAACTGTAATTGTGACCATACCTACTGCTTCTAAAATAATGCTTGTCATGTTGCAGTTAGACACCATGGATGGCTGACAGTATCTGGAGTCTCCTCGTCTAGTAGTTCATAGCTGGGTGGCACTTAAGATTTCCCAAAACACAGATGAAACACTGTACAGAGAAACCCCGGTAATAGATGTCTGTTGTAGGAAGAGTCATAATCTGATATTTGTTGGCGAGAAAAATAAAAAAAAAAAAATACAAAAAAATAAAAATCTGCCATAAACAGGTAACAACCCATAAAAAGAATATGTAGCAACCAAGCCAAAAAAAAAAGTAGTCATATCCAAGAAAAAGGAAAAATACAATAAATAACCAAAACTATTCCACTGCATTTTACAGGGAAGGGCTCTGAAAAAGCAGATAGTCCAAAGCTGCAAAAAAAAAACTTTGAAAATTCATCAAAAGGCTCTGTAGCAGTCCGAGTCTCCCACACCAGTGCTGAAGCTCTCCCAAAATCTAAGAGATAACATATCTTAACAAAGTTTAAACATACCTTTAAAACTGCCAACAGCATGGGGAAAAACTGCAATACGCACAATAGCGACAACTATCCTCACTGCTCACTCCCAAACCAATGGCACAGTGCTTTCTAACCATTTTTGCCACACTAGCCTAAACGTGATGGACTCATCCCATTCTGAAAAGGGCGTTGGAATGCATCCCTTTATGACCATTTTACTCCTACACATAAACTTACTTACATACATCACACGCATTCCCGGGGATTACTTCTAAACCCTTAACAACAAAAAGACACAAAATCCACGAACAAGAAAAGTTAAATTTCTACCACCCTCTTCACTGCGACTGCTCACCCCTTTCCCGTTTCACTGCCTTTTATTGTTGCGATATCAGCTGCTTGCCGTCTTTTAGCAGCATAAAGGGAACCAGTAGATGCTTGTGTATAAAATGGAGATTGCCTGTCAACTAACTGCAATAGCAACAAGTCCCCTAAAGAAGAGGACACCGCCGAGTCGGTAAGTGAAGGCTTATTATGAAATTTAAAATTCAGTTTCTAGTTAGAATTAGAATTATGCACTAACATTAATCATCTTGTGAGGATTCATTTAAAGTTATTATCTTTCAATACTGATCCTGTCAACTCCACGGTATTCTATATTTGATTAAATAGTGGCTACTACTGGTTCTTCCAACTCACCGGAGCCAGCAAAAGACCTGGGGCCTCATTTGTAAATGGTACATGCTCATGAAAATATTGTGTATGCCCATTTCCACACTCTCATCGTGATGTATAAAAAATAAACTTGCCATAAAGCCACGCACATTTTCATGCCAGCTCAATCCAATGCATATGCAAGTTTTCGGCTCAGTTTTGCAAACTGACAGCACCCAGCATCAAAGCAGTGCTAATGTCCCTGTGTGGTTTCCTGTTATTTTTTTAGATTCACATCCCTGATGCGGATTTATCAAATACACTGAAAGTAACCACATATCATTTATAAATTTAAGGCATCTGATTGCAATCATCCTGTAACAATATAATGGTTCTCGGAATGGCCAAACTATTCCAAATACCACAGCTGCTTTAGCGTTGCTACTTTCAGTGCATCATTCGCTGCCTCAACCATGCACATAGTCTATTTCTAATTTCTTCCATTCGGCAAACGCCTTTCCCGCACAAACCTCACAGTTCAGAAACAGTTTCATCCCAAAAGCAATAAACACACTCAATCAGTCCATCAGGTGTTCCCAGCAGAACACTTTGTACTTATTAATGCAATTACCTCACTGTAAATTTGCACTACAGTTGTAATTTTGCACAACCTGAGCCACTTTATGAACTATTCGCATTATCTTCACTATATATGTACATGTATATTGTACTTATGCTTTTACTGTGACTTTGAAATCTGACCACTTCTTTTTTATTTCGGGCACTGTGTGACTTTCTGAACTTGAACTTTTGATATTCTCCGCACTCTGTATCACTTGATCGAGTTCCTTTTGTTATTTATACCACTGCTTAAGCCAGCAAATAGTACGTTATTCCTTGCCTCAACTTCTCATTCGCTGAAATTCTTTTTTTCACTAGCTTTCTCCATTGTCTTTTAACTGAACACTGAATGAAAAGGGCTATTTATATTGACTTACATATTAAAATATGTGAAATTCTGGGAGGAGTGTGTGGAAGTTGACTTACGCATGGTTTTGTGCATGTGAATTTTTTGTGCATACGCACATTTCCACTTTTGTCCATACGCCATGTTTTAGTGTGAATTCTATGCACAGTAATATGCATGAAGCCCCTGGTGACGGTTCTACTACGTAAATATGTGGGAGGTGGGGAATAAAGGAGGAGTACATTAACCTGCATATGCTGTAACTTGTTGCCATTCATCCAGGGGGTAAAACCTCTAGCATCTGTTTATGGTATCTTAGCATTGACGTCTTTTGGTTCATTTTTGGATTTTTGTTTTGCTCCTTTGAGTTCTTTTAGATGGTCTATTTCAGGTTTTGTGTTGATTTTTTATTTACTTGTTTTTCTCATTTTGTTTTGCTTTCCCTGCTGGTGAAATTAATCCTCACTTTGGCATATCTAGCTTTAAGTTATTTCATTTTTGAATTTTGTTTCTATTTTATTCAGTGTTTATTTATTTTATTATTATGTAATTTCTTATCCATTTTGGATTTTTTTCATCACGAACATTTGTAATTTAGCTTCTCTATTAGGCTAATGATATAGTTTGCCATGGTTTTTAAATGTCTTCTACAATTTGTCTTTCTGTAATTGCTAAAATTCTTAGGACTCAATACATTTTATTAAAAAGCACCTTTCAAGATACCCAAGGACACTGTGCATCAATACAAATTACTAAACCATACCATTAAACAATCCAACATATATTTTCATGCACGTGTGACCCCTTAATAGCTCTGGTGATGGTAATTCCCTGCTGTGTCACAGGTTGGCGTGGTTACTAATGAATTTTCTCTTCCTCCCTCTGGAGATTAATACCTTTAACACAAATGATATCACTTCCAGTGTATGTCCACCTGAAACATCCTCTTCCTGTCAGAAGTTCTTAAAGACGGAAGATCCAACATCTTTGGCAGACAACATTTAGACTCGCGTCTGGAAAAACATTTTTTATCAACACTGTACAACTTATTTTGTTTTCGTTCAGTTATACAGGGTTTGCCTTCAGTTACCATAAAAGTTCATGTGTGTCTTCTTATTTTCTGATGATATATGTAGATAGCAAAATTAACAAAAACCAATATTAACAAGGTAAGTTTTAAGTTTGGATTTCAAAACAGAAAGTGAGGTACAAATAAAAAGCTCAAAAGGAAGGGCATTCCCTAGATGTGAGACGAACACAGTAAAAGCTTTATCACCCTGTGAAGGACAGCCGGGTCCCATGCCCGGCAGTTACGCCCCTGCTGCTTATGTTCTAGGGGAGCCACCATGGGCAGTCCAGTACCTCCCCCGGGACGTTTGGTGGCAGCCTCCCTGGCTGACGGTGATTCCCCAACCACCCGCAGGGCTCCATGGGAGAAAGAGTCCTCCACAGCCTGGTTGGGGGCTTGGATGGCCGCTAGGGGGAGCTGCATGGACTCAGCAGCCTGACTGGATGAATCTTCAGCCCCACCCGGAGGTGCAATTAGGACCAGGTGGTCAAGCACCTGGAACACTTCCGGGTGGGTTATAAAAAGGGCCAGCCACCACTACTACTCAAGTTTAGTCCTCCTCCTTCCGACTCTGGGTCCTTGGTCCGTGTTTTGGTGCGCTGCGGCACGGCTTGCTTGCAGCGGTGAGGGCGCTCTCCCAGCGCTGTGCTGCGCGTGACGGCCGGCAAGTCCTGCAGGCGCATACCTTGCGCTGCGGCCTCGGTGACACGCTCTCGTCGGGAGCGTACTCCGCGCTGTATTCCAAAGGGCGCTCTCAGCGCTTCCTTTAGGTGCAAAACAGCAGAAGGCCACCTCACCACTTCTTTTAAGTTTTGCTTTTGGAATTCTAAGGAGACACTCATTTGAGGATCTAAGGTTACAATTTGGAATATAGGGTGTTAGACATTCCAATATATAAGATGGAGCGAGATTATTTAAGGCTTTATAAACCATAAGCAGAATTTTAAAGTCAATTCTAGAGAAGAGCCAAGCAAAATGACACCTTTTATTGGCTAACTAAAAAGATTACAATATGCAAGCTTTCGAGGCAACTCAGGCCCCTTGTTGCCTCGAAAGCTTGCATATTGTAATCTTTTTAGTTAGCCAATAAAAGGTGTCATTTTGATTGGCTCTTCTCTACATTCATAATGGCTAACACGGTACAACACCCTAGTACTAAAGTCAATTCTGAAAGACACAGGTAACCAGTGCAGTGACATCAAAACTGGAGAAATGTTTTCGGATGTTCTTTTCCTAGTTAGGATTCTAGCAGCTGCATTCTGCACTTGTTGCAAATGATTTATGTCTTTTTTTGGGTAGTCCTGAGAGGAGTGCGTTACAGTAATCTAGTCGACTGAAAACAAAAGCGTGAATTAATTTCTCAGCATCTTTCAATGATATAAGAGGTCTAAAGTTTGCTACGTTTCTTAAGTGAAAAAATGCTGTTCTAGTGGTCTGATGAATATGCGATTTAAAATTCAGGTTACAGCCAACATTTACCCCTAAGTTTTTTACTTCCGTCTTAACTTTTAATCCCAATGCATCAAGTTTATTTCTGATAACCTCATTGAATCCATTATTGCCAATCAAAGACTGCCTGCATAGTTTCTTAATGCTGCTAAAATGACATTTATTTTTAAAGTAGTTAATGAGTGAGATGAAAAGCAGTCAATAAATTTCTTGTGCAAAACAGACTAGTGTTGATATCCATGGACTAAGTATTTATGTACTGAACACTGCAAAAAATGATCACTCCATGCAGATGTAATGTCTTTCTCCATTCCCATTTCTACTGTTCAATGGGTTCTGTCTGTCTGAAGAATTCAGCACATTGCAAACACCACAAATTTTTAAGTTATTTTACTGCAGATAGTACTGATTGGGGCGCTCGAGAGACTGAGTGAGGAGTCTGAGTGTCTGGGCTTGTGAGTGTCCTGGAGAAAAACCAAGATCCAGCCCTTTAATGACCTGTTAGGCACAGCCATCAGCAGTGTGTCTGTTTACGGAGAGAGTGTCAACCTTGTTGAGAGGTTCACTTACCTTGGCAGTGACATTCATGTCTCTGGTGACTCTTCCTATAAAGTCAGTAGACGGATTGGGAGAGCATGGGGGGTCATGAGGTCGCTGGAAAGGGGTGTGTGGCACCCCTGATATCTATACAAAAGGATGAAGATCCAAGTCTTTAGAGTCCTGGTGCTTCCTGTCTTGCTATATGGTTGTGAGACATGGACACTGTCCAGTGACCTGAGACGAAGACTGGACTTATTTGGTATTGTGTCTCTCCGGAAAATCTTCGGGTACCGTTGGTTTGACTTCATGTCGAATGAACAATTGCTCATGGAGTCCCGAATGAGGCACATTACCTGCATTGTGAGGGAGTGTCAGTTACGGCACTATGGACATGTGGCGCATTTCCCTGTGGGTGATCCGGCTCGTAAGATCCTCATTGTTGGGGACCCAAGTGGCTGGACCAAGCCAAGGGGTCACCCATGTAACACCTGGCTGCGGCAGATAGAGGGTCATTTCCAGAGGGTGGGACTGGACCGCGTGTCTGCCTGGGGGGTTGCCAACCGGGATCCCGAGTTGTTTCACCGTGTAGTGGGTGCGGCAACGCACTGTACCAGTGCATGCTGCCCAACTTGACTTGACTGTAGATGATGCTTTTTTTTCGTTGTCTGTGGTGAAACAGCCATTCTCCAGTGACATGTACACACTTGGCTGTTGTCAAAATTTTCTACTGGTATTGTTCAGCTTCAGTTTCTTTAAATACTTAATGGTGGAACTTTCTATTGATGATGAGCCTTGTAGGTACTGTAACATCACTGAGTTTTCAAGAGTTACAATGGAGCATTCCACATCTGTGAAATGCTATTGTGTTTACTGTGTAGTTGAAGTGCTCTTACTCTTAGTTTGCTATGCACTCCAGTTGATGGTTGTATGAGTTTGAAACTCGGTCCATCTCTTACCTGGGGAGATTCCCTTGTGCAGTTGATGTTTTCATGAGTTTGTCACCCACAAGTCCTGCTTTCGTTTTCATCTGATTTGTTAATTCAAGTTTGGCCTGTTACAGTTATATATGTAATTTGATAAAATGGTTTTCCCTCATCAGGCTCATTTGTCTCTTGGACCTATTGCTGCCAGGATAGGCTTCTGCTTCTATAACCTTGGTCAGCAATAGGCATACCATACCATCAAAATTTAGTTTTGTTAATATAAACATTATTATTACCATGACTAAAACCAATGCAGAATCAAAAAAGATGTTTATTTTTCATACATATTCATAACTCTTTGCAAATGTATTTTTAATGATCTGAAATACACTATATGGCCAAATGTATGTGGACAACCCTGCATACTATTGAATTCAAGTGTTTCAGTCAAACTCATAGTTAATAGGTCCGTAAAATTAATCACATAGGTGTGCAATCTTCACTGACAGACATTAACAGTAGAATGGGTTGTACTGAAGAGTTCAGTAGCATTAAATGTGGCACTGTCATGAGATGACACCTTTGCATCAAGTCAATATGTGATATTTCTGTTCTGCTAGATCTGCCCTGGTGAACTGTAAATGCTCTTATTGTGAAGTGGAAGCGCCTTGGAGCAACAACAGCTCAGCCATGAAGTGGTAAACCACACAAATTCACACAGTGGGGCCGCCAAGGGCTGAAGCACATAGTGTGTAAAAATCGTCTCTTCTCTGTTGCATCACTCACATCAGACTTCCAAACTGTCTCTGGAAGCTACACCAGCACAAGAACTGTGCATCAGGAGCTTCATGAAATGAGTTTCCATGGCCAAGCAGCTGTACATAAGCCTCAGATCAGTCAATGCCAAAACTGGCTTGAGTCAATTAAGCAGGTCACCATTGGGATCTGGAGTAGTGAAAATGTGTTTTATAGAGTGATGAATCACATGTCACTATCTGTCAGTCTCACGAGTGATTCTGGGTTTGGCAGATGCCAGGAGAACACTGGCTTCTGGACTGCATAACGCCTAATATAAAGTTTGCTGGAGGAGGCAGAATGCTACGGTTTGTGCCATGCCCTTTGATTCCAGTGAAACATACTGTTATTGCTACAGCATACAAAGACATTTTAGAGAATTGTGTGCTTCCAACTTTGTGGTAATAAATTTGGGGTGGCCCTTTTCTGTTCCAGCATGACTGTGACCCAGTGCACAAAGAGAGGTTCATAAATACATGGAAGAACTTGAGTGGCTTGCAGAGAGCCCTGACCTCCACTCTACTGAATAATTTTGGAATGAATTGCAAGCTAGATCTTCTAATCCAACATCCATACTTAACCTCACTGATGCTCTTTTGGTTGAATGGGCACAAATTCCTACAGACATATTCCAAAATCTTGTGGATAGCCTTCCCAAAATAATGGAAAATGTTAAATCCATGAGAGGGGGCGTCAACTTAATTTTATTGCCCATGGTGTTGGAAAGGAATGGCCAACATGCTCATGTAGGCTTGATAGTCAGGTGTCGGCAAACCTTTGGCCATATAAAGTATGTGTCCATCAATAAAGTAACCAATTTACAGGATCTGAAACAAGTCATATGGTAAAACCAAAGTTCTAAAACTCATTTGTTATCCTATCTAATTTAATTTTCTCCAAGTAATGTACTGCTTTCTTTCTTGTAGGACTGAATAACAGTTTCGAAGATATGACATTTTTGTAAAATACATATAATAATATCAATTACAGGGCACATCTTGTCTTTGTATGTCCTGACACAATTATAAAGTTCAGCACGTGCTCTTAAGCAAAATGAAGACATGCTATTCTTAGAAAGAATGACTACATTTGTTAAATGGTGTGACTCAAACCACTTACACCTGAACACCAGCAAGACCAAGGAACTGGTGGTGGATTTTAGGAGGCCCAGGCCCCTCATGGACCCTGTGATCATCAGAGGTGACTGTGTGAAGAGGGTACAGACCTATAAATACCTGGGAGTGCAGCTGGATAATAAATTGGACTGGACTGCCAATACTGATGCTCTGTGTAAGAAAGGTCAGAGCCAAATATACTTCCTTAGAAGGCTGGCATCCTTCAACCTCTGCAATAAGATGCTGCAGATGTTCTACCAGACGGTTGTGGCGAGTGCCCTCTTCTACGCGGTGGTGTGCTGGGGAGGCAGCATAAAGAAGAAGGACGCCTCACACCTGGACAAACTTGCGAGGAAGGCAGGCTCTATTGTAGGAATGAAGCTGGACAGTTTAACATCCATGGCAGAGCGACATACGCTGAGCAGGCTCCTGTCAATCATGGAGAATCCACTGCATCCACTGAACAGTATCATCTCCAGACAGAGGAGCAGCTTCAGCGACAGACTGCTGTCACCCTCCTGCTCCACTGACAGACTGAGGAGATCTTTCCTCCCTCACACTATGCGACTCTTCAATTCCACCCGGGGGTTTTAAACGCTAACATTATTCAAAGTTATTATCTGTTTTTACCTGCATTTTTATAACTCTTTAATTTAATATTGTTTTTTGTATCAGTATGATGCTGCTGGAATATGTGAATTTTCCCTTGAGGATTAATAAAGTATCTATCTATCTATCTATCTATCTATCTATCTATCTATCTATCTATCTATCTATCTATCTACAACTTGCCTAGAAGGGGCCTAAGCTGCCTCGAAAGCTTGTATATTGTAATCTGTTCAGTTAGCCAATAAAAGATGTCATTTTATTTGACTTCTTATTAGAAAAAAGGAAAAGCACTCAATACACAATCAAGATGTTTAAGCACATATACCACACATTTATTATGGTTATGGTGGTATAGTTCCTAGTGCTGCAAAATATTAGGTTCAAATCACTCTGGGTATCTATTATTGTGAAGGCTGCACATTTCTCCCATGTCTTTTGTGTTTTGTTTTTTTTTTTTCTGGATTCCTACCACAGTCCAAAGATGTGTATGCCAGGCTGTTTGGAGATTGGATCTGTGCAAATACAATTAACTCCTGACTTGCACTAAATACTTTCCTATGATTAAATAAAAGGCTAAGAGATTTTGTAAAATGGGTGATCAATCAGATGGATGTAGATTACAGCTGACTAGAACACTATTGACATCATCATTGACAACAGACCCAGCTAGCACACTCAGCCCAGGGACCTACTGCCAAACAAGTGGGTCAGGAGATAAGAGTACAGAGAGCTTGGGTCTCTAAAAGCAATGCAGGTTCTTGAAGAGCTTCATTTTAACAGCACTGATTGGCCCAAGGGGTTGGTCACAATTGAAAAATATTCTCTAGAAATTCTATGCATGGCTAGGAATATTGTATTGTCTATTGTGGTAGTGGAGGGCAACAAATCCCACTTCTACCTTGAATATCAATTCAACCAATCAAATCATTTTCTTAGCCACTGGAAGGCCTTTTACCATAAACATTTCCTTTACTGATAAAAGATGGACTACATATACAAGAGAAAGAGACAAACATGCTAGGAGCAAGAATCTTCAGGAAAGTGTGCAGACATTTAAACTAGATTATGGTGGAGGGAAAAGCTGAAGAAGATTAAAAAAAGACAGACGACCCGACCTAAAGAAAATTCAACCAAAGACACAACTTTCATCATTTAATATGTTTACTCCTTAATGAGAGAAGCATTAGTAATAAAATGCATGAACTAGACGCAGTATTGACTTGTGACTATGATACTGTAGGAATTACAGAATCTTAGCTAAGTGAGAGTGATGGCGATGAATAGAATATTAGTGGCTACACCTGCTTCAGGAGGGACAGACAAGGAAGGAAAGGAAGGGGCGTGTTGCTATACGTGAAAAATAATATTCAGGCCCACATCTTCAAGACGGAAGAAGGAAACGTGAGAATCACTGTGGGTTAAGCCAGAAAGGAAGAAAGACAGAGATCTGGTTACTGAAGTTTGCAACAGACCACCAAATTCTGACATGTTAGATAATAACATATTATTTGATCAAATAAGATATATGTGCAACAAAGAAGATGCAGTGGTCATGGGTGATTTTAACTTTCCAAACATTGATTGGGAAGCCTCTTTCAGGAATATTAAAGAGGAAACTGATTTCATT
Organism: Polypterus bichir lapradei; assembly: GCA_026402145.1. NCBI lineage: Eukaryota > Metazoa > Chordata > Cladistia > Polypteriformes > Polypteridae > Polypterus > Polypterus bichir. The sequence continues at coordinate 53,146,938 of JANRMT010028174.1, read as the reverse complement.
CATTAATTTTGTTGTAATTTTTTATGTTAAAATTGCTTTGTTTATTATCTGCATTGTCTACTATGCCTTGGTTATGCTCCATGTGTTTTGTGAGTGGCTCCCCATGAGAAAGGATCACATGCCAGTCACCACCAGTAACTACCCTTCACCCTTTAAATTCTCCCATAATTCCTAGAGGTTAATTGAATACACTCGGGGAGTTGAGTGAGTTCTTGTGTCTCTCTGTACGTTTTTCATATCTCGGGATTTCTGACACCTGTTTTTTGACTTCACCTTGAGATTTCTGTTTTGGGACTGTGTTTGCCTTGAAGTGCCATTTTGTTTTTACTATCGTACCCTTTGGAACTCCACTTTATCACAAAGCATCTTTTGTAAAGAATAAAATCTTTTTAGTTTTGTAAAATTTCTGTGTTTGCCAGTTTATATAGCTGTGGTTTGTCAGTATATCCCCCTCTAGTGGACATTTGTGGACGTACCTGTTGTGATTTCACACCTTGGGATGATATTTGCTTAGTCTTAGTGTTTGTCTATTTGAGAGACAATCATAGTTTGGGTTACATCAGCTTTTAGCTATTCGTTCAACACCTACATTTCTGTTGCCATTTTGATTGTTTCATTTTATTTTGCATGTTTGTCTAATCTATGCTACAGTTTTTGACCACTAGAGGGTGCCCTAGGCACTTGCCTAGACCGCCTATACTCAGAAAAGGTTCTGCTTTCTAGGCTACATAGGTGAAAGAAAAATCGTCCCAGGCTACCACTTTTCCCTTTCAGGTATAAGGTTTGCTCTCATTTGGGAATACTATGTCTTGTATTGTTGTCTGTGTCATTTTTCAACATAAAACACAATGGCATGATTCTGTGTTTCTTTTCACCATGCCAGCTGTCTCCTCACAGCTGCCAGTATGCTGTAGGCTCTGTTCATTTGTAACACACATCGGGGTTAATGTTAGTTCATTGAATGGATGGCTGACTCAGCTGATGCTGGTGAGGGTGTCAGGCAGAATTTAAACAGCAAACTGCCAAATAAAATGATACAAGCCAATAATTAATTACATTAAAAAAAATTGTAAAATTTTGTCATGAACTTTGAAATGTCAGTTTGGCAGAAGGGTGATGTGCTGAGAGGTCATCTCTGAGCTCGCTTTGAACTTGTGGCCCAGCTCTATATGCTGCCTCCTTCTGCGCTCAATGAACATCAAGCCAGCAAGACTACAAGATGATTGTTTCCGCCTAATAGGCTTGTGTGCTCTTAAACTGCAGGGAAGGTAATGTCACATCACTCTGTGGAATTAATTAGACACTAAAAATCTTGTAACAATGTATATGGAAAATGACCAAGCAAACAATCAAAGATATAAAGCATTCCTCTTGTTCCCTTCTTCAGTCCTCTTTGTCATGTACCTGCTGTGAACAGCTCTGCACGATTAAAGAAAAAGAGAAAGAATGAATAAATTATTTCACTAACACCCTGTCAAGAGATCCTGTGTGGCCACACTGGTGATGTTCACAGAGCTTTCAAAACATCTAAAGTCAAAGTGCAATTACTGCAGCCTCATCTGTCAACTATAAACATTGAGGTTTTAACTAAATAAATCGCTGCTTTAGGGCTTTAGTCAAAGAAGGCACATTTAAGAATAATTATCATAAACTTAATGATTAATAAAGATCTAATGCATGTTTCTGATTATTGTCCTAACTGAATATTAAGTTTTAATTGGAGCAGAGTTGATTGAAATCAATACAATGGCTAGCTCTTCTTTTTAAACACCCTAATGAGAGAGGCAATTACAGTCAGACTAATCAGTTTCGCTTTCAGTAGACAAGACTGGATGTCGACAAGCTGAGAAAGCAAAACCAACCCAAGACAGCTGACTTTATTTTCAACAAATGTGGTCCATGTTTCTTATAAAAAAGGCTAATTATTTCTTTCAGTTATATGATGCATTTTATATACCATGACACACTTGGGGGTGCTTGACAATCCTGAAAACAATGAGTTCAATTGCATGATGTCCATCAGGGAAAGAACAAGATTCAGGGTAGTTACTAATAACAACAAGAACAATTTATTTTTGTATACCCCCAAATCACACAAGGAGTGCTGCAATGGGCTTAAACAGGCCCTGTTATTTGACAGCCCCCAAGCCTTGACTCCCTAAGACAAGGAAAAAACTACCAAATAAAACCCTTGTAGGGAAAAAATAGAAGAAATCTTGGGAAAGGAAATTCAGAGAGAGACTCCCTTCCAGGTAGGTTGGGCATGCAATGGGTGTCAAACAATCGGGGTAAATACAATACCCAAAACAAAACACAAGTAATCGCATTCACAGATCTACATGGCCAATCTATCATTGCCATCTCAGAAATACAATACAATAGTGCAATATTTACAGTACAAGTACAAAGCAAAATTCAAAAGTAGATGATATCACATGAAAGTTTACAGATTTGTTTGGAGTCCTGGGGACCTCAGCCAACAAGTTGCCCCCACCCCCAACCCACTGGTCATTCCACAGCTGAATCAGTGCTGGGCCAGTCTGATGAAAGGACCCTTCTACTGGACGATTCCATTGCTCCTCCATCAGAGATGACTTTTCCTTAGGCAGGCAAACAACTTGGCATTAGGGCAGTGGCACCAACTGCCACATTTGAGTACCAAGAAGAGAAACAGAGTAGGTGAGGGTTAGTAGCAAATTATAAATGTCTTAGTACAGATGACTAACAACAGAGATGCAGTCTGCACAGTTAATCAGCAGCTCTAGTCAGGGTATGCTGAGTCTTCAGCTGGGATTTAAAAGCTGAGACTGAAGGGGCATCTCTTATAGTAGCAGGCAGACCATTCCACAGCTTTGGGGCCATGTGACTAAAGGCTTGACCTCCCACTGTTATTTTTATTAATTCTTGGAATTATATGCAGACTGGCATCTTCAGATCTTAATGTGTGCTTTGGTTTGTAAGTAATGGTCATTTAAGGCTTTACTGCCGTGGTTCAGCCAGCATTTTCCTCCATGCTGGTGTTCAAAGTTGTGTCACATGTTTGTTTTGTTTAATTTTATACCATTTATTCATATTTATGTTTATTTTATTAATGATATCTATTTTTCAATGAGTGAGTTTGTAAAAGAAAATGGCCTTTGTTATGTCCCTTGTTTTCTGTGGGTGGCTCTTCAAGGGGTGGATCCACATGCCAGTCACCACCAGGAACAGACCTTCATCCTGTTTAAATGAGGGCCTCCCATAATTCCTGGCAGTTCTTTAAGACTAGAGTGTTTTCTGGTGTTTCTGTGCTTAGCTATTACATTGTGTTTTCTGGATTTTGACCCCTTTGTCTGTTTGTGACTTTGCCGCTGGATTTTATATAGGGACTGTGTTTATTGATATTTTGAACCTCTGCTTTGTTTTATGACCATGATTTTTGACTATTGTATTGGAACTTTGTTCTCTGTGGATCACCTTGCCTATTTAGGCAAATCCTTGTGCTCCACAGAGCTTTGTGTGTTTCAGAGCCTTTTGATAATTAACTTTTATTTTACAAAGTTTGTCTTGGCCCTTTGAGTTTCCAGTCAGGGTTTTTGACAGTGTTTTCTCCTCCACTAGTTGGCAACTTTTGAAAGTATTTTGTACCTGTGCTTTCAGGATTCCCCAAAGCACGACATTTACATGTTAAAAGGAGGATTTAGAAATGTGCTCTAAATGTACTCGAGAGCCAGGGTAAGGCATTTTCTTGTTCTTGTAATAATTCTTGCCGCAGCATTTTGGATTAACTGAAAGCTGTATAAAGAACAATTTGAACTTCCAGTGAACACCGCATTGCAGTAGTCAGTCCCACTAGAAATAAATACATGAATTAATTTCTCAGAATCCTGCTCATTTAGAAAATGCCTTAATTTCCCAACATTTTTAAAATGGATGCTTTGGACAATTTTGTAATGTGCACTTTAAATAACATGCTAGAGTCAAAGGTAACACCTAGATTGCGGACTGATTCAGTAATGGTGATTCCAACTGAGCTAAACAATGGAAAATATTGTTGCGGTCAGTATCATTCCCTCCAATAATGAATGTCTCTGTTTTATCTGTGTTTAAAGACAAGTAGATCTCATCCAATACAGTCTCCCCTTTCTCAGAATGGAAGAGAAAGGTAACTGGTGTCACTCACTTTTGTGAGGTTCATATCTATCTATCTATTATGACCACTAGAGGGCATAGCAACACCCCAAACTCCAGACACAGCCACCATGATACACATTCGGGGTTCAAATAAAAGGTTTATTTGTACAAATACCTTACAACAGGCATCTTTGTAATCACAAACAAAATTCTCTCTCTTCTTTCTCTTTCTTTATTCTCCTCCACACCTCCCTTGTAAGCTTTGATGCCCTCAATACCCAAATCCAAATCGTGTGGATGGGGGCAAGCATCTTCTTTTATCTTATACCCGGGAGTATTTCCAATGCTAGGGCATAACCTGTTGGAAACACTTCAGAGTCAAAGATCATCAAAGTAGGGATAACTACAACATCCCCTGGCAGCACCCAGTGAACCTGACAAGACTGCCTTGTTGGATTAAAGTTTCTAGACACAGGTAGCATCGTCCAGGTTTGCTGCCAACTAGTGTGTCAGGAAAGCATATTTCTTTGGCAGATTGTTTCCCCTTGCCCTTCTATCCCACTGCCCACTTGCATATTTGTGTCCTTTATTGATCTCCCGGCAAAGGGCAGTGAACATCTTGCCTTTATTTATGCCCATTCATTGCCATGGTCTCCTGTCCAGGTAAGGGACTGAAACCCATCCTAACAGGGATACCAGCTCATGTGTGGTATCTATCTATCTATCTATCTATCTATCTATCTATCTATCTATCTATCTATCTATCTATCTATCTATCTATCTATCT
>JANRMT010028174.1:53120684-53135405 GCA_026402145.1 Polypterus bichir lapradei | reverse complement strand
ATATATATATATGCTGAGTATACTTTATACATAAAATATATGTTGTCATACCTTGCATAACTGAATAATCTTTATGGCACAATAAGAATTCAATACATTTATGGTCACTACAGTATTTGGATTTAATAATTGTCATGTGGTAAAAGGCTGACTCGCATAAATAAGTAGAGCCGAATAATGCAGTCAAGGAGGTAGCACATCACCTCATGTTTGGGTACTTTTCCTCTGTGAGTAAGTTCCAAAACTGTACAGGATCCCCATACTTCAGCTGAATGTCATCCTGTAGTGTCAAAATCTCATCCTCCACTGTATACAAGTTTTAGGTGAAACAGTGTGGCAATTTCTGATGCTAGTGAATCACCCTCAACATCTTCCCTAAATGGATAGCACTTAAATGTAGTGATTGGCTCAAGTAAAGCTGAGTCTTGAAACCTTCTGTCAAAGTCTGACAGACAATTTTCAATCTGCTTTGTGTAGCGTATGCTGTCAAGTTGCGCACACGCCTTCCATTGTGTCTCCAGCTCTGACGCGAGGTTTTGGATGTTCCCCAAATCAAGGCGCTGAAAAATGACGGCTGTCTCAGATCATTTTTCGGAAAGAAGTCAGTTTCGTAGTTTTTATGAACAGTTCGAAAGTGCCTTTCCATATTTTCCTTCTTTGGATTAGCAATGATAGATTGACAGATCAGACAAACGCACTTCGACTGTGACATTGTGAGAAAAAAAAATCCTCTTCCAATTCCAATTCCAATTCCAGCCTATACCCTCCCCTAACAATTTTTTTTAAATCCCTTCTTTAGTTGATATAATTTGGACGGCTAACTAGATCACAGCCGGAGTTTTGCAGTAGCTTGCGCGTTTGATTGTGCGTGTGAGATGACCAGTGTGTTAGAACAAAAGAGATCTTAAACTGGCGGCCCTGTATGTCAATCAAGTGGTAATTTGCCATAGGGAGGATATATGATAGACTAATGTTTTGAATGCAACGTGATCTACCTGCACTACCTTTGCGATCTACCGGTCGATCGTGATCGACGCATTGGGCACCCCTGAGCTAGATACATGTACTTATATAACAGCATGAACTGCTTGTAGATAAGGTTAGTCTTTTATTGGTGTCAACATATTGCAGTAGTTTTATTAAAAATAGGTGTCGGTCATTCTAAAACCGTTCACATGTGAGATGCCTGTGCACTGTGTCATCCCCGGGAACCCGGGATTCCCGGGAATGACATGCGGGATTCCTGAATTCCCGGGAATGGATAAACCCGTCCGGGAATGGATTCCCTAGTGTGCAGAACTTTGCAACCACTGTGTGGAAATTTTTGTGAGGTGTACGGCTGAACTACTTAGAGGGAACGTTGCTGCTAAGACTGTTCCACCCATGACCTGGCTTCGGATGAGCGCTGGAAAATGAATGAATGAATAGCCTGTCTGTCTTTTTTGTGTATATGATGTTATAAATGAGCATAATTATCTCTCTATTATAAAAACAAATCCTGAAAAGCAAAAGCAAGGCGACGATATGTGATCTTTTCGGAAGTGCTCGAAAGACATTTAAAAGATCCGTGAGACAAAAGAGACTTGCCACAGAGCGTCTCATGGGGACCACAAACATGAGACTTGGTGCCAAGAGACTGTCCCAGGGCCATCTCGTGGGGACATGGAACATTCTTGCAAGACACGTCCTACTTACAACAGATATCATATAAGAGCACATCCATCAAAAAACAGTCAGTCGTGTAAAAGCACGTAGTTCACACAGATCATGTACTCTCAACACATATAAAGCGTATAAGGACAATATGGAGAATAGACACCCAAAAGCATTGGAGAGAAAAAAAGGCAAATAAGAGATTATGAAACCAGTAAAAAATCGAAAGTATTGCAGTGTCCCAACTAGATTGCGGCCTTCTTGGTTTTAAGTGACTGTTCGGTCCGATTGAGGGAGGGCGGAGTACAGCACGGAAGACTGATAGCGGGGTATTGATTGATGCGGTAAGGGGGGGGCGAGACCCGGGGGATGAGGGATTGGAGAGGGTGCTAGAAAGTTGTGTTTGGGGTTATGAAGTCAACGATTGTTCAAGTAAAACTTCTGTGACACTTTATCATGTCAGTTGCTACAGTATCAAAGAAAGGATAGAAAAGATTGCATTACTGCAAAACAAAAGGTGATTAATCATCAGAACCAGGTGTAATTGAAAAAAGAGTAGGACAAATCGAGGTCAGAAATAAAAGACAAGGAGTAGACAACAAAGTCCTTTCGCATTCGCACAAAACGTGGATTTACACAATAATAGACCATACGCTATGAGAATCTGTGGTCCCACGACAGTTAAACCAACGACAAGTTGAATTTCAAAGAATACACAATTCGGTCAGGTGTATATTTATGATCACGGAGAAGCGATGTAAATTTTAACAGGCAAAAACAAAGGTAATGTATATATATTCCGCAAATAACATTACACACCAAAGGAGATCGTGATATGCCATTCGTATTAAAATGTTTACAGTTTACTGTGAGAATAGCTTTTGCTATGACAATCAATAAATCACAGGGACAAACATTAGAAAAAGTCGGATTATTTATTAGAGAAACAGAAACAATATTCACTCACGGGCAGTTATACGTTGCGTTGTCACAATGTGTCTCCAAAAAATATTGTTTTTAATGAAGCTTTAAAGTAAAAGTGCAAATAATGAAATTGAAACAATTCCAAAGAAAAAAAAATTAAAATTGTATATCCGATTAACCAAACACTGGGGTTGGCGAGCGAAGTGAGCAGGGGGCGAAGCCCCCTAGTCAATGTAAAAGCCAGTCTTAGAAAGTTAATGTTATTGTTTAATTCGTATAAGTGACTGCTAAGTTAAATAGAATATCAGCTTCACATATGATTATGGAATGATCTTTTGCCCACTGTGTTAGTATGTAAATCAGTATTGGCTATTCCAATAATAACAGAGTGTTAATTAGGCCAGTTAGGAAATAGTCTCTGTGCCAGAAGCAAGAACTGTTAGAATAGATTAAAAAGAAAATATTGGCGTACAGTTTTCTGACTGTCTCCTGATTGATTTACGTAAGTTTTATAAACATGAACATTTGAAACTAAGACTGTATGACCATACATCGAGAGAAATGAAACAAGATAAGTAAGCCTTTAACAGAACTTTCCTTAAACAATACGTTTTCCTTTCTTTGTAATATAATTTTTTCTCTATTTTTGTGTGAACTGTTTTGCTTTGAACTTTACTAAAACTTTTAAAATAAAGATATTTGGACTAATCATTATTTCAACATGTGTCACACTATTGCCTGAATTGTTCTACAAAGTAAGCTAAAGCTGCAGAATTTTGAACAAATGCAACTACCGTCAAATAAACTGAAATGTTGCTGATATGCAGTGTTTTTTGTTGGAAGTGTTCATGTATGTATATTGCATTTTGTTCTTTTCAGGTTTTTCATAAATGTATCTGCTTAATTTTAACTACTGTACAAAGAACAAAACAACACATTCTGAAAAGTTCTTAATTCAGATCATGGTCACTGTGGGCCAACAGATGTAAGGCAGGACTGAACCCTGGGCAAGCCACCATTGCTGGCCACATCACAAGTCTCTCTTTTATATTTCTTTAATTCTCTGTTTCACTTTTTCTTTGATCAAGCGTCAAGAGTTATCCTTTATTTCAACCGTTGATTTGTGTTCACTTGTAGTGAAAAATGCTGTTCTGTTTTTGGAGAATTCAGCCTACTTATACATATTGATTTGCAGATTCATAACCCATTTAATATATTTTTCCAGGTCTTTTATGGGTATCATCTGTATTAAATAAAATTCCATATGTCATTTCCAAAGCTCCAGTATGTAATACGAAGACACCAGGAGCCTTTCCATACCGGGGTCAGATCTTTACAAAGGTGACAAAATGGGTCCTTTTAGAATCCCACTGATCTAACTATGACAGACTGTGGCTTGATCATTACAAGACCAGCTGAACAAATCATTTACTTCTTATCCGCACATAAGTCATTTCAAGAGCCCATTAGTATTTAATGCACTATGTCTGAGTGCCCCTGTGATTACTTCATTTCTGCCTTTTTCTAAATCATCTTCTACATATAAGTATCGCCACTGACGCACCATAAAGGGACGCTTAAGTAGCCGATGTGCCTTTAATATTTATTACTAGTTTTTCAACATGGTGATAATATAGGCCCAATTGAAGGGTGAATTTCCAAATCCCAATTTAATTGTTATTTCTAAAATGATATAATGTATATTCAATTCTCATTATCTGTGGGGGTTTTGTTCTTTAAAAATCTTGCAAATATTGCGGTGTTGATTGTATGGGAAAAAAACAAGGCTAGATGCTGGCTCATAGGCAGAAACGGCAGAGGGGAGACAGGGTCTTGTGGATGCTCTGACCCTCTGCTCTCGTCCGCTTAGGCTCGATAATAATCCTTCCCCAGGTTCACCTACGGAAACCTTGTTGCATCTTTTATTTCCTCTATAGTCAAGTTTGATTGTCTTCTTGGTGCTTTGCCAAAGGCTTTGAGTGACTGCAGCAGGGCTGAGATGATGAGCTCACTAAATCATCCACACCTCTCGGAGCAGGGTAGTCACACGTTGATCCACTCAGTGTAGTGCACATGCAACCCTGGACATCTAAGGACATCACAGACTTGTTATTGGCCAATTTTTCATTTTGCTGGCACAATAGGCCTCTTGGATTTTTTTTTGCAGCACATGGTCACAGATAGGTGCGAATTAACCAAAGGTGTCGCCAAATGGGTTACAGTTTCGTAACAGTGTTTAAGCGAATCTATGGATAACAAGGATTACCGCAGGGGTGGATCTACTATGAAACTAATGAAGCTTAAGCTTTAGGGTGCTTAATTCTGATCCCCCCAGAACTCATAAACTATAAGGCAGAAGAAATTTTTATTCATACTAGTGACTTTGACATGTGAGATAATCCAGTACACCAATTGTAATCAAACTGAAATATGTCATGGAATAACCCAATAACATGCTAGTATTTAGATCTGGGCGGTGTATGTGCCTAAAAAAAAAGTCTAACTGCATTCTCATACCATTGCTTGCATACTGAAGTGTCAGCAAGCATTTTTTGTGGCATTACACGTGTAATTTGTGAGCATGTCCTTTTTGATCAAACAGAGGAAGCTCTGCAGTCTACTTATGACTTTACGCTGTAGGAAAACAAGTAAATAAATCAAGATAAGTAACATTGGATCTGGCTTTTATATACTGTAAGTAACATATAAATGCTTCTTATGTAAAGACCATCACAAAACATAATCACAAACAGGAGTTTGCATGATACGTTGATGAGCTCTGTAAGCCGTGTTGTTTCGTTGAAGGACAGGTGATTGGCAGGATGACGCTGGCCATCTTTCGCCTTTACGCCTGGTGCAGATGCATTGTTCTTATATGTGAGTGGACATTTCTTGCGGGGAGGGCTTCTGTTCTCTTTCTCCGATCTGAATTCACCTCTGTTGTAGCTCGTCTTTATTTGAAAACAGCAGTGTCAGATTGGGGCGAGCGTGAACTGAGAGCATAAAACTGAATTAAAAAAACGCTAACCTTTACAAGTACCATACATTTACAGCGGTGGTTAAAGACTCAAGTCAAATGTATTTTTTTGTTGTATAATAGTAGCAATAAGAACAGCTCACTACTCAAAACATTTATTTTGGGACACATTAAGACTTGAACCCAGGACCTTCTGAATAGGAGTTGGTAGCTCTAACCGCTGTACTACCCAAGAAATCAGGATAACGTGCAACATTTGTTCTGTTATACTTGTATCTTTTGTGAAAGTGCTTATTTTATATTTGGACTTCAGTCTTCACACATTATATACTTCATGTCCACATTTTGTCGTTAGTACTAAAAAATGGAAAAAGTTTGTCTTTTAGGTATGTGTTCAACATTTCTGTAATCCTACACTTATACAGATCTTTATAGACATGGAACACACGTGAAATGCATGTGATGTGCTCCGAATAACGATATATTTTTTTAGCCTAGGTACCTGACTCCCTGATAAACAAGGCTTCAGTTGGGAGAGGTTTTTGCAGTTTCTCCAGTGGTGGGGGGATGGTATAGCAGGCTGCTTGCTGCTTGGGATTATCAACACATTTACAAGACAAAAGATGCTGAATGGAGACGTGCGAGTGGATTTAAGGTGGGCCGGATTTATGAGTTCTCATAAGCTTTGGTAATTCTAGTGTTAACTAGATGGTCTTCCATCCAAGCACTGGCCAGTCTGAACATGCATAGCTTCAGGTGGATTGCCTGTTCTGAATTGCTGGTGGCATGGTTGCTAACATTTATTACTACAAATCTTTGTGATATGCCATCTGTTGGAATGACAAATGTAATGCATTTTATCATAACATGCATTACAAAATACATTCCAATAGATGGTGCAATGCTATCATTAATGCTGAGGTCTATGCTGATTACTTATATTTCATAACGTCTTGGATGGGTAACACAGATAGTTACTATATAAAATTATATTAACAAAAAAACACATAAAAAATAATTAAATAATTTGAATTTAATGTAGTAATTAAAATTGCAACAACAGTGGAAATAAACATGAGTCAGGGAACAAACCAATAGATGTAGACTGGTGCCCTTCAACATAGTTCTGCTGGGGCACTCTCATACTCCACAACACCATCCCTAAATCACATTGTGCTGTCATTGCCAGTGTGTATCTTACCAGGGCTTTGTATGCCCCGTCTCTGTCTTCTGACGCATTTCCCTGGCTGTATTTCTTATCTAAACAGTGTCCCTTTCACACGTTACTTTAATTTAATCAAAAATCTGAGAATGAGTCTTCATAAATATTTTCTATCATCATTCTCCAATTAATGTGACACAGCTAACAAGGAGTTATCTATCCTAATAAAAGGCAAAGCCCTCACTCACTCACTCATCACTAATTCTCCAACTTCCCGTGTAGGTAGAAGGCAGAAATTTTTCAGGCTTATTCCTTACAGCTTACTTACAAAAGTTAAGCAGGTTTCATTTCAAAATTCTATGCGTAACGGTCATAACTGTCAACAACGTCATAACGGTGTTGGGTTCTTCCATCACAATGCCTCCCACGTTGTTGGCTGCCTGCCTATATAAGGCCGTCCGTCGCTCCGGTCTCTACATTCCCTTCCTTACTTCGCCACAGGATTCACGTCTCCCTGCTGATAACTACAGCCTTTCTATTTAATCCACGGCTTCTCTGCTGATTTATTGTTCATTTATTACGATTATAGTTATTGTGTAGGTATTTTAGACTTACTTTACATTGTTCAGGTACCCATTTCCTTTATCATTCCAACCGTACCCCCATTAACATGTCTGTCGAGGTGATCACCATCGATCAAAGAACTGTCACTTACCGAGTGGTTTCCATGCCCGGAGATGGCACCTACCTTTTCCATTCTCTTTTTTACATTTTGCACGGCCATATGAGGCTCACTCTTGATATCCGGAGGAACATTGTGTCAATGTATTGAATGACTGGGACAGGATCAAGGTGTGGACTGATGACGGTACAGGAGATAATTATACTACACAGGAGCACTATAAGAACACAACAAATCCTGCAAATACTATCGTAATTGAAACAAACCATGAAACTCAAACCGATTATGACAGCAGCAATCCAAGATGTGAGATTTGAGACAAGATTACTGTTCACATGGCCAACTGTATGTTGCATGCTTAAGAGTAAGCTCAGTGCACAGCATTGTCATTTTACAACTGGAGGGCCGAAATGACAATGTGGTATACAAAGAGATCCTTAACAAATAATTATTGGTATATTTTCCCTCAGTTTAAAAAGGTTTAATTTTCTTCTTAATAAAAATTTTAAGGCAGTACTTCGCCACTGCGAAGAGCGGGTATTTTGCTAGTAATACATAAATTGAGAAATAAATATTCAAAAAAATTACAGGCTGCTACAGTTGACAAAGGGGATTAAATACAGGGGATTACTATTGACGTTTCAGCTTTTTTAAAAAAAAACGCTAACCTTTACAAGTACAAAAACTTATTTCATTAGTTTTTTATTGACTATAATAAGTGAATCAATAGCTCAGGGAAGCAGCAACACCATCGCCACATGAGATAACTCTATTCTTGTTAACCACTTGTAAAAGTAGTTCAGGCTGTGATCTGAGAATTTTTCCAAGGTTTGGCTGGATGTGCCACAAGAACTGGATGTAAATCCTTCTGGAGCTCAAAGACTCAATATGGTTGAATACAGGATGTGCTACATGAGCAGCTGTGGAAGGAAGCAACACAAGCCAGGTTAAAAAGCAAGAAATGTTTTGGAGGTGAGATCAGGAGAAGTTTGTGATGCTTGTATGCAGGGTTTTGTGGAAGAAGGCAAGTGAGCAGACCTCCTACCTCAGAGAGAGGTGGCAGACACATGTAATTGAGGCCTTAAGAGGCTACAGGTGTTTGTTTTACTTCTGTTCAATTTTTAATATAGAACATTAGAACATAAGAATAATCTATATCAGCACAGGCCATTCAAACTAACAAAGCTCACCAGTTCTATCCACTTACTTCTAAAATACAATCAAGCCGAGTTTTGAAAGTCCCTAAAGTTCTGTCTTTCACACTGCTTGGTAGCTTATTCCACATGTCTATGGCTCTCTGTGTTAAGAAAAGCTTTCTAAAGTTTGTGCGAAATTTACCCTTAATAAGTTTCCAACTGTTCCCCATGTTCCTGATGAACTCATTTTAAAATACAAGTCTCGATCCCCTGGGCTAATTCCCTTCACAATTTTAAACACTTCAATCATGTCACCTCTTAATCACCATTTCGTTAAACTGAAAAGGTTCAAACCCATCAATCTTTCTTAATAGCACATCCCTGTTAGTCCTGAAATGAGCCTAGTCGCTCTTCTCTGGACTTTTTTCAGCACTGCATCCTTTTTTGAAGCCTGGTGACCAAAACTGCACACATCACTCCAGATGAAGCCTTACCAGGGCATTACAAAGCTTGAGCTTCACTTCCTTGGACTTGTACTCCACACATCGTGTTATATAACCTAACATTCTGTTAGCCTTCTTAATGGCTTCTGAATACTGTCTAGAAGTTGATAGCGTAGAGTCCTCTATGACTCCTAGATTCTTTTCATAAGGTGTAATTTTGATTTTCAGACCTCCCATTTTGTATTCAAACCTAACATTTTTATTTCCCATATATAATACCTTACATTTGCTGACATTAAATTTCATCTACCACAAATTTGCCCAAGCCTGTATGCTATCCAAGTCCCTCTGTAATGAGTTAACATATTCTAGATTCTGCTAATCCACCCAGCAGGGCATTACCTGCAAATTTAACCAGCTTGTTACTTATATTGCTATCCAAATCATGTATATTGTGGACTTGAACCCAGACACAGACAGGCGGACATCTTAATTTCACCCAACACACGTTTATTTTACAATATTTACAATAAAGTCAGTGCACTTCCCAGTGCCTCCAGCACCGTTCCCCCAAATGTCCAGGCCTCACAGTCCTTGTGCCTATCTCCTGGCCGCCTCCAATCCTCTCTCCAGCTCTGTCCACTTACACCCGACTTCCGCTATCGACTGAAGGGAGGCGGCCCCTTAAATAGGAACCCGGATGGGCTCCAGCTGCTTCCCGGCACTCCTCCACAGACACGCCCCAGTGTGGCGGAAGTGCCGCTGCGCACCCGGAAGCCATCCGGGTGTCCCCTGTCGTCTTCCCCCCAGCACTTCCTGGTGTGGCGGAAGTGCTGGGCTCCAGGGATATTCAGGCACCAGGGCGCCGCCTGGCGGTGGCCACGGGTCCCTACAGGGCTGGGCTTCTAAGCCCTTTACCCGTTGCCCCCAACATAACCAGGGAGGATGCCCCCTCGCGGTCTGGAGGAGGCACAAGCCCTCCTCCGGTCCTCCTGGGCGTCCCGGCTGGGCTCCAGCCCCGGCCGGATGCCACAATATGTATTAAAAATAGCAGCAGTCCTAGCACTGACACCTGTGGGACACCACTCTTAACATCAGCCATTTCTAATAGGGGTCCTTGCACCATCAACCTCTGTTTCCTCTGTTTTTTTCTTTCTTCGTTTTTTTTATAACTTTAGTTGCTCAAACAAATCGCTTGCTTTGCACATCTTGGGCTCTTGTGCTATTATGGGTGTGAGGATTCAACAAGAATGTCCCTTTTGGTCACTACACTGCACCCTACCACATGGTATATGCATTTATAAAAAGCAGTTCTCTTTCAGGGAATGCTTGAATGTTACCGTAAAATGTCTTTCTGTTGATGATTGAAAGTGCCGTCTCCACTCTATCACATTTCTGCAGCAGCTCAAGTCTCCTGCCAGTGAGCTTTCTCTCATGAACATGTTCATTTTATAGCTAGGAAATGACAAGCTGAAAGGTCAGGTTTCATTGTAATTGCTTGCTGTTCAGATATCAAAGTACTTCACGGCGAGCTGTAGCTGCCTCTTCAAGTCTCCTTTTGTCAAGTTTTTAAATTGTGGTGCAAATGTCACAGTGTGATTAATAACCAAAGATTGGTACTTAGAGCCAAGAGCCATGCTGTCACATTTCGGAAAATTGGAATAAAAAGAGATAATAAAAAAAAAAACACTGATGGATTCTGTACCCTTGTGCCAAATTAAAATCGCCACAAAATAATACATTATTCCATGTGGGAAATTTTCCACTGTAGAGATTATTTACATAAACTGAAATCTCTTTTCATAAAAAGATTAATGCAATTGAAAAGCATGTAAGAACTCTACAGTAGGAAACACGGTAATAAAACAGACTGGATGAAAAGTTTCAACTTTAGATTAGGTAGTGAAAAAAGACCTACAATAAATGATCTGGGAATATGTAAAAAGGCATTATACAGTGTTTGTTACTGACATATTAACTCTTTTAGGGCTAATTATGTTATTCCCTTTTGTCTCAGGGCTGAATATTTTTCCAAAAACTGCACATAAAGCAATGATTTCACACATAAATCAATATACGAGAATACTTATTTATGACAATTGTCACTTTGTTTTATGTTCCATTAGCCCCTACAGTACGTAAATTCACATACTGTACATATTACCTACTTACTATACACCTGTTTGTCTCATCACTCATAAGCTGAAAGGCACTTTTGGTAAAAAAAATAGCTTGAAGTAGTTGAGTGGCTGGTAATTTGTAATGTCCACTAGCATATCGTGTCATTTGATGAAGCCCACTACCCAGCATGCCTCCCACTGATCTATGCCTGTGTGGTCTTCCCAGGCCGAACATTGCCATAGCAGCAACAGGCACACAAGCATGTTCAACACTACAATTAGAGTTAGGTCCATAAATATTTGTACAGAGACAACGTTTTTCTAATTTTGGTTCTGTACATTACCACAATTAATTTTAAATGAAACAACTCAGATGCAGTTGAAGTGCAGACTTTCAGCTTTAATTCAGTGGGGTGAACAAAAAGATTGCATAAAAATGTGAGCCAACTAAAGCCTTTTTTTAACACAATTCCTTTATTTCAGGGGCTCAAAAGTAATTGGACAAATTAAATAACTGGAAATAAAATGTTCATTTCTAGTACTTGGTTGAAAAACCCTTTGTTGGCAATGCCAGCCTGAAGTCTTGAACTCATGGACATCACCAGATGCTGGGTTTCCTCCTTTTTAATGCTCTGCCAGGCCTTTACTGCAGCGGCTTTCAGTTGCTGTTTGTTTGTGGGCCTTTCTGTCTGAAGTTTAGTCTTCCACAAGTGAAATGCATGCTCAATTGGGTTAAGATCGGGTGACTGACTTGGCCATTCAAAAATTTTCCACTTCTTTGCTTTAATAAACTCCTGGGTTGCTTTGGCTGTATGTTTTGGGTCATTGTCCATCTGTATCATGAAACGCCGCCCAATCAATTTGACTGCATTTAGCTGGATATGAGCAGACAGTATGTCTCTGAACACCTCAGAATTCATTCGGCTGCTTCTGTCCTGTGTCACATCATCAATAAACACTAGAGTCCCAGTGCCACTGGCAGCCATGCACGCCCAAGCCATCACACTGCCTCCACTGTGTTTTACAGATGATGTGGTATGCTTTGGATAATGAGCTGTTCCACGCCTTCTCCATACTTTCTTTTTGCCATCATTCTGGTAGAGGTTGATCTTGGTTTCATCTGTCCAAAAAATGTTTTTCCAGAACTGTGCTGGCTTTTTTAGATGTTCTTTAGCAAAGTCCAATCTAGCCTTTCTATTCTTGAGGCTTATGAGTGGCTTGCACCTTGCAGTGCACCCTCTGTATTTACTTTCATGCATTCTTCTCTTTATGGTAGACTTGGATATCGATACGCCTACCCACTGGAGAGTGTTGTTTACTTGGTTGGCTGTTGTGAAGGGGTTTCTCTTCACCATGGAAATGATTCTGTGATCATCCACCACTGTTGTCTTCCGTGGACGTCCAGGTCTTTTTGCATTGTGGGACGTGACTGACAGGTGTGTTAATAAATGACAAGATGAAGGGGGAGCACAGTTCAACAAATAACAGTCTCAACTAACAAGATGTGGGGCAGAACAATGGATGTTCCCCAAACATATCTCACTCTAATATAATTTATATGATTTAATCAGAGGGTGGTTTTAACAATTGAAAACAAATTTAATGAGAAGTCCACAGGGACCACGGATGCGGAAGCAACTTAACAAATGGTGCTCTCTGGATATTTCGGAGCTAGCTGATGTGCACTCGTTGGCAACCATTCAGATTGGCTAGCTTTTGATTTAGTTTTGGAGACAATGAATATTGTTATCAGGCAAAACATGGTGTTAGTCTTCTAAGAGGAGGGCTTGCTTGTGACGCTTCATTTCCTTATCCATCCATCCATCCATTACCCAATCCGCTATATCCTAACACAGGGTCACGGGGGTCTGCTGGAGCCAATCCCAGCCAACACAGGGCGCAAGGCAGGAAACAAACCCTGGGCAGGGTGCTAGCCCACCGCAGTCATTTCCTTATGTGATCTAAATGTTCTAACTGTTGGTCCAAAGATTCAAATCACAAAGAAACTGATTTAATGTAATGTGATGTGGTGGTGATTGACCTGAACATCACTTGGGGTGAAAGTACATGCTGTTGATTCCAGGACAGAGCTACGTTTTGACTGGTATTGATGGAGGATGTGTATTCTTTGGGTCACTTGGACTCACAGTTTCAATGGGGCAGTGGAAGAAGCACAAGAATGGCCTTCACATTGTGACTCCAGTAATTATACTTTTTCCTTTATTATTGTATAACTTCTTTTGAATAGTACTACTTTCTGTAATATAGTTGTAAATAGAGGCGCCCTTAGGGGTGTGCGGGGCCTAGGGCTGACCAACCCCACGCGGGCGGGTTAAGTCAAACACTGGTACCGGTATGTGTGGGCTGTATAAACTTACATGTGAATTTAATAAAAATAATGTTAACATACACTGGATTTTCTCATTACAGTATTCAGCTAAATTTTTGCAAGATAACACGCGGACTTTATCAAAATATAATTGGAGAATATAACTTGAAAAATCCACTCGTACGGGACACATGGACCTCAAAAGCGGGGCCTCCTTAGGCATAGGACCTGGGGCGGTCACCCTACTTGCCACCCCCAAACGCCGCTCTTGGTTGTACATAGCATTGCTGATTTTCAGCTCTTTAACATTATTTATTACTCCCATACCCTTTTTAATCTCCTTAATCAGAGAAGCTAAACACCAATAGGAATTCTATCACTCCTGTTTCATAAGAAAAATAAAGTTGAAATTAAAAAATAGCTCATTTTCTTTGTTAATTATTCATTGTGTGAAATAAGCAGAAAAAAATCTATTTCCCAAACCTTCTGTGACTTTTTCTGCACAATAACATAAAAATGTTTGGTAACGTAGAGAAAACCACTCAGTCTGTCATACTTCTAGTAGCTAAGTTGTCTCAATGTCTCATCCAAATGTATGGTTTTAAAATTTAACAAACTCTTTTTTGTTCTTTGTTCTTGGTCAGTAAAAGCTGAACTTTGTGTTTCATTTTCCTGCCATCTCTGTGAGCTTGTGTTAATACACTTATTTCTTCTCCCCTGCATTTAAGATTACTGCCATATATTATGATTCCTCTGTAGCGTGAAAACATATACTCCCTTTCTACAGCCATAATGAAAAACAGATAAAGAAATGTCCTTATTTATTTTTCTAATGGGTGGTTCAACGCACACTGAAGCAAGCATTAATAAGGTAATATAAGACATAAAAGCAGCAGATGTCAAAACTACCACAGTTCCATGTGCCTTTGTATCCAACAATTATATAATAATATGCTCACTCACCGATCATATTCTCATTACTCTCCTCAGTGACTTGCATATTACCTTTTACTCTCCCACTTTACCTTATCTGCATTCTGCCCATTGTTTTCCACTGATCATTTTTTTTGGTTGCATGCATTATATAATGCACTTCAAATAAATGCAATGTTTTACTTTTGTTTTAATTTTATTTGTTATTTTCACATGTTGATATGAAATGCTTAGGCACACTAAATAACAGTCAGGCCCAACAACGAGCACATTTTCTTAAATAATGGCAATCCATCCCTATGTGCATCATGAGACAGATAGATAGATAGATAGATAGATAGATAGATAGATAGATAGATAGA
>JANRMT010028174.1:53076109-53109748 GCA_026402145.1 Polypterus bichir lapradei | reverse complement strand
CTATTTTTTGTTCGTTTATTACGATTATAGATATTTATTGATTCCCTTCTTTAGCTGACTGCCTGCCCATATAAGGCGCTCCGCTTGCTTTTTTGTGAAGCAAACTTTACACAGCTTCTCCGCTGTTTTATAAACGAACAATAAATAAGGCCATTCTTTTCCTTTGCTTCGCCAAGGAAGCTGCCTTTTTATTTTATCCACGGGTTCTCCGCTGTTTTATTGTTCGTTTATTACGATTGTTATAGTTCTCTTTGTATAGCACGTTGTCAGTTCAGCACTCTGGTTGTAATATGACGAAGCTGCGCGAGCTCACTCTTGAGAATGCAACGTATAGTTGTCCAGGAGAAAAGCAATCTTGCCTCAAATCAATGGCAATCTTTTGTAGGGTGTGTCCCTGAGACTTATTACTTGTCATCGCGAAGCAGAGCCTTACTGGAAATTGGAGGCATTTGAATTGAAATGGGAGATCAGAGGGTATAACGGGGATACGAGGAATACATTGAATGTGGAGAAACTCTAGAGACAGTGTGTGTATTAACTTGTGTATTTTTCTGTGAGTATTTGGTGGCAGCGTGACGAAGTTGCTTCCGCAAGACCGCGTTAGCTGTGGAGCTCAGCTCGGTGCATATTCTTTTCCTACCTTGTCAATTGTGTAATGCGTTTTTTGAACAGGTTTGATTCATCAAAGTGATCACTCGTACTGCGGTCAGTCAGTTCACGTGAGCTGCTCTCTTGTGTGATGTTGCGATGTCCACGGCTTTATTTAATGTTAGCTAAGACCCGGCACTTAAAAGTTTCTCGCTACAGCAATTTTAACTCCGTTACAAAGTGATCCAAAGTCTGGTTTATACCTCGTGTCTTCTCATTAAACTTGTATCTTGCGAATGAAGTATTCGTTGAAGGCATGACAAACGGCAGAGGGAGCGTGTCTATAAACTTAATTTAAAGTTACGGTTTACACCGTGCTTTGTTTCCGCAGTAGCTGCACCTATGAATATGCTTGTATGGGTTTTTTCTTCAGCGCTCTTTGGAGCTCTTACTTGTTTTCTACGTACCGCGTTCACAGTCAGTTCACATGATTATGTGGGAGGCGTGATGATGTGACACGTAACTCCCCCCCCCCCACGGCCATCGACCTACAGTCCATTACAGTATATGGTGAATAATAGGTTCCAGTTATGACCATTACGTGTAGAATTTCGAAATGAAACCTGCCCAACTTTTGTAAGTAAGCTGTAAGGAATGAGCCTGCCAAATTTCAGCCTTCTACCCACACGGGAACTTGGAGAATTAGTGATGAGTGAGTGAGTCAGTCAGTCAGTGAGGGCTTTGCCTTTTATTAGTATACTGTAGATGTCAATTCTGGACGTAGTGTGACAAGTTTTCAAATAATTCCACAGACTAAATATCTTTGTTTTAAAAGTTCTAATGAAAATTCAAAGCAAAATAGTTCACATGAAAATATAATAGAAAAAAAATTGATATTAAAGAAAGGACAACTTCTTGTCTAAGAAAAGTCCATGCTAGCAATAAGATTATATCCTAACTGACTTAATTAACACTCTGTATACAGATATAGCTAAGAAAGTTCTATTTCATATTAACTTATGGGGGGTTAAAGACTATGCCATAATCTAAGTAACGATAAGAAACATTTTATTATTTTTATTATTAAGAGACATTTATTATTGAAATTAAGCAATTCTAAAATTAACATTAAACACTCTAGGATTGGTTCTTACAATGGATAATATATAGACTGTGTATTTTAAAGTATTTGCAACTTTAACTCGATCAACTGCTTTACAAAAATCGATAAAGGCTGCAATGAAATTCTACTGATATTTGTGTTTGGGCTCCACAGCAACCCTCAGTGCCAGGATGCAGTCGATGGTAGACTTCTTAGGCATAAAACCAGACTGCCCTGGTCTCTGGTAGATGAGTAAGTGATCCTATTGAAGATAACCTAGCAAGGACCTTAGCCAGCACCAAGAGCAGTGTTAACCCCCTGTAGTTGCCTCAATCCAGGTGATCATTCTTCTCTTTCCAGACAAGAACGACAAGTTCTGTTTTCCAGTCAATTAGAAGAAAATGTGGCTGTGCACCAGATAAAGCCCAGCAGGAGTTGGGTGATGCAGCAGGACAATGACTCAAATAAAATCTACTACAGATTCCTTCAAAGAAACGAAATCCCCCTTTTGAAATTGCTCAGTCAGAGCCCAGACCTAAACCCAATTGAATGACATCAAGAGAGCCACACACCAGACATCATAAGAATATGGCTGGACTGAGGCACCTCCTGAATGTAGTGTAGATCTGTTCTGCATCTACTGGAAGTGCTTCTTTGAGGTGTTTGCTGCCAAAAGATTCCCAACCAGTTATTAAATCCAAAGGTTTACTTACTTTTTCCACAGCATAATGTGAATGTTTGATGGGCATGTTCAATAAATAAATGAAAGTCTATAATTATAAGCTTAGGCTTATTGTGTTTGTCTATACTTGTGACTTAGATGAAGATCAGATAACATTTAATGACCAGTTAATGCAGAAAACCAGGTTATTCTAAAGGGCTGACATAATTTTTCTTGCCACAGTAGGTACACAAGCATATGAATTTGTCTTTTTCACACTACTGATTTACTGACACAATCAAACAACTCAGAACACACTGAGCAGCAGTTCAAAGTGCAGGAAAGCTCTGTAAATGCTTTTCCATTCAGCTTTGACTAATATTTCATTCTTATTCAAAATCTAGAGAGCAATATGTCTTTTTATTGTAAATGAAAAGGTAGGATGCATTGAATGAAGTGACCTCTTCATTCCATGAATCATTTTTAGACTGATTTTTAGACATTACAATATTTCAAACTGTCTTTTATGAATCTTAAATTAAACTGTATTGAGTTATCCACAATAGGCTATAGTAACCTTTGATCCTGAATAGGACAGACGTGGAAAGAGAAAATAACTAAGCTGTATCTCTTTGCTGTGATCAATGGAAATTATAAAGTTTGGATTCATGCAGTCAGTTCTTACCATATGAAGGTTTCTGCTACGCTCAAAGCCGTCCATCTCATCTATTTACGTTTTTACAGTCCAGTTCATGGTTCAGGGTTGTAGAGAGCCACTGAGCACTAGGCAGAAACTGGACCAGGATGGTCCATTATCCAACCCACTATATCCTAACTGCAGGGTCACAGGGGTTCTGCTGGAGCCAATTCCAGCCAACACAGGGCGCAAGGTAGGAAACAAACCCCGGGCAGGGTGCCAGCCCACCGCAGTATATTGATATTTCTTTCTTTAATTATATGAACATTTGGGCCACTTATGGCCACATCTTGGCTAACTGGTTACCAAAAAGTAAACAGTTATAGTTTTAGCTTCAGTTATTATATTGAAATTTCTTTCATTAATTATATACACACTTTGGCTACCACAAAGTAACAAGCTATTGTCTTTTTGTTAAATTTTATTTAAGTAACTAGCCTTTTACAGGGGTTTTTACATTTTTTTTCTTTAACATTATACCTTTGGTCTACTATATTTGGACTGTTTCTTCATAAGTTATCTCAGTTTTAAACTTACTTATTAAGCAAGGACCAGTTTCAGTTGCAAAAAGAATGGTCTGGACAAATTTTTCACTCTAGCTATACTGTACAATGAAAACCAGGGGTGTGGGAATCTTAATACAGAGAACTATTCCACTTGTAGTGTCAGATGCAATATCTTATTCTGAAGGGCGATATATGCACCTAACGCAGATGACAGAGTTTTCTTCCAGAATGTATTTGCATCTATCCCTAATATGAACACTCACAAAATTATACTGGCCGGAGACTTTAATTGTGTTTTAAATCCAGACCTGGATAGATCCTCAGATACAATAGCGATAACATCTAATTACACAGTTTGTAACAGATCATAACTTATCAGACCCATGGAGGTTCTTAAATCCTAACTTAAGAACTTACTCCTTCTTCTCACCCATACATCATTACTCAGGAACTGATTATTTCCTCATAGACAATAGTTTTGTTGCCCACTATCAAATCTTGTAATTATGACGGTCTCGTTATCTCTGACCATGCCCCTCTGATTATGGAGCTTAAATTACTGCATCCGACGTGCTCGTCTCATAGCTGGTGTCTTAACTCCCATCATTAGCTGATGAAAACTGTAAAGAATTCATATCGAAGCAAATGGATTATTTTCTTGAGACAAATGCATCCTCAGAGGTCTCAGCAGGTATACTCTGGGAAACTATGAAGGCATTTTAAAAGGACAGATTATTTTATAAAAATAAATTAAACCAAGAAGACATTTGAGTTAATCCGCAAAATTACCTGAATAGATCTAGAATATGCCAGGTCTACAAATGAGGCACTCTACAGGAAAAGCCAAGTTTTGTAATCACAATTTAATCTCTTGATCACTAAAGAAATAGAACAGCTTATCTTTAAATTGTGACATCATTATTATGAACACAGAGAAAAGGCCAACAAATCCACAAGCAGGAAGTCCGTAATGCAATAAAAGCAATTAACAACACAGATGGAGATAAAATTATTGACCATAAAAGTATAAGTTACACATTTAGGGAGTACTATAAGTGTGAGTTGGGTGGAGGCCCAAGGCGGGGACCTTGGCGGTCTGATCCTCAGCTGCAGAAGCTGGCTCTTGGGACATGGAATGTCACCTCTCTGAAGGGGAAGGAGCCTGAGCTAGTGCTCGAGGTCGAGGTCGAGAGGTTCCGGCAAGATATAGTCGGGCTCACCTCGTTGCACAGCTTGGACTCTGGAACCAATCTCCTTGAGAGGGGCTGGACTCTCTAACACTCTGGAGTTGCCCCTGGTGAGAGGCGCTGAGCGGGTGTGGGCATACTTATTGCCCCACGACTTGGAGCCTGTTCATTGGGGTTTACCCCAGTGAACGAGAGGGTAGCCTCCCTCTGCCTTCGGGTGGGGGGACGGATCCTAACTGTTGTTTGTGCGTATGCGCCGAACAGCAGTTTGGAGTACCCACCCTTTTTGGAGTCTCTGGAGGGGGTGCTAGAGGGCATACCTTCTGGAGACTCCCTCGTACTGCTGGGAGACTTCAATGCTCATGTGGGCAATGACAGTGAGACCTGGAAGGGTGTGATTGGGAGGAATAGCCCCCCGATCTGAACCCGATTGGATTGTCCATAACGAACACCATGTTCAAGCATAGGGGTGTTCATTTGTGCACTTGGCACCAGGACACCCTAGGACTCAGTTCGATGATCGACTTTGTTGTTGTGTTGTCTGACTTGCGGCCACATGTCTTGGACACTTGGGTGAAGAGAGGGGCGGAGCTGTCAACTGAACACCACCTCGTGGTGAGTTGGCTTTAATGGTGGGGGAGGATGGCGGTCAGACCTGGTAGGCCCAAACGTGTTGTGAGGGTCTGCTGGGAACGTCTGGCAGAGTCCCTTGTCAGAAGTAGCTTCAACTCACACCTCCGGCAGATGTTCGACCACGTCCCGAGGGAGGTGGGGGACATCGAGTCCAAATGGGCCATGTTCCGTGCCTCTATTGTTGAGGCGGCTGACTGGAGTTGTGGCCGTAAGGTGGTCGGTGCCTGTCATGGCGGCAATCCTCGAACCCGTTGGTGGACACCAGTGGTGAGGGATGCCGTTAAGCTGAAGAAGGAGTCCTACCGGACCCTTTTGTCCTTTGGGACTTTAGAGGCAGTTAATAGGTACAGGCAGGCCAAGCAGAATGCGGCTTCAGTGGTTGAGGCAAAAACTTGGGCGTGGGAGGAGTTTGGGGAGGCCATGGAGAACGACTTTCGGACGGCTTCGAGGAGATTCTGGTCCACCGTCCAGCGTCTCAGGAGGGGGAAGCAGTGCAGTGTCAACACTGTATATGGTGGGGATGGTGCGCTGCTGACCTCGACTCGGGACGTTGTGGGTCGGTGGGGGGAGTACTTCGAAGACCTCCTCAATCCCACTAACATGCCTTCCAATGAGGAAGCAGAGCCTGGGGACTCAAAGGTGGGCTCCCCTATCTCTGGGACTAAGGTCACCGAGGTGGTCAAAAAACTCCTTGGTGGCAGGGCCCTAGGGGTGGATGAGATACGCCCGGAGTTCCTCAAGGCTCTGGATGTTGTAGGGCTGTTTTGGTTGACATGTCTCTGCAACATCATATGTACATTGGGGATAGTGCCTCTGGATTGGCAGAAAGGGGTGGTGGTCCCCCTCTTTAAGAAGGGTAAATATTACAAGTAAATATAAAGCTGTTTTTCAAAAAATTTTTTTAGAAATGAGACACACATCCAAAGGGCGACTCTACAATGACCCAGCAGAAGCAGAAGGGGACATGGCACTACCCAAAATTCAATTTTATTACTGGGTTGCAAATATACAAGCTATAAAGCCCTGGACATTGACACAAATGGATGAATATCCATAAGCCTGATCTGCAATAGAAATAAAATCTTGCAGTACTTCTTTATATTCCCTGCTCTGTGCCACAGTTAATACAAACTACCGTCATTACACTAAAAATCCAATTACCCTTCATTCTCTCAGAATATGGAACCAATATAGGAAGTACCCTAAGACAGAAAAGCTTTTATCTGTTGCACCTCTACAAAACAACCACCTTTTCCCACTTTGTCAAAGATATACACTGTTCAATGTCTAGAAAATATTCAGGATTAAAACACTTGGAGACTTGTACATAGATAATGTCTTTGCATCCTAACAACAATTACGCTTCAAATACAACTTCTCATTAACACTGTTTTTCCACTACTGTCAAGCTATAAACTTTGCTAAACAGAAACTGCCAAATTTTTTTCACCTTCCACCTTGTTCTATTCCAGAAGAATTATTGATCAGTATTGAATACTCAGATAGCATCTCTACAATTTATAAAAATCTTTTAAGGTCTCTTCCTTTCAAAGACCCCAGAGTACATTGAGGAAAGGATCTGTCAATCAATATTTCAGAAAAGGAGTAGAAGGTAGCCATGTACAGAATACACTCAAGCTCCATATGTGCAAAGCATTCAGTCATTCAACTTAGAATATTTTATTGAGCACATTTATCTTTTTTAAAATTGTCCAAAATGTTCTCCGTGCAAGATTCGACCTGTGAATGTTGCAAATTAGCTCCAGCCTCACTGGGCTACATGGTCTGGATGTGCACCAAATTAACAACATTTTGGACAAAACTTTTTGTATGCCTATCAGACAGCCTTGGTGTCTCAATCCCTCCTTACCCATCAACAGATGTGCTCTTAAAGTGGAGAAGGACAAACAAACTGTAATTTCCTTTCCTACCAGCACATAGATTTATCTTGCTCAACTGGAAAAATCCTACCCTACCACTCTTAAGTCAGTGGGTAACCGACGTTCTATACCACTTTAAAATGGAAAAAATCTAATTCTCATTTAGTAGATCTGTTCAAAACATTTTAAAAAATATTTCAGGATCTAATAAATAACATTTAAATTTACATAACATAAGCTTCCATTTCAGGGAAAAAGATACCCTTCTTTTCTTACTCCTTTCATAGAGTAGCTTCAGTTGCTGACTCCTCTCTCTTTCTCCTGGGTGGGGGTTGAATTGTGCTTTGATTTGTTAGATTTGACTTGACTGTATGGAATGCTATCTGTTTCAAATTAAAATCAATAAATATATATATATATAAAAAAACAAATAAATAACCACTGTGCCACCCACCATGAAATTCAATCATGTTCAGTTCAGAATATTATTTTAGAACTGTTCACTGAGTACAGACCATTTACTATGGCAGCAGAATGGGGTTGAAATATTTAATTTTACTCAAACAAGAACAACAAAGCAGATAATCAACAATAAATATGTTTCTTCATTATAATAGTAACGTACTGTTGGCACTTTGTGAAATGTGCAGTGTTATTATTATTTGTCTCCAATCATCCACCTATGATTAGATAACTCTCTTGTCCTGTTGACATATAATTGATCACAAAAAAATCTATAATCAAATTTTATTATCCATCCATCCATTATCCAACCTGCTATATCCTAACTACAGGGTCATCGGGGTCCACTGGAGCCAATCCCAGCCAACACAGGGTGCAAGGCAGGAAATAAACCCCGGGCAGGGCGCCAGCCCACCACAGGGCACACACACACCCACACACCAAGCACACACTAGGGACAATTTAGAATCGCCAATGCACCTAACCTGCATGTCTTTGGACTGTGGGAGGAAATCAGAGCACCCGGAGCAAACTCACGCAGACACGGGGAGAACATGCAAACTCCATTCAAATTTTATCATCAAATTTTAAATCAGATTTTTAATCAAGCATTCATTGATTGAGGACATTTCCAATATTTCATCCATTTATGACTTACGAGAGCCATTTGTTACTTATGAGAGTTTCAGACCTGCTTCTGGCAGCACCCACTGAGGTAATTTAGGTCTACAAATATCCTTAATGTATGGGCACAATGGGCACTGGTTGGGTGCCCCAGGAGCATAGGGGCCCACAATGTTTGGTTCTGTTTTGCTATTAAAACAGAGGCCCCAGCACACTACTTTGCCTGAGGGACTATAATGCTGGTAAGATGGCCCTTTAAGAAGCATCAATAACTGCTTTTCCATTATGCTGCCATCTTTTTTTTCACAATGAGGAATGTAACAAATTACCATAGACAATAAAAACATGAAAATATGGAAAACAAAGAAAGGAAACAGTTATTAAATATCCACATAGTAAATCTAACAACATACAGTAGAACAAGTAGATATTAATGCACTACTTACTTTTCCTACATATACTTTGCATTTTATAGTCAAAAATTTGTGAACACCCCACCAAAGAGTTTATGATTAACTTATGACTCTTATTTAAGTAATAACTGTAGTAATTGTCTCTACCCTCTACATATACAATTAGAGGCAATGTAAGTTATTTATTAGTTAGTTACGTTATCTTAAATTGATATAAGTATTTTCCTAGTTAGTGTCAAGATATTACTATATAGTTAATAGATGGTTCTAGTATAATGCCAACAAGAGAGAGGAGAGGTTAGAAGCACACGCTACTACAGTGCATTGCCACATCCACCACCACTTGACAAATCAACTCAAAATCCCAGATTAAGACCCGAGTGCAGCCATGCAATGGGTGACACCTCAGCACCACACGAGTTTAGGTGGAAGGAACAGCGTGAGGTTTATTATGGTGGCTGGAGTGCTAATTCTGCCACCAACCCCCAGGTTTTTCCCTGCAGGCTGGAGGGCCTACTTGCAGATTAACATCATGCCCATCATGCCCAATTGTAGGTTAAGAGCCTTGCTCAAGGGCCCAATGGAGTAGAGTCACTTCTGGCTTTTACAGGGTTTTAACCAGCAACCTTTTGATTAGAGGTGCACATCCCTACCTCAGAGCCACCACTCCGCTCAACAAGCTTACTTGTACAGTAAATGGAATATTGTAATTATTTCTTGTCATTCTGACTAGAGACTAGTTCAGTATATGATTTGCCTTACAGCGGGAAAGACATGGAGTGCAAACAGTTTCAAACCATACTGACTGTGCTGAAATAAAGCCTAACTACAGTAAGTGGGCAACACCGCTTTTAATAGCAAACGTAACTGAAGTCTAACGTGGGAAAGTAATGAAACAGAAAGGAACCTTTTTTTCTTTTTTTTCTGCCTTTTATTCTGTGTGTAGTAACTTTTTCCTGAATTTGTGCGAGCTATTACTTTTTGAATTTTCGCTTAACTTTCTTAGTAAGAACTTTATTTGATACTGATTTCTCTTGTTATATGGTTGATTCATGCTGGATTCTACCTTGCCAGCTCAGTAGCTCTGCTATTTCGGGATCCTGGAAAACACATAGCATCACAGTTTAACACAAAGATTTGCACATAAAACAGATTGATGAATGATGCAGTATAAAAACTACATTTTTGGAGCAGGAAGGGGTTAGTCTTGCTGCAAGCCCCCAAACTCTCTCTGTCATGGCTGGTGCACCATCAGTCACTAACAAGAAGAACGTTAATAAATTCACGTTATTTGTATTACAAAAAGATACAATTTCCTGGTGAAATACTTCTCTTGTCACATAGACCTCTTATTGGAATCAATCCAAGCACAAGTCTGCCAAAAAATCTCACATAAATGTACAGATGGGCTACATCACTTCTATCAGTTTATTTGTCAATAGAAAGATAGATAGATAGATAGATACTTTATTAATCCCAAGGGGAAATTCACATACTCCAGCAGCAGCATACTGGTAAAAAACAATATTAAATTAAAGAGTGATAAAAATGCAGGTAAAACAGACAATAACTTTGTATAACGTTTACCCCCGGGGTGGAATTGAAGAGTTGCATAGTGTGTCTGCCAGTGGAGCAGGACAGTGACAGCGGTCTGTTGCTGAAGCTGCTTCTCTGTCTGGAGATGATACTGTTTAATAGATGCAGTAGATTCTCCATGATTGACAGAAGCCTGCTCAGCGCCCGTCGCTCTGCCACGGATGTCAACCTGTCCAGCTCTGTGCCTACAATAGAGCATGCCTTCCTCACCAGTTTGTCCAGGCATGAGGCATCCTTCTTCTTTATGCTTCCTCCCCAGCACACCACTACGTAGAAGAGGGCGCTCACCACAACCATCTGATAGAACATCTGCAGCATCTTATTGCAGATGTTGAAAGACGCCAGTCTTCTAAGGAAGTATAGTCAGCTCTGTTCTCTCTTGCAAAGAGCATCAGTATTGGCAGTCCAGTCCAATTTATCATCCAGCTGCACTCCCAGGTATTTATAGGTCTGTGCCCTCTGCACAAAGTCACCTCTGATGATCACGGGGTCCAGGAGGGGCCTGGGTCTCCTAAAATCCACCACCAGTTCCTTGGTTTTGCTGGTGTTTAGTTGTAGGTGGTTTGAGTCGCACCATTTAACAAAGTCCTTGATTAGTTTCCTATACTCCTCCTCCTGCCCACTCCTGATGCAGGCCATGATAGCAGTGTCGTCAGTGAACTTTTGCAGGTGGCAGGACTCCGAGTTGTATTGGAAGTCCGATGTATATAGGCTGAACAGAACA
Organism: Polypterus bichir lapradei; assembly: GCA_026402145.1. Lineage (NCBI taxonomy): Eukaryota > Metazoa > Chordata > Cladistia > Polypteriformes > Polypteridae > Polypterus > Polypterus bichir. The sequence continues at coordinate 53,098,675 of JANRMT010028174.1, read as the reverse complement.
GGAGAAAGTACAGTCCCCTGCGGTGCTCCTGTGTTGCTGACCACAATGTCAGACCTGCAGTTCCCGAGACGCACATACTGAGGTCTTTCTGTAAGATAGTCCACGATCCATGCCACCAGGTGTGAGTCTACTCCCATCTCAGTCAGCTTGTCCCTAAGGAGCAGAGGTTGGATGGTGTTGAAGGCGCTAGAGAAGTCCAGAAACATAATTCTTACAGCACCACTGCCTCTGTCCAAGTGGGAGAGGGATCGTTGTAGCATATAGATGATGGCATCCTGGTATGAGAACTGCAGAAGGTCGAGGGTGTGGTGGACCTGTGGCCTCAGGTGGTGAAGCAGCAGCCACTCCATGGTCTTCATCACATGTGACGTCAGAGCGACCGGCTGGAAGTCATTCAGCTCAGTAGGACGTGATACCTTTGGGACTGGGGTGATACAAAATGTTTTCCAAAGCCTCGGGACTCTCCCCTGTTCCAGGCTCAGGTTGAAGATGCGCTGTAGAGGACTCCCCAGCTCCAGCGCACAGGCCTTCAGCAGTCGTGGCGATACTCCATCTGGACCCGCTGCTTTGCTGGCATGAAGTCTCCTCAGCTCTCTGCTCACCTGGGCTGAGCTATGGACATTACCTGGATTCTCCATCACTTCATTTGCAAGTACCAACATTTTGCACAGTGTAGACAAGTCTTGAATTGGTCCTTTTTTCACAGACAATATAACTCTGTTTTTAACATTTACATCTAGAATTGGCTTTGTCAGAATGCAGTCGACAGTTCCTGTTCCCTCAGTTTCTTGCAGAAATGTATTCTGAGCACATCTGCTCTGATCTGCTTGTGCACAATGATGTCAGGTGGCTTAGCAAAGGAAAGGTGCTGAACCATTTCATTCCTCAGTGAATGTAAATGAGCCGCCATTCTTTTGCAGCACGTTAGATAAATAACTCATAGCAAAAGTTTGCTTTCTTTGTGTCTTTTTTGAACATTCTAAAGATGGAAAGTTAGGGTAGGGAAAAGATGGCTATCAATTTAGTAGAGGGTGTTTGAGGTAAAAGTTTTTATTTTCCTGTCTGATTTGGCTGGATTGTCCGCAGCTCCATGGCTTTCTAAGAGTGTCACCAGAAGTAGGTGTCACCTCTGGTATGGCAGAATTTCTCAGAAAGTTGAGAGAGATTGCAGTGAGATTCCATAGTTTCACTATAGGTGATACAATTTGCTCATGGCCAATTTTCAATAAAATCTGTGGAAGATTCATGTTGTAAAGCTAAAGAGGTCTTAACTTCTGTTGATACAATTTGCCCTCTTTGCCCTCTTTGGCATTAAAGCAGCAGACTGAAGGTACAAATGACTCTTGGAGAAGTGCCTGAAGTTGAATCAAATTGTTAGCGGTACTCCTTTTATGGTGATAAAGTGACATTGATCAAAGAGTTTGGAGAGTTGGGTCCCCGTGAAACCCTTGAGCACCATAATACGTCAACACTTGATTGAAGAGTGGGAAGTGAAGATTCGACCAAAGGTTCTGGTACTCGCTAGTACACTAAGAAAAAGTATGGTGGAACTTCTATCGTCACAATACACCAGGCGATCGACCACAGAGCTGTTTGATTCATGTGAAGATTCAAGTAAATGTGTTGGTACTCCTCAGTATATTGAGAAAAGGTGCTGGTCTGCTTCACCACTAGTACAGTTAATCAGAATCAGTATCCTGACATGAAGAAGCTAGCAGTATTCGAACTCGACTTTTGAGTCAACTACCCCTTGTGAGTCACGTTTCTCTGATATGAATGTCATAAAAACAACCACACATTGCTCTATAAGTAACAAGAGACTACAGCAACAACAACAACAACAATTTATTTCTTGTAAACGCCAAAATCACGCAAGGAGTGCAGCAATGGGCTTTAACAAGCCCTGTTTTTTGACGGCCCCCCCAACGAAGAAATCTTGGGAAAGGCAATTCAGAGAGAGACCCCCTTCCCAGGAAGGTTGGGTGTGCAATGGGTGTCAAAAAATGTGGTAAATACAACACACAAAAGAGAACAACAGTGCCCCAGAATGGCCTTTGACTCATTTAAAGCAGACTATGTTAACACTTCAAAGTTGAGACAGTGGAACTTCTCCCACTGTTGGAAATTTGTTAGAGATAAAGATTTACATCTGCACCTGTTACTTTAATTGTAATAAATTTCTTCACTTATCTACTTTAAGAGACTACCAAAACATAATTTATTTATTTTGTGTTAAAACCATTTCTGAAAATAAACTAAACTTTTCCTCATCGGAAATAAGAAAAAAATGGATTTGGCTTGCAAATATGCACTTTAATATATTTTCAAAGCTGCACTCATTTTTCTTATCATTGTTCATTGTTTTGTATATGTCTGATGAAAGTAAATGTAGTGTCCATTTTATATAATACATTTCATATCTTTGAAATTACATAATTTAAGAAGCTCAGATTCAGTCTACAATGCATGCAGCTTGCTCTACGTATATAACATTGCGATCACTGCTGTCATTTCCACATGGGCATACTGATCGGCCCAGCTCTCCCCTTTGTTTCCTCAGTGTGGCTCATTCAGAAATAAAACCCCACTATAGGTGTATTTACAGTAGGCAGTTAAAAAATATAATACAACCCCTCCAAATATTTGGTATTTTCCTGTATTAAAATCTGTAAATTGTGCGGATTTAAATGGCCTTTATTGCACTGATCCAAAGCACACAACAAACCACATGAATGATGTAAAACCATTTTATTTTGAAAAAAGAAATAAACACAAGCAAATTAATATGCAGTTTTCACCTATCATGACTGAAACACTGAACTGGTGCCTTCAAAATTATACAGCTCTGGTGAGCATTTTCAAAATCTCAATTTTCAGAGGTTAGAAACACTGGGGGAGTGTAGACGAAAGGGCAAAAATGGAGATTAATGTGTGTACTGTATGTGTGTTTTTAAATTTTAAAAGAGTAGTGTGGACAGGGTCTATGACTTGTACAGCAAATAACTGTCCAGTGTGGTTAAACTGCCTGGTGCTTAAAACTAGACATTGGGAAAGGTAGAAGAGGTTAAGGGCTTTGGAGTTTCCCATTTCAAGTTGTGAGGCAAAAGTGTGGTTTAATTTAGTCAGTGAACACATTGGTAGACTTTTAACAATCATCATGTAAGTGATGTGTCATTATTCCTTCTATGTCTCATGACTTTTTCCTCCATGGGTTTATATGGCATCAGTTTGCATATATTTATATATAATTAATGTTTAAATGGTTCATTCTTATTTTTGTTTACAGAAATTGTTAGTACCCGTCCACAAAAAAAGAAGAACCTACTATTTGAATTATTAAACTACAAAAAGTTATTTTTTATTCCATATTTAACCAAAGTCAGATTTTACTTTAGAGTTTTGATTCAACAAAATATTTCAAATAATAACACAAATGAAAATGACATGGACAAAAATGATGGGACCCTTAACCTAACATTTTGACGCACAACCTTTAGAGGCAATCACTGCACACAAGTGATTCCTGGAGCTCTCAATGAGATTTCTGCTCCTGTCAGTAGGTAGTTTGGCCCACTCTTCCTGATCAAACTGCTCCAGCTGTGTCAGGTTTAAAGAGGGTCTTCTCCAGACTGCGTACTTCAGTTCTTTCATAGATGTTCAATAGGATTCCAATCAGGGCTCACAGAAGGTCACTTCAGAATTGTCCAATGTTTTGTTCTTAGCCATTCTAGGGTGCTTTTAGCTGTGTGTTTTAGGTCATTATCCTGTTGGAGGATCCATGACCTGCAACTGAGGTTAGAGCATTCTGACACTGGGCAGTACATTTCACTCCAGAATGTCTTGATAGTCTTGAGATTTCATTGTTCCCTGCACAGACTTCAGCCACCCCATGCCAGATGCATCAAAGCAGTCCCAAACCATAACTGTGTCTCCTCCATGTTTCACAGCAGGTATGGTGTTCTTTTCTTTGAACGCTTCATTTTTGCGTCTCTGGATAAAGAGTTTTGTCTCATCTGACTAGGGCACATTTTCCAAGAGGTATTGCGGCACATTAATATGTACTTTAAAAAATTCTAGTCTATTTTTTATGTTTTTCTTTCAACAGAGGAGTCCTCCTAGGTGAGCCTACAGTCACTTAAAAAGTGATGGATGTTGTGATCAGACACTGATGGACCATGACCTTGGAGTTTAGCACGTATCTCTTTGGAAGCTGTCCTTGTTTTTTTGCCATTTTTACTACCTTCTGCCCATTCTGGGGTCAATTTTCCCGTTGTGGCTGCATCCGGGGATGTTGGCAACTGTTATTGTGTTAATGGATCTTCTTTTTGTTAGGTATGTATACTGTTAACCATGATGTGTGCGTATGCACATTGATAAAAGATCTCTCAGGAATAGAGCAAGTTACAAAATCTAGTTGTACAATAAAGAGCTGAAAAAGAGCTTACCTTACAGCATTTCTGTATTCTATTTAAGGTAAAATGTTGTAAGACACAACAATTGGTGATGGCAGTTTTAGTGAATCTTTTTTTTCAACACACTATCAAAACACAACTGAAATTGTCCGGAGCAATTGGAGAAACAAATCAAAAAAGAGGTGCATCCACCGAAAAGCTAACTACCCAGGCTATGCAGCACAAAGTTAAACAAATAAAAAAATGAACAGATTAGAGAGGAAAATGGCTGGATGTGTAGGGAAAATGGACAGTTTTGATAGGTCGGTGAAGGACTGGGCCACATATGTTGAAAGATTAGAACAGTATTGCCTGGCAAGCAAGATTAATGACAAAAAGAAAGTTGTCATGTTACTTAGCTTAATGGGAGCAAAAACCTACAATTTGCTTTGCAGTTTAGTGGTACCAGTGAAACCAGCTGAGAAAACATTCAACCAAATTGTGGAAATCTTGCATAATCACTTGAATTCTAAACCGCTTGTAATTGCAGAGCATTTTCACTTTCATAAATGTAACCAAATAAAGACGGACACCGTAACAGAGTATGTAGCAGAACTAAGAAAGCTCCTACAGCACGGTGACCTTGGAGAAAACTTGTAGGATTCTTTAAGAGACAGTCTTGTTTGTGAATTGCATAATGAAAATTACTCTTGACCAAGAGTACATTAACCCTGCCCCATGCCATTGAAATTGTATCGTCTTGCAGACAGCCCCTAAGGATACTCTTGAGCTGCAGCAGAAGATAGCAACAGAGTGTAACACACATAAATTGGAAGGAACACATGTGAGAAATGTGTCCTGCTACAGAAGTGGAAAAAAGACACAACAGCAACAGTCCATGATCTTTAAACTTATTGATAAAATTTGCATCTGTTGTCACAGGGACATCAAGCTGCTTGGAGATGGTCTAATAACTTTTGCCTTTAACATGCTTGTCTGTAATTTTCTTTCTGATCTCCTTAGACATCTCTCTCCTTTGTTTTCTCTGGTCCATGTTCAGTATGGGACACACAATGAAACCAAACAACAGAGTGACTACTTTTCTCCACTAAATTGGCTCAATGACTGATAACACGATTATAGAGATGTGTAATACTAATTAAAGAAAACATCTAGTTTGGAAAATTACTCAAATCCAATTATTTACGATCTTTTCTCGGGGTACCGACAAATATGTCCACTGAATTTTAGAATATCTTTGTATAATAAGCAGTACTTGATCTCTTTTCACTCTTGGCTTTCTTTACTCAATAACTTATCAAAGGTATGCAAGTATACATAGGGTAACTGCTTTTCATGTAATTACTTCCCAGGAGGCATACATTACTTTTTAATGAGCTCTAAGGGGACCATCAAATTTGTCCACATCTCTACTTCTCCATTTTGTGGTATGGTTTTGTATCTGTGGCCGACATAGAGAGCGCTGCTGAAGGCTGTGCAAATGAAGTAATCAGTACCACGATATAAAGATCAGCAGAAGAGGGTTAATGAATTCTGAATAATAACTCTGTACATTTGTTTTAATTTGCTGACTGATTCCTTCTGTTGCTGATCACAATTCCTGAGTACAATTTAATTGTGATCCTCTCTCTTTCTTTCTTTCTTTCTTTCTTTCTTTCTTTCTTTCTTTTTTTCTTTCTTTCTTTCTTTCTCTGTTTTCTTGCAACTACATTCCGCTACCTGAACACAATAGACTAGTCGTTCATTACCCAAGATAGTATGTAATCTAATTTTCTGTCTGAGTATATTAAAACAGGTTTAATTTCATACATTTGAAAGGCCAATCACAATCAGTCCCCCAGTTCTTTTACTTAGGGCTCAAACAACAGTACCCTCTTTTTCATTGGGAAACTGTATTTTAATCGCAACATTCGTAAACATCTGTTTGACAGCTGTCCAGTCTTGAGGGATAGTTCAGGAATTAATATCCAATTTTGAATACAGGAACACACACTATAACACCCATTCTTACATCACCCGGCACATTAATTATAAATAGTACACTGGTTCATTTAGAAGCTTTTCTGGTCTCAAGTGGCATATGGTTGTTGTCCACCAATGCTGAGCCAACAGATTCACGTTTCACTAAGCGCTACAATACCTTACTCTTTTTGGGTAAGGGCACCGAACATGGAGAATTTTTTTTTTAATTACTGGTTTTCCCGTTATTTAATGTCAGTCATCTTCCTAATTTAGAGAACACAATCACAAGATAGGTTGGGAGATTGAGGAAATAGCATCATAGTGTTTTTTATAGTAATATTTGGAAAAAGAGTATGCAGACCCCCAAGTTGTGCAGTATTTAGTACAATCATTATAATTAGGATCCTATTAGCTTTATTGTGGCTCAGTCTACCCTTTGCCCTGAGGCCTATTCCTCATGGGCTTTTTGTATTCTTTGTTCTCTTCGGAAATTGTGGAAGCTGTTGAGAACAATATCAACAAAAATCTATCCCAAGGATTTATCAGAATGTTTGTTATTCCTGTGGGAGCAAGAAGAATGGCTGTCTACGGCTCTATATTGATCTCAGAGCACTACTGCTAAGAATACCAACAACATCTTTTTTTAATTGTTACTTTAGTTATTCAGGTCTGGGAATTTGCCGTCTTCTCCAGACTTGATCCAAGGAGTGCAAATAATCTTATACTGTACATATTGCTGAGAAGGATGAGACAAAATCTGCATTTCACACAGCCACTGGGCATGGTGAATATGTAGTAATCCTCGATGAACTGGCTAACACTCACACCGATCTTCAGTTTTGTGTGATTGACATATTTGAAAATGTTTTTGAAAGCTTGTATCACTTTATGATGATATGTTTTGATTTTTTCCCATGTGAATCACATCAATGAGGTTTTACAGAAATTAAGAGCAAATGTTTATGCAAAATTGAAAAAATATACCCATTTATCTTTTTTGTTTTATTTTGTTCGGTATTCAGTGATCCAAGATTGATGACAATGACATGTGGACCTGATGTTGCAGGGACATGGCCACGGACTCTTAAAGGCCACATTTGGACTTTTATGTTTATTTGCTTAGCAGACACTTTTAACTAAAGTGACTTACAAAGGATGTCACAATAATGGAGTAAACATCAATCTGGGGGACTGTATTGGAGACCAGGGTTACAAGATAAGGTTCCAAAATTGATAACCATAAGTGAAGAGCTTAAAAGAAAATGAAAGTTGGCTACACTTTCTCCATTACAAGAACCTATCAAAGTCGTTATCAGTTAGAACAGAAATTCACAGAACAGGACAGTCTTCAAACACATTGAGGTAACCAAAAGTTTGGATGGAGCTGGGCAGCTCCTTCCACCAGCCAAGTGTTACACATGAAAAGAGTCTGGACTGAGATTTGATGCCATACAGAGGTGATATCACCAGATGCTGATCGCCAGCAAGCCTGAGGAGCATAGGGCCTCACACGTGCTTCCACAAGTGCAGACAGTGTCTATGTGGAAGTGCTGTCTGCCATTCTGAGCAATCATTTGACTTTGTACCAGGTGGTAAGCTTTGAAGAGTTAATATTATGGTAAAGTGCTCAATCCAGCATTAAAAATGATTCCCTCAAAGTGAAAACAAGAATCGAAGCATGCTTCCCAGTAAAGCGACATGGCTCATTGATTTTAATTATTTATTTCAATAGTTTGAATAATGTAGCGGGTGTTTACAGATGTTGGAAAAGCACTGCTTAAGTAAGTATACTCAGTAGTCACAGAGAATCCCATGTGGCTTGAGTGCAGAAGGGTGACAGATTACTGATTTCCCAACAAAATCCCTCATTCCTTGTCCAACAATTAATCTCATCTGTCTCATATTCACTCAAGGGGATCATGATTATAGAAGATGCCAATTAGAATCATTATCGTTTAATTTTGGAAGGAAAGTGAAAAAGCAATTTATTAAGTGTTGGTTAATTTGAATAGAGACAAAATTTGAAAGAGATGAAAAAGAAAAATCTACATGAATTAACTGATGACGAAAATGAGGTCATAAATAATAATTTAAAGAATAACATAGTTTAAATGTCAGTACAGTAAAATGGTGTACAGTTAATGCAAAGCGATTGTTTGCATTATTTAGTCAGTTTTATACTTCCATCCAACTTGAAAATTATGCCAGTAAAATTAAATCATTACAGAATATTTGTAAAACCCAGTCTTAAGTGTCCTGCACCACAGTACTGTAGCCATCTACAAAATATGATGGTTGAATATAAAGCTTAAATCCAATTCAGGGACCCAGGGTGCTGGTTTTAACTCCAGTAGGATCGAGCACAAGGCAGGTAGTAGATGTGGGCAGGACGCTCACTCATATATTCACACTGGGGAAAATTGAAAGTTACCAACGAACCTAATGAAGGAGTAACACAGACATGGAGAGAAAAAGTGGAAACTGGGCATAGGATTTGAACCAGGATGATGGATCCTAGTGCAGAGCAAAACTATTTGTGCAAAGCTGAATCTGCATTAGAACTCAGTGTTTCACTTCACAAAATAAACTGCATTTTGCATTTAGCGAAATTTTGTACCATTCACAGAAGAAGACAAAGAGCCTCATGTATAATTCCTTGTGTAGAATTCACACTAAAACATGTGTGGTAACTGGCCCAGACACAGACAGGTGGAAACCGTAGGTACAAAACCCAAAACACGTTTATTCATATTCACCAATTACAGGGCACACACAACCCCAAAACTCCCCCAAAGTCCAGGCCTCACAATGAGTCTCTCTCCTCTTCAGGCCGCCTCCACTCCTCTCCTCAAAGACTTTGTCTACTCCACTCCCAACTCCAGCCATCGAATGGAGGGAGGCGGCCCCTTTTATACACACCCGGATGTGCTCCAGGTGCCTCCCAATTAGCTTCTGCCGGCACTCCCCAGTGTGGTCGGAAATACCGGCTGCACACCCAGAAGCACTCCGGGTGTCCCTGGTCGTCTTCCCCCCAGCACTTCCGGGAGTGGCATAAGTGCTGAGGACCAGGGCTCTCCAGGAATCGGGGCGCCCCCTGGCAGTGACCACGGGCCACTATAAGGTTGAGCTTCCAAGCTCAGTTCCCGTGGTCCCCAAAGCCACCAGGGCCGTCGCCCCCTCATGGTCTGGAGGAGGCATAAGCCCTCCTCCATTCCTTCTGGGCATCCCGACTGGGTACCACCCCCAGCAACACGCCACACATGACATACGGACAAAATTAGAAATGTGCATATGCACAAAAATATTCAGATGCATACATCTGTGTTTAAGCAAAGTTCCACACACTTTCCCTTTATAGAGCCCAATGAACGTGAATTTTAACACACATGCACACACCTACATCCCCACCATGACTCCTCCCTGAATTTTGCGTATTTGATTATGCAAATAAATTTAAATAGCCCCTTCCGTTCAGTGTTTTGTTAAAAGACAATGGCAAAAGCGTGTGTAAAAAAGAAGAATTAACGTGGATGCAAAATGGAGGCCCTGCTCAGTGAAGTGGAGTCAAGAAAAAATGAACTATTTGGTGGCTTAGGCTGTGATATAAACAACAAAAGGAAATTAATGGAGTGTTACAGCATAGCAAAGACACTCAAAAGTTTAGGTTCAGAAAGTGCCCAAAATAAAAAAGAAGAGGTCAGATATCGAAGTTGATAGGTTTGCAGGTGTCTGAGCGTATTAGGGCCACAGAAAAGAAAAATAATAGGGAGACAGTGAAGAAAAAAGAGGTCTATGTCGAGACTAAAGTTGAAATGTTGAATTTAATCTAAAAATTTCCACTTTAATCTCATAGTTTATTTTGTTGTTAAAGTAGAACCCCATAATCTTCATTGTAAAATCGATGTTAAATTTACTAGAGTTTCTCAAATCCCATCATAAGTAAAGTAGCAAAATGCTTCGTATTCTATGTGCTCCTCAACCCAGTCGTTAATCACTATGTGCTTCTTCAATGAGCTATCTCTTACACCGACAGGAGGGCACAGGCAGTAATTGCCACACAGAATATATTACATTAATGAAATTACAGCTCTCTGAACATTTTAGAATACTAAGAAGTATACTTGATGTCATTTTCTTGAAATGCATTAAAGCATGTATTAAACACGTTGGGGGTATGGTGGCACAGTGGTAGCGACGAGCTGGCGCCCCATCCAGAGATTCTTCCTGACTCCCGCAAGCTGAGCGTATAGAATTTTAATCAATACATGATGTGATGTTACAATTTAATACAAGTATATACTTACGAGGTGTGGCAGAAAAGTAATGAGACTGATTTTTTTTTATTTTTTTCAAACATCAATGTTATCCCCTTCAAAGTAGTTCCCTTGGGCAGCTACACACCGATGGAGACGTTGTTCCCACTGTTGGTAGCAGCGCTGGAAGTCTTCAACCGGTATGGTCTTCAGCATGTCCATTACACTTTTTTGGATGTTTTCTAAAGTCCCGAAATGACGTCCTTTGAGGACATTTTTCAGTTTAGGAAAAAGGAAAAAGTCACACAGACTGAGGTCAGGTGAATAAGGGGGCTGGGGAACCACAGGAATGCCTTTTGAGGTCAAAAATTCTGTTATGGAGAGGGCAGTGTGACATGGGGCGTTGTCATGATGGAGCATCCATTTGTTTGCAATGTCTGGTCTCACGCGAATGACCCTTTTTCTGAGCCTTTCAAGGACATCTTTATAAAAAACTTGGTTGACAGTTTGTCCTGGAGGAACAAATTCTTTGTGGACGATTCCCCTTTTGTGAAAAAAACAAATCAGCATTGATTTGATCTTCGATTTGCTCATTCGAGCTTTCTTTGGTCGAGGAGAGTTTGCAGTGTGCCACTCCTGACTTTGCCTCTTGGTCTCAGGATCGTATTCAAAAATCCATGATTCATCACCTGTGATCACACGACTAAAGAAATCTTGCTCATTAGCGATTCTGTCAAGAAGATCAAGACACTTGTTTTTTCGATTGTCCTTCTGCTCAATTGTGAGGTTTTTTGGCACCATTTTGGCACAGACCTTTCGCATGTGCAAATGTTCAGTCAAAATTTGATGAACGGTAAATCTGTTCAAATTTAATTGTTCACTCAACATTCTTAATGTTAAACGACGGTTTGATCTCACAAGAGTGTTCACACGTTCGATGTTTTCATTGGTTTTCAAAGTTGAAGGCCTCCCTGAACGGTGTTCATCTTCAACGTGTTTTCTGCCTTCCAAAAATGATTTGTGCCAGCGAAAAACTTGAGCTCGGGATAAAGAATGTTCCCCATAGGCCTGTTTTAACTTTTCAAACGTCACACTTGCCGATTCTCCAAGCTTAACACAAAATTTAATGGCACAACGTTGCTCCAAATTCCGCTGTTCCATTTTGCGTGACGCACAACCAAAAACACAACTTCGCTAATAGCAGTCACAAAAATCACGTAGTTAACGGAAGGAGTTGAAACCCGCACTGAGCTATGGGAGGGTACTGATACACGTGCTCTATCAAGGACAACAGCGCAGCGTTGCCAGATCGCTTGCAGTGTTGCCAGTCTCATTACTTTTCTGCCACACCTCGTATATGAAGTTGTAACAATGACCTATTAAACATAAGAATAAGAACTGAATGTAACTAAAGCGTTAACTAAAAGTTGTTTTAAGCCTAGGCATATGAGGCTTTTCCCTCATCTTAGAGGAGCCACCAAGATAGTTGCTAAGGGTAAAATGAAGTAGATGAGTAACAAACACCCATCTAGAAAGTGGAAAAAAACTAATGGGAAAGCCCAAACACGACTCCCATGAAGCAGTGCTAAAAGCAATAGAAGAGTCCGCAGATCACCCCATTTACAAGACAATATTCAGATTAATGGGACAGTCAAACAGAATCAGATTACAAAGGTGACACTCACTGATTGGATGAAGCTCTGCATATTATGCATATTAAGAGTCAGATGACATGAGGTACTGGATGAGGTAATGTAACAGAAAAGCATAAAGGCAGATGAATTGTTTTCTTGATTTCTCACTCCATGGACTGAGACATTTGTGCATACCTGTGTACAAATAAAGAATTCTTCAGTATTTTCATCTGGTCTCCAAGTCCTTCTGTTTCTTTCTCCACGTAACCAATCGCCACACAATAAGCATCTATTGTATCTTTTTCCAGATGAGAAAGGAATGAAGAATCCATAAGAGATGTGAAAAGGGTCCTGCAGCAGGCAAAGTTTGGAGAATGTGTCTTCCAGAGAACGGAGAGACCACCTGATAATATTCTAAACTCACCTCACACTATTCTGTAGTCTCTTGCAGTCAGCCAGGCATGCAGCTGTGCTACTGTGGCTCCTGTGCTTTCAGAGGCCATTTTCAGCCCCAGAATCAGACCCCAGAGTAATCCTAGGAAATAGCCGTGGACTGGGGCTTATAAGGCATTCCTTACCATTCTCTACCTATTGAGTGTGAAGTCGGGAGATGAATTGGGGGGTATTGTGAATGTTTTATTGTGTTACAATATTAGGTAACTGGACAATCACTTCAACTAGTACACATGAACTCATCTGCATAGGTAGGCCTTTGAGGATTGCCCAAGATATTTGCACTACTTTTTATACTTTGGCCAAAATTCACAGGGAATATCTGCATACTTTTCTGTAGTTAATCTGAAATGTAATACTTGTTACTGAAGCTCCATGGAACAATTAATTTCCTAGTGCATGTACACTTGTTCCTCAAAATGGTGTCATTCGGCGATGTGTATTATAAACAAATGGCTGTTTCTGAACTTTTTGTGGCAGAAAAAGAATCAGTAATGAGTTTTCAAATGTGGTTAAAAATGATGTACAGAGATGTGGCTGTGGATTTTCCTCTTTCATATTTCCATCTCTTTGGAGCCGTCAATAATGCCATTTGTGAGAAAAAGGTTTGCAAGAAACGAGAAGTGGCTGTGAGTGCAGGATTCAGACATTTACACGAAGGAGATTCTCGCTTTTGTTTCTCATTGACTGAGATTATATAGAGCAATTGGACATGTAGCAAATGCATCTGGATTTCCTACTGAGTATTTCAATCACTTTTCTGTGTAGAAGAGGCTGCAAGTGTTATTATTTTAAAACTCCTTTTCTTTGTGTGTAGCTCTCTCATTTTTCTGTTGATTATTTAAACACACTATTCTCTGTATATTCAGCCCACATTGAAATCATTCTATATTCAGAGGTACTATAAGTAGGCCCTCCATTGTATATAAAAGTAACTGAATAAAAACTTGAAGCCATATCTTTGAGTTAAGCAGGAGATGCGGCAATTTTTGTTAACATTGAGAGGAAGGAATTTATCAGAGAGAGAGTGAGCCTTAACATGGTGTCAGTTGAATCTTGATCTTCTCTAAATCTGGATTAGAATTAGGGTGAAACAGATGAAGGACAATGAGATAAAATCATTCCTCAGATGCCCTGTATGAAATATAGAATAGCTCACTTGCTCCAAAGTGATAGTGACAGCTTGGGACATCAGAGAAGAGCCTCTTTGACCCGTGATGGTTGCTGACCTTTCAAAAATGATCTTGCAATGCTAAGGCTCAGTAACAAATAACCAATTCTGCTGATTGGTTTCTATTATGGCCTTTAGGGAGGCGTATCAGTGCCCCAAAAGCTATACACAACTAACAAGAGACAGTCCCAAGTTCAAATGAAGTTATTTTATTTAACAGAAGTACCTCTTTACAGGGTTCTTTTCAATCCACAATCACAATTCCATCTTTTCATTCCTCCTCCACTCCTTGTCCTTCCTCACCCCTGACTCCAGTCTTTTTGGTGAGGCAAAGTGGCTCCTTTTATGTAAGACTCATTCCACAGCATTACACCCAGGAAGCACTTCCAGATCCAGAAGAACCTCCTTAAACTAGAGAGGCCCTCTCTCAGCAGCTACTCCTAGCAGCACCCATGTAATTCAACAGGACTTCCAATACTGCTATGCAGATGTTAATACTGGGAGCTCCACCTAGAGATCCGCACAACCACAGGAGTATTGCTGGACTCTCGGGACCCGATGCAATTAATTTTGACTCAGGACTGATTATCAGTATTGTGGGTGGGAGCGGGAGGTTGACACCCATGTGCGGGTGAGAGCTAAAGACTGGGAAATTATAATTAAAATATTTAAAAAAGAACACACATTCTCTCAAAATTGACATGCCTGTGAGATGGGCAGAGCATACACAATGCATTTTCTACCCCAGAGCGCTAGATAGCAGCCCCCCTGGGTTGCACTGGTGCCTCGTTTTCCCACAGGGCAGCATGGGACATGGAGTTCTTCGACTCAGCTCTGTTGTGTTCTGTGTGTGCCACCAGAGGGTGCTGCAGGGACTAGGGAGTCCTATTTCATGGGATTTCTGTCTCACCCAGAAGTGCTTTCGGACCATGTGTATGGAAGACTGAAAGTACTCAGGGGTTGAAGATAAAAGGTGCTGCCTGTCTCAGATGGATGAGCTAGAGTCGGGAGGAAGGTGGACAATTCTTGCGAGGAGGAGTGGAGGAGGCAGTGACCCAGAGGAAGAAGACAAAGAGTTGTGCCTGTGCTTGTACTTTATTGTACTTGTGGTTGTGGTAGTGGAAACCCCTTGATAAGGAAGAGTTTCCTGAAATAAAATACTCTTTGTGTTTTTAACTTGTGTCCATGCCTCTTTGTTTTGGGTGTTTGGGAAGGTGGAGTACCCCCTGGTGTCCACAACATGCATATGTATATATTTGCCTAAGCAGTTATAACACATGCATATACTGTCTCACACACAACCTTTCCAAGATGGCAGAGCTCAGAGACAGCTTTATATCCACACCGGTGGAAACAGAATTAAAAATGGAGAGTACTAAACTACAAAACTCAGTAAACGGAAGTCTGACATTTTGCAGTCATTTTCAATTGTTAGCGATGACGAATGCAACCAACTGCTGTTTGCTTTCTGTGATAAATGTGCGAAGGGGGTGGCATGTACTGGACACAAGTCAGGCACCTCTGGCTTACAGCACCACGATTGTACAGTAGCAAAGGGTCAAACTAAAATGACATTCTTGCCAAACCTGTTAAAAGTAACAACTAATGCTCAAAGCAAAGCACTGCATTAATGTGTGGATTTTGTTTGCCAGGATATACGGCCTTATGACACAGAGTCAGGTGAGGGCTCTATTCATCTTGAGCAGTACCTGGTTGACACAGCAGCCAAAACTGGACGGTCTGGAGTTTAAAGATAGTCTGCCCCATTCGATGTCTGTATCATGGCACATGGTAGAAAAAGCCAAAAACTGAGAAAAGAATATCGTATAAGACATACTGGAGACTGTTAATAATCATGTGCTGTCACAACTGATATTTGGACCAAAAACTTTGAGAAAACCTCTTTCATATATGCAGCCATCCATCATGTTAATGAGAACTACAATCTTGCAACCCTGTTCGAAGCAAGTACGATTAAAACAGATAAAAACATTTG
Source organism: Polypterus bichir lapradei (assembly GCA_026402145.1). Classification (NCBI taxonomy): domain Eukaryota; kingdom Metazoa; phylum Chordata; class Cladistia; order Polypteriformes; family Polypteridae; genus Polypterus; species Polypterus bichir. Next base: position 53,082,794 of record JANRMT010028174.1, on the reverse strand, counting down.
TACTTTACTGTTTGAAAAACTTTTTGGAATTGATTTCACTCCTGGCAAATAAGATTGTGTTTATTACAGACTGAGGAGCAAACACGATTGCTAGCTTACGCAACTACACCAGATTAAACTGTAGTGCCCACATTCTCAACATGACTCTCTAAAAGTTATTGTACCAGCAGTGATGGAGAAAGCACTTGAAGTTGCACAGCTTCTGGCTTATGTAAAAAAAATTAGTCAGGTATATCAAACATACCGGACAACGAGGCAAGCTTATGAGATCACTCAAACAGTCCATGGAGACAAGATGGAAGTCTAAATTCAATATGCTGGATTCAGTATTACAGCAATTTGACGATTGGCCACATCAACAAAAAGATGCTCACAACTGTGGTCTCTTTTCTGGAGAGATGCGACGACTGATTTAGAATCAGATATTACAACTGTAATGGCCTGTCTAGTACTACCATGGGCAGTGAGACTGGACGAGCACTGCAAGGCAGTGACAACTAAACCTATACTCGGTGAAGTCGCATTCATTTGAGCTTGACATCTGAAAGAACTTGTCAACTAACTGTTCAGCACCAATTCCTATCCGCATACACTACAAAGCAGCAACATTTTTCAGGCCAAAGCTTCTGTTTGTATATCATTTATTTAAGAGGAACGCAATTGCACAGAAACAAGAATAGATTTGTAATAATTTGTAATATTTGCACTGTAATGGAAGTGCACTAAATCAAAGAGTGTAGTGAAGTTCACTGGACAGCTGTTAGTAACACCCTCTTTCCTCACAGAATTTACGAGCAGACGCAGTGATGCCTCTACATTCACAGTGCTTTGCTTGGTTACTGTGTGCTTGTATTGATAAGGACAAAGTAAGCGAGTAAGCTGTTAAAAAAAAGTATTATTTTATACAGCTCCAATACTTTTTCAAAGTGGAGAGTATTTGCTAATAATAATATTCTGACTAGAAAAGCTTATATTTTAATCGAATATATGCGACTTGTACGTAGATAGCTCCTACCCTCTGTGTCAGAACATCACATTTTTCTGGGAAGAACATCAATTAATAACATAGACCATACTTTATTTCAATATAGAATAATAAGTGATTGCCTATTTACAAAGCTTTGACAGGACACCGCTCTTTTTTGTTCTTATCTGTGAAAAAGACATGCGGACCTGTGCTCAGAATTTTTTTTATTTAAGTCCTATTGGAAGATCTGTATTAAATACTGACAAAGCAGAATCATCTGGGCCAAAGAGAGGAAAGCTTCAGCCACCACCATGTACACGATCATGTTAAACAGGCTTATCAAACATACAGGACTTTTTTCCTTAGTGGAAGCAATGTGTTTTTGAGGGCAGGAGCGAGATAAAAACGTTAGGGTGTGGGCAGGAGTGGGGCACATAAGGCCAAGTGTATGCAGGAATGGGCAGGCACAGGAAGGAGAACTCATCTTTTTTTTATTTTTTTAAACCCTGGCTCAGGTGCAAAAAAATCAGTTTCTCACATCCATCCAGAGGGATGCTTCCATCTACCATACTTGGTGGCAGTCTCTCTCTGTCCTTCCATTATTATTAAGAAGCCTATCCATCTACAATATGACCTTCCATTATAAAGGCTTCCTAGTCAGGAAAGTAACCTTCAGTCCGGGCTGGGAATGCAAGCCACCCCGTGTTGTCTATGACTCCCTACAATGAAAGAAACTAAAATGGTTGATCCCAAGGCTTGAAGTAATAGTTCACCAGGGATCACACATAGCTTCGTAGGAATGAACTTTTCTGGGCAGAGAATGATCTCTCTGGGTTAAGAGCAGAGTAGATAAAAGTTTGCTTCTGGCTGTAGAAGGGTACATTACTTTTGACACTTCTTGTGTGTACGTTTTACTGAAGTTTTTTTTTAAAGTATTAGTTTGGGTGAGATGTTTGTGATGGGTCACCACATGATTGTATAATTAAGCCATCTTCACCCAAGTGCAAATTCCATGTGGAGTGATACAGTACATCACCCTGTGTTTGGCGTACTATTTATTGAGGTAAAATGTTAAACATCACCATTGAAGCATCACAGAGAGCTTTCATTTTTATGGCATTAAAATACAATAAACATTACCCACCACACCATCTCCCCTCTCATAATCAGTGAAACAATCAAACAGAAATGACGGACAAGCAAAGACACATATAAGACAAGCTTGTGAAGTGAAGGCACTGCTGAGCTGGCTGGAAATGTTAATATCAGAATAAATGATGAGGAACAAGTCTGTCAGGATTTTCGGAGTGTTATGAAAGGCGAGTAAATATTCTTATATAGTTATCATATATACAGTGCCGCGGCAGTGTTGTATTCTAAAAGGAGTTTCGGTGGACCTGGACATCTTGTTGGTGGCTCAACGTGTGTTCAACATTACAGCTTTTCATTGCATCTGCTGTAACATTTTTTTAAATTTAACATGGTTAGGTGAAGCAGAACCTTGTCTGTTTTAAAGAGATCTGACAAATTACACTCTACTGACAATGTAAAGGCGAAGTCTGTTCGGTTTAGACATGCTACAGACAATCAGTATGTCATCAGTTGGTCGAATTAAACACTTAAAATTTAACTGTTCCTCGAATTAGATCAGACTTATCATATCACTCGTATGAAACACAAACAGTGCCAATATTTTCTAGGAGTAACTACAAAAGTAACTTCAAAGTTTGCTTCAGGCTTTGATACTCTTTTGAGTTTTATTGGCTTGATCCCCTGTCCATGGGAGGTATTTTCTGCGAAAAAGGAAATGAAAATTAAAATCATAAAATGATAATGCATTATCTCTTTTGCAATTTCATTTCCAAAGTCTACACACAAGAATGCTGCAAAAATTAAAAATGAAATGAAATAATACCATTTGTAATTTCATTTTCAAAGTCTACATGCAAGAATGCTGCAAAAATTAAAAAAAAATGAAAGAACAGCATTTGCAATTTCATTTTCTGCCTGAACAGCAATGAAGCTGAAAAAATGAAGAGTAAAATGGAAATAAGCACTGGCTGCTCTTGCTGTTCAATGAATTTTCATTTTCCACTTTGTTTTCAGTTTCAAGTTCTCAACATGCAAATACAGAGGGACAAATGGGTGGGGCTTTGCACCTCGATTTCCCACACTTCTTAATCCTGTGAGCTTCACATAAAACCATCTCCCAAAATCTGAAGACCATGCATAATTGTAGTTCTGAAGTAATTAATGTGCTATTAAATGACGATACTTAACAAAAATTAGCCGTTATTACGTCATAATTTATATTTATTTACACTGAAGTTGAAGTGGGATGCTTTGTGTTTTTGTTTTTTCGTAGTATTACCCTCTACAGTTTTCAACACCTCCTCCTCCATCCCATACCCCTGTAGTTGATCGATGACTGGGAAACCTAGCGAGAATGAAGCTGCTTTCATTAACTGTAATCTGTTACATTCCATTAATGCACAAATCATCTGTGATACCATGATACAGCTAAGAAACATTGTGGCCTGATTCAGCCTGTCATTCATTTATTTTGAGACAGAGTAGCTTTGATAGATGTGATGGTGCTGTACGTAGTGGCTGTCATGTTGGTAAGGTAACTGGCTGAGCCCTAAGTTTTCGTATGGCCTGTACTAGTCATTGTAACAGCAATCATGTCATTACATGTGCCAAGTAATAGCAGCTACCCACTCAGATGTTGGTGTTTAATGCCTTTTCCTAACCCCAGAATGCAGAGGAGAGGTGCTATAATGCCATGCATAATCTTGTGCTCTCAGCCCGATACTCTTGAATGAAGGTGGCGGGGTCTCGATGCATCAGGAGGGAGCTTCTGTACCAGCCAATGATGTTCTGAAGCATCGCGATTGCATATGTATGAGGCTGATTAGCATACTCCATATATGGATGTTTCAGGGTGGCGTTTAACACACATTCTTGTACGCATATTTACAAGGTGATTGTAATTTATAAAGGGTATAAATGTGCATATGCCAGGTCTAATAAATCTGATTTTTTTTGGAAATACGCATTTTAGTGTTTTTGGGTTTGTGCATATTTTCATGCTTGAAATCACACAAAATTTTATGAATAAGGCCCCTTGTCCTTTTCTTATAAAACACTTTCCTGCCTCAGTGAGATAGAATAGAGCCCTGTTAGTCATACAGTGACCCATAGGAACACTACTAAAGTTGACATTTTGTATTGAGGCGTTGTCTAGTTCATGGGCTGTGGAGAATTGGTTAATATTATGGTTATTATGGCTAAGCTGGTGGCATGGAGAGGATCCTTATGCAGCTTTAATATTCTCTATAAAATGTCAGGTTTGATGAATTCAATTACCATTCAGAAACTGACTTGACAGTTTTCAAACAGACAATGATCTTTATTAAGATGAATCATTGCTGTGCAGGCGTTTGTCTGGATTAAGTTGATTTACAGAAGGGAAATGTATGACCTCTGCCAAATATTTTGCAAGATCAGGTAAGTGTAAGTATTAAGCAGTACTGCAAAGACATTTGAGGGGGTGTCTAAGAAACATAACTGAAATTTATCATCTTTTCTTTTGAATTAAAAACTTTAAGTAGCATAAAGAGTTCAGCCAGTCTATTGTAATCATTTAGGATTTTCTCCATTATGGTGATATCATTGAGCACTGGAGATGGCACATTTTCTTATTTACTATCTTAAATTACACCATATGGTTATTTTTGGCTTGTTAATATTTTAGTCATGTCTACCACATAATTTAAATAAGTATTACAGTGCTCTAATGGGTGTAGAAATTTATATATCAGGTAAACGTCCAAGCTCAGTGGCCTTTCAATTACTTTCCTTATCCAAGAAATTGGTTCACTTTGATTTCTCATTATTGATTCAGCTAGCTTTACTTTCAGAGTTAATTCCTGCCCATCGCCTCATGACTTTGAATATGAATGGCCAGAGAATGAGAGGATTATGAATTCATTTTTCTTATCGAGTTACCCCCAATTTACTTCAGGAGTCTTTGACCTTTTACTGCAGCAATGGATGCAAGCCTACATTTAATATTGAAAATAACTTCTTATACTGTAACCCACACAGTAATGCTCAAAATAGGCAATTAAGTGTCGCTTGACAAGGCATCTGCATATCTTGTCCAATTCCTAAAACCCAATGAATGTGTAGAAAACATGCAAAGTCTGCATTTTACAAATCCTACCATATTTTTAGATACAAATCCTTTTGTATCTGAAGCTGTGAGTTTAAAACTGTTTTTACATTGTATGGCTGACTTGGGTATTTTTCTTAATTTTCAGCAGAGTATCAAAAGAAACTGTCCATTTTTAGCTTAAACTAATATAACCCACACCTGCTGTCTTTATTTTCTCCATATGTGTCTTATTACATATGCTGTCTGCATGCTATTTCACAAATTGAAACAGCAGCTGTTACCCAAAGAAACTTTAACTCCTTAAGAAATCATTACATTTTTGAACATTCAGATGAAATAAACTTATTATGTGTTAGGTGCAATACAAAGTTGCATCCAACCATCTATTCTTTAACATTTAGTTACAAGAAACTTACACTAGCCTGGAAGTAATCGACATAAGTGAGCATCCAGCCCATAAGGGAGTTAATTGAGACATTCCTTGTGTGATTTTGGGCTATTTGTTGGGCTAATTGTTGTTGTTATGTTAAAACTCCTGCTGTTTATGGAAAGAATGCTGAAATACTGGGTGGGTGCACAGAACTTATGGAAAGATGAAGAAAGAATTCTTCTTAGAGAGAATGAGAAAATGAATGCCATATATAATCACGTATAAGTCGGGTCTTGAAACCTGAAAAATCGATCATAAAATCAGACCCCGACTTATACACCTGTTCAAAAATGGGACACTTAATTTTTTTTTTACATCTTGCCTCCTCCAATCTCACATCAGTTTCTCAGATGCATCGAATTTTGTTGCAGCAGTGCAGTTACCAATTTCTTTTGCTACTTTAACAACATTTAATTTAAAACCAGCTTCATATTTTCTTCTGATTGAACGCTCCATCACAGATAAGGGATTCTCATATGATAAAGGTGTATGAGGGTGTGAGATACAAAAAACACAAATCAGTGCAAATGTTGCTTCGGAATAGTTTGGGCATTACGGTGTGGTCACGTAGGCACAATAGAAAGAGAGAGAGAGTGAGAGAGAGGTTAGGAGCATTGCCGCACCCACACAGAATAAAAAGGCAGTGTGCTCAGTGGTTACTCTCTCAGGTGGGCATTAGCATATCATAATCTCTTGGACCAATAGCATACGTTTTCCGTATTCAAGTTAATACAACCAACATTATATATATATATACTAGCAAAATACCCGTGCTTCGCAGCGGCGAAGTACTGCCTTAAAATTTTTATTAAGAAGAAAATGTAACCTTTTTAAACTGAGGAAAATATGCCAATAATTATTTGTTAAGGATCTCTTTGTATACCATGTTGTCAGTTTGGCCCTCCGGTTTTAATATGACCAAGCTGTGTGCTGAGCTTACTCTTGAGCATGTAACTTACAGTTGGCCATGTGAACAGTAATCTTGTCTCAAATCTCACAGCTTGGATTGCTGCTGTCATAATCGGTTTGAGTTTCATGGTTTGTTTCAATTACAATTTCAATTTCAATTACGATAGTATTTGCAGGATTTGTTGTGTTGAAGTGACAT
>JANRMT010028174.1:53044028-53058014 GCA_026402145.1 Polypterus bichir lapradei | reverse complement strand
GCAGACTTTCAGCTTTAATTCAGTGGGTTGAACAAAAAGATTGCATAAAAATGTGAGGGAACTAAAGTATTTTTTTATTATGATTATTACAATAGCTTTATTAACTCAATAGCTTTATTAACTTTATTATCTCAAAAGAATGCCATAATGGCACAGTGCACTTAGATACAATCTTTTAACTGTTCCAATTCCCTGCCTGTTGTACTCACAACTGTAAACTTATTTTTGCCCAACTCTGTATATACTGTCACACACGTGTGCATGGAAGGCAGCTAAAGGACTCAAATGAGGGTAATTTCACTCCAGACTAGGAGGTGGCGGAGTGCACTAACCCTTTCTCTGTTTCCATTGCAGACCAGACACAGAAAATTCTGCCTGGCCCCAATGACGCAGCTTCCGGTTCCGATCCCGATGACCTCATTTCCGGTTTCAACTCTACTGAACTCACTTCTTCTGCCTGACCATGAAACAGCCATTTTGTTTCATCCAAGTCACTTCTATTTTGGACTCATTGTGACCACAACTGCTTGAATCTTTTTCATCTTTTCAAACTCAACCTATATTAAATGGGGCGGATATTCCAAACCTTTTTGTGGCGATTGTCTGTTTATTTCACAATACACTGTACACATGTTTTCAGTTTGTTTAGAGTCTAAAATCTGGCGATTAAAGATTTTTAAAACTAAGAGAAGAAAAGCTCAGTGTTTAATCACTGACGATAAAGCCCAAGAGAGTTTACAGTCATCGATCATACATTTCTAGAGTGACAATTGAAAGTGTTAGAAAGGTCATGCAAGCCCTCAGCTCTGGATTAAATGGCTTTTCAGATGAAATTGGTGCTGTTTCATTAAGAAAATTGGCCTTTTTCTCATTATGCTGACAATCTCCTGATTTTGGACCTTAAACAGATTGTGCACATATGTAGGCTTTCTCACCCTCTCTGAGGGCTCGCGTGCTCTACAGCTCTATGTCCAAGTGGGCACAGTATTAATCACACTCACCCACTTGCCAACTTCATCATATATTATGGAGGAATTTATCAAGATTCAAATTTTGGATCTGCTTATTTTGTTAACTTTAAAATCTCTTGGCACACAACAGTGATCCTGACAAACAGAAAGTGCAAAAGCAGAAGATACAGTAGTAGAGATAATATTTAACCCTACTTGGTTTCTTTAAAAGAAGGCTTATGTAGCTGCTTCGTGTTGTCCTACAGCACTACTTAATCAGAGCCTGATGTCATAGATTTTCTGATTCACTCTTGTATTACCTTGTTGGCAAATTATTAGGTTTCTGTGAAATCTATTTTGTTGAATGCCATTATCCAGCAAACACTTTTTACAATTGCTATTTAGTGAGCGTTAAGGTAATTCCATTTTCTACTTATTGTGTGCCCTTGTCAATAGAGGCTAATCTACAGCAAATGACACATTGCTTGTCTAAACCTTATATTACCAACTCTTTATTTATACCACATACTCATTTCATCAGATGGAAAGCAGGCCCTTCAATTCAAACTATTACAGTTTTCAAGCTAAGAATGGCATGCTTTCACAGAAGACTCATGTTAAACACCCATTAGTGGGCAGTGTTCTGGTGGCGACTGGCAACAGAATTGTCTTGCATTGTGTTTTGTAGCTTTTTTTTTCTCTACATTGCCTATTCTATCTTAATTCATCCCCATAGTTACTGTGATTTTAACATTGCAATCGACAAGTTCAAGAGTTTAGGGTGCTCATTTTTATCTTTGTTGTCATTTGACCTGAATTCTCCCTACTGGCCCTCCATTTCAGCCTACTTAGATTGCACACAGAAGACAGTATCCGTTTAGGTGGAATTTATCTGAATACTCATCAAGTTTCTCACTGAACCTAATGTCCATTTTTACTTTAGTGACTTGTTTTAATGTAAATGTAATCACAAAAGAGCCCAAAAGATGGAGAAAATAAGGCCTTCTAGAAAAAGTAAAGGTGATTTAAGTTTCCTGACTACTTCTTAATAAGCTTTTTCCACTTTTATGTGGAGTTGCTATTTTGGACCACCTTTCTTCACTGCCCCCTTTGGTATCCCCTCACCTGATACCCATTTCTCACTTAGATCCCCCTTCATACAGCCTGTCCACTTAACCGTTTGGTTGTCTTCTTCTCTTCTGTCTCGTCACCTCCATAATTCTTCTGTCCACACTTTCTCTTCTCATTACTGACATTTGGTAAATTTTCAGTCTTTAAATAATAAACTTTAAAAATATGTGCACTTTCAGTCTAATTACAGAGATTCATGCATTATGGCATTTAAAGAAATCTGTCTAAATCATTTCTGATGACAAAATGGTCATCAATTGTGGGAGGTATTTCCTGCAAAAATGAAAATTATAAAATGAAAATGAAATAACCCCATTTTGCAAATTCACTGGTGCCAACTGCTGCTCAATGAATTTGCTTTTTCCACTTTGCATTTTCATTTTCAAGTTCTCAACATTCAAATACCGTGGATCAATGGGCGAGGTTTTGCCCCTTGATTTCCCAGAATTCTTTGTCCTTCTTAGCTGTAGAGCCACTTCGACCGATAGAATACTTGTCACTTCAACTGTGTTTAATTCATGTGATTTTGGTCTTTTCACCGCTTTACTGCGAGCAACTCTGTACAGTTGCACGGGCTTTTCCAACTAGAGCGGCAAAAGGCAAGCAGTCCTTTTAAAGATAACGAGCCACTCAAAGAGCCATGTAAAGAGCAGCGAATCCAGCCATTGCAGTGTTGGGCACCGACTCTAAAATATAATACTACAAAAATACAAAGCCATTTCAGTGTAAATAAATTTCTACTTCATTGTAAATAAATGTAAATTATGATGTGGTAAAGGCTAATTTCTGTCATGTTAAATAGTGTAATTATATATTACATTAATTACTTCATAACTACAATTATGTGAGGTCTTTGGATTTTGTGAGGCGGTGTTGCTGTGAATATCAAAATCATGTGAATTAAACACAGCCGAAGTGACAAGCATGCTATCGATTTAAGTGGCTCAACAGCTACGATGGACAAAGAACTGAGGGAAATCGAGGTGCAAACCCTCACCCATTGACCCACGCTATCTGCATGTTGAGAACTTGAAAATGAAAATGCAAAGTGGAAAATAAAAATTCAATAAGCAGCAGGAGGCACCAGTGCTCATTTACGTTTTACTTTTCATTTTTGCAGCTTCATTGCAGTTCAGGCTGAAAATGAAACTGCAAATAGGGTTATTTAATTGTCATTTGAATTTTTGCAGCATTCTTGAACGCAGATTTTGAAAATGAAATTGCAAATGGGGATGTTTCATCTTCATTTTAATTTCTGCAGCATTTTTGCGCGCAGACTTTGAAAATGAAATTGTAAAAGAGAGATTGCATTTTTATTTCATGATTTTAATTTTCATTTTCATTTTTGCAGAAAATACCTCCCATAATCAATGGGTTTGGTGCACCTATTTGAATGGATAAAGAGTCCTTCAGCAGTAAGTCACATTTGTTTAAACTTTTTATGTTGCACTTTGAGATTTACTGCTAATGTAAAGTACCCTATAAATAAAATTAATTATTATATTATTATTATTTTAACCATGGTATCGGCCTTTCTACAAGTGTATATAAAAAGTATTTACTCCTATAGAAATTTTTATATTTTACTGTATATTTACAACATTGAATCACAGTGGATTTAATTTTGCTTTTTTGACACTGCTCAAAAGAAAAATAATTTTTAATGTCAAAGTGAAAACAGTTCTCTGCAAAGTGGCCTAAATGAATTGCAAATATAAAACACAAAATAATTGATCGCTTGAGTATTCATCTCAAGTCAGTAATTAGTAGATGCACCTTTGGCAGCCATGACACTCTTGAATCTATGTGCACAGGGTCTCCCTATGTCTGTCAGCTTTGCAGTTTGTCTCCATTCTTCCTTGTGTAACTGCTCAAGCTATGTTAGCATGCATTTTGATCATGAGTAAGCAGCCACCATTTCCAATTGTCTTGAAAAATTGCATGCAGTGTCCCCCCTTATCTTCAGCGTGGCTCTTTATATCCAATCTCCACTTAGCTTCTTGAGCCTTCCTGGGCTTATAAAGTGCAACACAAATGTTTCAGGGGTTTGTGGAATGCAGAGCTGAGCATACCCGTGTGACATTTTGCTGGAAATCATCCCTCCAGTCCTGCTTATCTTCAAGGTAATATGTTGCCTTCTACAATACAGTTTGCATCCACACATGCATGCACATGTTTGCTAAAAATCACATGAATTAGCCAGAAGGCTTTTGAACGAATGTTCAGTAGGCAGATGAGTACAAAGCAGAAGTTTTATGCTTGAATGGCAAAAAGATAAGACTGCATTCAAACGTAAGAACCTTATTTGTGAAACATGGTGGTGGAAGTATCATGGGTTGGGCCTATAGTGCTGACTCTGGACCAGGGCACCTTTTGATCATTGGTGGAACTATGGATTCTCAATTTCACCATCAAATTCTACAGGAAAATGTCAAGGCATCCATCAATGAAATGAAGATGAAGAGGAAGTTGTTTATGAAGCAAGACAACAACCCTAAACATCGAAATCCTTCACCCAAAGAATGGCTAAAGCAGAAGAATTTTCATGTTTTGGAATGGATAATTCAAAGTCCTGACATGGGGCCTCATGCATAACGCTGTGCGTAGAATTCACACTATAACATGGCATAAGCACAAAAGCGGAAATGCTCGTACGCACAAAAAAATTCAGATGCATAAATCTGTGCAAATGCCAACTTCCACGTTCTTCTGCTACATAAATCCTGGTCAGCGTGAAAAGTAACGCGCCTGCCGTCCTGCCCCAACTCCTCCCAAAATTACACCTCTTTGAATATGCAAATCAATATAAATAGCCCTTAAACTCAGCCTTCTGTGAAAAGACAATGGGAAAAGCACGGGGGAAAATAGATGAATTTCAGAGAATACCAAGTGGAGGCAAGGAAAAACGTACTATTTGTTGGTTTAAACAGTGGTACAAACAACAAAAGGAAGTTGATTGAGTGACATAGAGTGTCGGAGAAACTTGAAAGCTCAAATTCACAATGTCGCACAGTGCCCGAAATAAAAAAGAAGTTGTCAGATATCAAAGTTGTCATGAAAAGGCGAGTCGTAGCCCACCGTCTTAGTGTCATATGAAAGTTTATTAGGGTACAGAGAAAAAAAAATAGGTACACAGTGGGGGAAAAAAGCACAAAATGTCAACTTTTAATCACGATATTTCCACTTTAATCATGTAGTTTATTTTGTCATTAAAGTAGAACATTATAAACTTCATCTTTAAATTGTTTAATTTACTAGTTTCTCAAATCCTATCATAACTAAAGTAGCACATTAAATGATTTGTTTTGTATTTGATCTTCTATGTGCTCTATGTGTGTGAATCACCACGTGCTTCCGGGCTCTCTCTTCCTCCGACAGGACACAGAATCTATTACATTCATAATATTACAGCTCTATGAATAATTAAAATACTGAGATGTATACGTGATATCATTTTCATGATGATAGGAGTCAAAGCATGTAGTTAAACATGGGAACACAGCGGCGCAGTGATTGTTCCTGCCTCACGCAAGATGCTTGCTTTGCCATGCGTGACCTTCGATGAAATAATTTATTGCAGCAGTACTGTCTCATTCAAACATACTAACCTCCAATTCCTGTCCTTCCTTTTCTTTCTCCAAGTAACCAATCGCCATACAATCAGCTTTGTAATAGATGTTAAGCCATCTGTAAGCTTAGAACGCCGATTCTTCAAAACTTTTAAGGAACATTGAAATATTCTCATAGTACATGTTTAGAAGAATACAGCGCGAGGCAGGAACAATCCGTGAATGGAGCGGCAGCTCCACGCTAGCATGCGGCACCATGTCCTCACATATTTTATTTTTAACAAAATAGATTATTTAAATGATGTTAAAATTTTATCTGTATTATGTAATAAACATATTTTGCTGCATTTCATCTTAAAAATGATATTGTTATCATATGTAAATACGCGCTTTATAAAGTGGCTCAGGTTGTGCAATATTATAACTGTATCGCAAGTTTACAGTGAGGTGATTGCACTAATAAATACAAACAGTTCTACAAGGAGCACTAGATGGACTGATTGAGTGTGTTTATAGTTCTTGGGATGAAACTGTTTCTGAACTGTGAGGAAAGGTTCTGAAGCGTTTGCTGCACTTTGAGCTACATTATTTGTATGAAAATGTGCTGTATAAATAAATGTTGTTGTTGTAGGCAGCATGGCTGAGGCAGAGTGTGCTTGATGCTGTATCTTTCCGATCAGCTGCTCCGAGTGGTACAGTGAGAGTAATATGGAAAAAGATGATCCACTGTGGCAACCCCTAATAGGAGCAGCTGAAAGAAGAAAAAGAAGGTGCAGTGAGAGAAACAACGCTAAAGCAGTTATGATATTTAGAATAGTTTGACCACAATGGAACAGTAGCACTGCTTTGACGCTGGGTGCCACCAGTCTGCAAAACCGAGTGCAGAACTTGCGTACGCCAGGGTATGATCTACCGTGGAAATGTGTGTGGCTTTGCGCCAAGTTTAGGTTTTATACATCATGATTTGAACGTAGAAACAGGCTTACGCAACATTTTTGTGCGTAAGCACCATTTATACAGGAGGTCCCTGGATCCTAGAAATGATAGGGAAGGATGTGAAGAAAGGCCACCATCATCCTACAATTGACGATGCACTGCAAGGAGGTATGGACTAAAACTCCTCCAAACCGATGTGTAGGAATAAACAGAAATGCTTAGTTGAGGTTTGTTGCTACACAAAGGGGTCATACGAGTTACTGAAAGGTAAGACTCGCATACCTCAAGTGTAGTGCAATGTGTTTGGGCCACTTGTTTAATTTGGTTCTCTTTATTGAGTTTGAGGCCTCATATTTATAAAGGGTTCACAAACATTCTAGCACGACTACAGTTATGCCAATACATCTCTCCAAAAATAATCACAATTTTTAACAATGGACTTTCTGCATTAGATCTAAATACGCAAACTCTTCTTTGCCTTGATGTCAGATTCAGGTTGCCTTAGCTTGATTGTCTCCATTATGAACACATAGAATGCTGAATGGTCTTGCATCATAATTTTTTTTTGTTTTTATAGTGAAAATTTTTAGTAGTTGAAATAATCTGTAACTGTTATATAAAAATGTTTATGACTTATTTCATTCAGAGCAGCAAATATATTTTCATCTTAAAACCAAGTGCATATTACTTTGACAGTTATGAGTGGTTTGTTTGCAAAAGGACACGTCAATGCCACAACTTGAAAATAAAGCTCAGGTTAAGTGGAGTAATTACAGAAATGACTAAGTGATAACACTTACTGAAGATTCTGAAAAATGATTAGAGTAAGACATTCTCTGCATTTCCAGATTGTAGGAATCTACAGATTTTAATTTGTAACAGTGACAAAGGAATTATTTGAAAATAAGCATAATTTATTCATATACAGTATATGTGATCATTAATCTGTTTAACACAAATGAGAGTCAGGCAATGTTTCAATTAAAAGTAATATTATTAATATGGAAATTACGAAAATATGTTGGCATCGCTGGCACCACCCCTGTTGTTGTTTCATCATGAGCAAGTTGAAAGTCAAACTAAATCTGATTGTGTCATCCATTCATTCTTCTATCCATCATTTATCTAACTATGGAGGCCCAGAGTCCAACCAACAAAATGGGAAATTTATGTGGTCATGTGTTGTACAAATAAATGGGAAAAGATCCTCACCAAGATGCACTAGTCCTTTAGAGCTCTGGTTTGAGCTTCTCTACTCTACAACAGAGCAGCCTACCTGCCAAAGTTATAAATGAGATCTTGCACTCCACATTCCTACAGCTGAGCATAAAGTGGAGTGGATGAGTACAATCATTAGCACTAAGCATTTCAACAGGTTTTTGTATAATCAGGTCCGCATATATTACCACTATCTGAGAGACACTTGGTTAGTTGCGCAACCACAAATCCATTTTGTCATTAAATCATACAGTTGGAAAAAATGAGAAATGAGTGGCAGAGGTACAAAGGCTAAAAGAAGAAATGACAGTTTAAAAAGGCAGAAGTGGATCGACCAGACTTTCAACAACAGAAAGGGTGAATCCAAAACGCAATGTCAAAAGAGAAAAAATCACAGAACCTGACATTACTAAATGTATTCATTATTCTCATCATGCATAAAAGTATAATATATATTAGATGACTTGTTCAAAATTCACTGCATATATTTAAAGTTTGACTTTTTATATTCCAATGTGTCTCCATATATTCAAGTATCACTCCACATACAGTATTTCAAGTCTGATTGTCTATATTCAAAACAGACCTTATATATTCAGAATTCACTGCATTATTACCAAATTTATTTTGAAAATTTCATTTTATATTGGCAGGATCAACCAGTTATTATTTGTATTTTTTATTTACAGTGGTGTGCAAAAGTATTTAATCCCATAAAGCATAATTTTTTGCATGACAAACGATTTATACACACTATCTTTTGAGTTTTTTCTTTTTCAAGTAAATATCGACAGAAAAAGTTTTATTTTGACTTTGTAAATGCATTGTTACAGCATAAGAGTTCACATTAAAAATACTGAACGGATTAATATTTGTACAAATCTTTTGTCATGCTGAAAATTACAGTGACTTACAAGGGGATTGAATACTTTTGTACTCCACTGTATTCATTGATTTACCTAGTTAATATATATTTGGTAAGATTAATTTTTTCTAGGTTTTGCCATTTTGTGTTTTATAAACGCCTGGCTGTTACGATTTAGCCAATGTTTATTCTCCAGCTCGTGTGTAACTATTGTTCAGTTGTTATTCTGGTTCATTTTGAATTGTTATTTCTGCTGTATTTATTTATCAATTATTGTCTGTGTTCTATATCTTTAAATTTACAACTATTGCTTGTGTTTTTTGCGTGGGGTCCCCAGAGGTGGGGCCACTCTGATGTCACTGCTGGTGTGTCCTTCTTCTGCCTTTATATTGAGGTCAGAGAGAGGGATCCAGAAGTGGGGCATTGAATGCAGTAGCAGTCATTTGTTAGTACGACTCTTCTTGTTACTTCTGGCTAATTAGATTTGTCATTCTTGTTCTTGAATTTGCTTTATGATTGTGTTTTTGGACTTCACATCAGACTGCCTTATAGTCAAATCCATTATGCCCTTTTTGTGTATTTTTTAAAACATTTTCACTCCTTTGTTAATGTCTCCATTTATAAATTACATTGTTTAGACTGTCTCTACATGCCAGAGTGTTACACTGCTTCTCTCTCCCTTGTAAGATATTTTGAACTTTCATTTAATTTTCAACATTCACAGCAAGCTTCCCATTTTGGGCCCTGCTTAGACTAAAATCTGCAGGTAGAGGTTGGGGACAGTCGGTCTGGGCTGTAGCCTTATCTGGGCAAGTTGGTGAAGGTCCTGTTCTGTGTTTATTAGATAAGTTTTGGAGGCCTCAGGTCCCTCTAGCCAAGTCTTCAGAAGAGGTCATCCACCTGAAGCTAAGCATGTTTGGGCTCAGCCAGTACTTGGTTGGGAGACCATGTAGGAAAATCTTGGGTTGTTGCTAGAAAAGGTGTTGGCAAGGCCAACAGGAAGCACTTACCCCATGGTGTGAATATGGATCCCAATGCCCCAGTCCAGTGATGGGGCACTGTGCTGTAAAAATGGTGTCATCCTTTGGCTGAAACATAAATTGAGGTTCTCACTCTCTACCCTTTGTAAAGCCTACAGTGTATGCCAAAGTCCAGGCTAAATTGGCTACCAGTCATTCTGGCCCCCAAATCATGTCCCATCTCTAAGTGACTATCATTTTCATCCCTTAACATTCCAATAGCTCATGTGTGATTAACACACTAGCGCAAAAATGGCTGCCGTCACATCATCCAGATGGATGCTACACATTAGTGGTGGCTGAAGTAGCTCCTTTCTCACTATGTAAAGTGATTTGAGAAGTGAGAACAGTGCTATATAAATGTAAAGAATTGTTATTATTAAGTTTTTCATACCAGTTCACAACAGATGCAACATGGTTGTTAGACCTGTGATTGAATGGCACTGCGCTTTCTTCCTTTTAGCCTCTGTCATTTGCACATGTACTTTGTGTCACTGTGTTTGGATGCAATATGTTAGCAAATATCACTTAAAAGTGTGAATTATAAAGAACCTGGGAAAGGAAAGGCAAGTATTTAAAACTGTGACAAAAGTACTCATTTGTGAAATTCTTCTGAATGTAAATATGAAGCTAGCACACTTTTGAAAATACTAATTAATAGAAGAAAGAGAAAGTCGATAAGAAGTAAAAGCGATTAATTGATTTGTGAAACTGGCTGGACTGAAAAGCTGCAGCTCCAGGACTGAATTTGAGACACCCTACTCTAAAGGGCAAAACAGAAAATGTTTGGTTAACTTTAATTTTCATTCTGTTTTAAATGCCTGTAATTTGTGTTTTTGTGTCAAGATGATTGAACTGTGACGATGCGGGTTCTGGCTCCACACTCCCATCGCTGTTTAGGAAGCTCTTGAACCCAACACCGTCGGTAATGTTACCGATGAGCTAGTCAGCAAAGGCAATAACATCTAAGCAAGAGGATGGTAAAGTGCAAAAGTGCATTGTGCTTTTATTTAAAACAGTCAACAGTTCAGGTGTTCAAATAATTAGTGCAGTTATTTAAAGTTCAATAAATAATCCAATAAAATGAAAACGTGGAGGTTAAAATCAATAAGAAAAACAATCCTTTAAAACTAGAGGTTAAAACATTCCTTAGGAAGCAGTTCTTTAAAAACAACAACAAGTCCGGTGCCTTCAATTAAAACTAGCGTCTCTCCTGCTTCACCCATCAGGGCCCCGCAACAAGGGAGACGCTCACTCTGCAGCTGACCTTCTGCCTACTCCTGCTACTGCTGTCAGTTGCCTCACCGATCCTTGGCTCCGGTCGGCTCCTCCGGACAGCGACTTGGGAATCCCTTAACGGCCAAGGCTCTCACGTTAGGGACACCGCGTCCCAAGTCCCGACTCCCGCTAACTCCCGCGGAGAGTCCTGCGCTTTCCCGGTCACTCCCGCCCTTCAAAACAAACTTCTGCGGGGACGACCACAACCACTTCTCCCGGGTGTTGGCCAAACACCCAGGCTGCCTTCAGCTGCCTGCAAGCGTTCACTCGCTCGCTTCCTGCTGCACCGATTTGCTCGCCTGCTTCCTCGTTCCCTGTAACCTTCCTTCTTTTTGCTTCTATCTTTTCCTCTTCCCTTCTCTCATCCGACTCACGCTTCTTTTAAATGGAGAGGCCATGACAGCTGCATTAGCCACGGGAGCAATCACGGATGTGGGCGGTTCCTCACCTGTGCACTTGGTGAGAAACGCCCACACCCCCGAGCGTCCCGCGGCTCGCCATGGACCAACGCCCCCCTCACGAAGCCGCCTCGGGTGCGGTGATTATTTAAAAATGAATGGCCTTTGCTCTGTGAGCTGTGGACCCGCTATACCACATGAACAAAACTGGCATTCACTGTAACATGGCAAAAATCTATCTGTGGAAAAAAAAACAGTTATTTGTAAAAATGTTCCTGTTATTGATTAAAGCATTGGGAGGAGAAAGATTCATGCAATGATGTTTGTGTGCACCTTGCTGGACTTGCTGGTAAGGAGATTGCCATTCTGCACACATTCAAGTAGCCAGCAGTGAAAGCGACTTCCTTCCCCATGCAAAGAGGCTGCTGGTTTTTTTTATTAAATTGTATTGGAGATCTGTTTGCTGTCAGTAGTGTCTATTGGTGAAAAAGAGGAAAATATACAAGTTGATGTAACAGTTACTGTGTTTTAAGACAGACAAACTCACAAATTCGACAATGCTTTTCAATGGAATATTTTGAAATTTTAAAATTTTGCACAGCGTGATGTGCTCAAGATATCTCAATTATAATTTAATTGTTTCAGCAGATTTCCTTGCTGAATAAGCGTGCCACTTTTCAATAAAATTGGTCCATTTGGGTAAGTGGTTTCATGCGGACAGACAGACTTGGCTATCTCAATAGGTGCTTTACACATTATAATGGAATGTACCTAAAAAAAATTAAGCCCAAAGAGCTGGGAGGTGCAGCTGTAACCATTGCACCACTGTACAGCTCCCATTCATTTTTGCTTAAATTATCAAGATCTGTTGTACATACTGAGCATGAACTTTACTTTTAGTACTTTTAATTAAGTTACATATTTTATGTGGATAGTATGGCACATTGTGATTGAATTGAATTGAAAATAAAACTTGTAAATTTGTTTCTAAATCAGGGCATTAATTCTGCTTGTCTAAATATCCGAGGTATCTTTCCTTCACTGGAATAATATAATACTAAATAAAAACACCAAAAGCTAAAGTTGCTTCTTTTCCCAGATCTAACTAAATTATTTAAGCCAAAAAACATCTAATACATAACAGTGACCTTTGAGCTAGTAATCCATCAAAATCAAGAACTCTTATTAGATCTGGTCACTAGCTTGTCCTGAGTAAAGAAAACAGATTAGCTAATTAGAAATCCCATGTGCTGCTCAATGCAACTGCAATAATAGGTGTTGTGCTCTGCTTAATAATTTAAAAACCACAAAGCAATCGTGTTGAATTTCATACATTCATCACTTGAAGTTAAACTGCTGTCTACAGCATCACTGTTTGTCTTACTCGTCCTCGAGTCAATGGTAAAAGTGTTTAATTGTCGGAGTTTGTTGCCATGTTATTCATCTTTTCGTTAATTTTTTTCCCGGTTTGTCTACAATATTTAAAGTTGGGTGTGAAACAAAGAGATAAAAAAAGAAAAAAGGGTCTGGATTTGTACTGGATACACCGTTTAACAACAGGGTTGTAAAAATAATAAAACATGAAACCAGGATTAAAGTGGTCCAGGCCAAAGAATTCCAGCTCCTCAAGATGTCAGAGGTGCTTCTTTAGTAAAGAATTGTGTCTCCATTACATACTTCTAGTATGCTCTGTGTACTGACTGTAAAAAGGGTACTCAGTCCTAATAATTAAACAATCAAATCGTAAACCAAATATCAGAATAAAAAGACTGAGTTTAGGTTCAAAATACCAGTAATGAAATGATCAAATCAGAGGCATGCTAAGTTTGGTCCATTTATAGCCATGGTGGTTTTTTAAAAGTGTGGGAGGTAACTGGTTAGTTTGTGTCTTATAGATAATAGCAAAAGGGATGGAACCGTCAATACCCTGACCAAAACAAAGCTAAACATTAAAATATAATTTATTATATTTATTAACACCAAAAAACATCAAAATCTGAAACTGAATAAGAACTTCAAAGAGCAACCTTCCAAGCAATACTGAAGAATTCAAAAGACATTCTATTACAAAGTACTTAAAACAATCAAACAAGGCAAATCTCAGCATCCTTAATAACAAGGGGTTGGGATGGGGTGGGGCTTGTGATATAAGGGTGGGGCAGTTGTGAATCCAATGCCTCCATAAGGCATTAGGTATCAGGATGTCAGACCCTATGCTGGTGCAGTGGGTCCTGGGTTCCTCCTGGTGCACGACAATGCCCGGTCTCATGTGGTGAGAGTTCCTGGAGGATTAAGGAATTGATACCATTGACTGGCCCCCCATGCTCGCCTGACCTAAATCCAATAGAACATCTCTGGAACATTATGTTTCGGTCCATCCAACGCCGCCTGGTTGCACCTCAGACTGTCCAGTAGCACAGTGATGCTCTGGTCTAGATCTGGGGGGAGATCCCCCAGGACGTTGTCAGGCATGCATACAAGCACATGGGGGCCATACAAACTACTGAGTATGATTTTGAGTTGCTACAATAAAATTTCGGCAAAATGGACTAGCCTGTCGCATCATTTTTTCACATTGATTTTCGGAATGTCTTTGAATTCAGCCCTCTGTAGGTTAATAAT
>JANRMT010028174.1:52969404-53043628 GCA_026402145.1 Polypterus bichir lapradei | reverse complement strand
TGGGGGTTATTGGGTGTAAAGTCTTGTTTATTATGAATAAGTTCTTCTTAAGTTTGCATATGCTGGATTTATGTCCAAGTGTCTGTTGATGGTGTTCTCATTTGATAACCAGGATTTAGCCAGCTCTCTGGCACTTTTATTATTGGCTTTAAATTTTACTTGTACATCGTCCCAATTAAATGTATGTCCTGTTGATTTAGTATGTGTATAGATCAATGATAGTGAGTCCTTTCTTCTGACGGCGTTGTGGTGTTCCTGTTGCGATTCTTTTTGAAGTTTGTCCAAAGTAATCCGCTGAGCACGAACTGTATGCAATGCTGTACACTACGTTTTGTGTTTCTGCTGTTGATTTCTTGTTTTTAGCATTAAAGAGGACCGTGTGCAGATTGTTCGTGGGTTTGTGTGCTATTCTGACACCTGACTTGGCCAGGATGTGTGCTGCACCTTCAGACACATTGTGGTGATAAGGGAGTGAGTGCCAGGTGGGGTGGGGGTTCTGATTAAAATCAATTGTTTGTTGAGTTTTTTGACGTCTTCTGTGTAGGCTTCGATTAATGAATGTTTTTGAGTATCTGTTTGAAGTGAAAAGGTGGAAGAGATAGCGTCTCTCATTTTTGTTTCCTTCGTATTACAATGGGTGTGGACTCTTCTGAATAGAGTTTTAACACAGCTCCATTTATGAGATATCGGGTGGTTGCTGGCAAAGTGTAATATCTTGTCTGCGTAGCATTCTTTACGGTTAACACTAGTGGTTAGGGTGGCGTCATTATTTCTTTCAATGTAGATGTCCAGGAAGCTGATGTGTCGGTTAATTTCTTTCTCCATTGTGAATTGGATTGCCGGGAATATTGAGTTGATGTGGTTGTAGAATTCATTCAGCTGATCATTTTTTATTATGACGAATGTGTCGTCCACATAGCATATCCAAATTTTGGGTGTGAACTGAGATAGAGCTACGTTTTTAAATCGCTGCATTACCAGTTCTGCTAGACGTCCTGATAACGGCGATCCCATTGCCCGTTGAAATGAAAGTGAGTTTTTTGGCAGAGTGATATTAGGTGCATTATGTTTTTAATCGACAGTTTAGTTCTTGTCTCTATAGTGGGGTCACTTTGCTGTTTCATTAATAGTGTTTCTGTGGCTAGATGAATCGGTATCATGGTGTATAGCGACACAACGTCAAAAGAGACCATGATTTCATCATCGGCGACGGATACATCTTTTAAGCGTTGTAATGCCAACTCAGTGCTGTTCACAGAATATTCTGAGTCATAAGTTAGATGTTTGAGTAACTGGAAAACCGTATCACAGACCTTTTCTTCCATATATATATATATATATATACTGTATATATATGCTGGCCTGGATGGAATCTTACCATTACGGGAAAAGAAGCCATTACAGGAAAGGAGTTGCAACCCAGCCAGGTTGATGGTATATTCCTAACCCAGTCGGTACAAACAAATAATTGATGGGAAATTCATTCCCCATTATAAAAGAGGGTACTGCTTCTCTGGTTTGGCCCCAGTATGGACACCTTCAGGGTGGTCTGGGAATTGGAGTTTTGAAGAGCAACCCTGGGTTGCCCTGGGTGCCACCAGGGGGCATACGAGTAACTCACAATGTTTTAGGGGACTTACGTCTGCTCCCATTATGTAACACCGTAATCCCAGAAGTACTCCTGGGTCTGGCATAAAAGAAGCCCTCTCATTCCTGAAAGATGAGCCAGATTTGGAAGGGAGTAAGACAGTGCTTGTGGAGGAGGAATTGGTGTGTGCTGTATTTTTGATTTGAAGCCTGTAAAAGGTATTGTTGTTAATAAAGCTTTTTTTAAAAGAGTTTGGAATTGTCTGCAGGTGAGTTGTGTTTGAAGTCAGGGCAATGAGGTGCACCGAGGTATCACCTAGTGGTGACAATATATATATTGTCACGCATGTGTGTCTGGGGACCAACTTCCTGACTCTGGTAAGTTAAAAAGTTCCACCTCGAGAGGGTGCTGATGCTAACAATATTGTCTCTTTCCCCAGTAGGATCAAAGGGCCTTGGAAGGAAGATGCCTAACTGTGCCCCACTTGTCCGGAAGACTCCACCGCCCTGGCGGCCTGGTGTCAGACCTTCACAAGAGATGGAGGAGGGCAGAGTTTCCAGATCCCAAATCACGCAAGCCAACGAAGAAGCAAGGCTAACCAGAGCAGATTTTTTTTATTTTTATTTTGTTTTGTCGCCACATGGTTGTATTTCAGTTAAGATTAAATATGGTGACCTGGCTGGCAACCAAACTTTTAACCTGCCTATAACAGTTTGCTCCTGGCCACATTACTATATACTGTTACCTAATATATACAATATTTGGCAACAGACTGAGTTAGATGGAGCAGAGTGAATAACTTCTGGAGTTATCATGGAATGAAGGGCAGACCTGTATGACTGGCAGATTGGGATGGAGGTTCTGTTCGCAGGGGACCAGAATATGTGCTTCTGGGACTGAAGGATAATACCTTTCAACCTATGTGAAAAAGCAAGGTGTTGTCACAGTGATTATATCCTGGGCATGGAACAGCAAATCAGTTCTTGGTCTTTAGATGTTCAAGTGGTCGTAGTAATTTGCCAGTCCTGTCATCATGTTCTTTGTGAACTTTTAAAAAGCTTATGACCATTTACCCTAAAGTATCTTGTGGGCAGTGCTATACAATTATGGGCATCTGTGCTTACTGCTGTGTTCTTTTCAGCCGCTGTATTTGTGGAGGTAGAGTTGTGTTTGCATGGGCTAAATGACATTATGCTGAATCTGTTCACAGATTGCTCAATAAAGACATAACCTCCGACCCTACAAAGGTTTCCAAAATCTTTTCGAACACTAATTTCATTTAGGCAGGGTATCATTTATATCTTCTGGGACAGGCAAGATTAATCAGTCATTTCTGTCAAATCCTAGTTTTTAGATGATGCAGTCACACTAAATGTGATGAATGAAGCACTTCTCCAAATTGTGCAACATCTCCTGAGTCAACAAATGACTCATTATTTCATTTCAGAGAGTTATCTCACAGGGCTCAATAAAATAGTCAGTGTTTAGTCAAATGGTTTCTGAGAGAGCTAGAACCTGATTTGTTTTTGAGATTGATGGAAATAAATACCATATTTCTGACCCAAACATGACTG
Organism: Polypterus bichir lapradei; assembly: GCA_026402145.1. Taxonomy (NCBI): domain Eukaryota; kingdom Metazoa; phylum Chordata; class Cladistia; order Polypteriformes; family Polypteridae; genus Polypterus; species Polypterus bichir. Next base: position 53,040,466 of record JANRMT010028174.1, on the reverse strand, counting down.
CCAGAAAGCAGAAAATACTGCATGCGACCCAAAAAAATGAAATTTATTAACACACTATGTTTAATGATCAAATTTCTCCTTGCAAAAACCATGTGATAAATATATTAAATATTGTTCAGCAGCATGATTTTCCTCCATCTATGATACTCATATAGACTAAATTGGGATTTTTCATCCATTTGTAGACACTTCCATACTGTGATGAAAGTCAATAATGGGTCTGCGCTCCAGTTACACCTTTGATCTATTTGCAAGGACGACAGCATACTGCATCTTCTTTGTTGCTTACAGGATTGAAACCATTTAGTTTAGTTTTGTAGCCTGGGAGATGGCATTAATGCTGACTCTTCGTAACAATATCCATTATCCTTAGCTCCCAGCACACTGCTGAACGGCATCATGGAATGGACACTAAGGAGACTCAAGTCTTTTGATGTAAGCAACAAGCTGCTGTAAATGTTCTGCCAGTCCATAGTAGCCACTGTGGTGTTCTACGCTACAGTCTCCTTGGAAAGAAGCACAATGTCTGAACAAACTTATCAGGAAAGCTTGCACCATCAGAGAGCGAACACTGGACACATTGGAAGCTGTTGTTGAAAAGAGGATTAATTCAAAATTAAATGCCATGATGAAAAATCCCTTCCATCCCCTACAGGAGGCGCTTTCTTGGAGCATTATTAGCCACAGGCTTATTGCATTACTGTGTACTGTGAAGCGCTGTAATCAGAATATAAGTTTAATGTCACTGTGCTCTGTGCAAATACTTTAAATCTGGTTTTCTTTTCTTTCTACATGCACAGCTGAGCCAGATTTAGTACAAAGGGGCTCAGCATTTAGAACTGCTAGGCCAAGCATAGGACAAATTAGACAAGGACAAATGGGCAAAGTGCACTATTTCTGTGTGTTAAAGTCAGCATGAAATTGAATCCTCTCTTTGTCTTGTTTGGAATGGCATGAGTTACCTAAGTAAGGTCCTGCACATGGAGAAAGAGTATAAAGCCTTGGAACATTGCCCGGCACCCCTTTGAAGCCCACGGACGGATGGTAGATTAAGTCATGCGATCCTGAAAATCCCTCTAGCGCAGCAATGAAAATGGCAGACTCTACACAAGGCCTTGTCATGGCTTCCCAACTGTTATGCCGCGTAAATCATCATTGAAGAAAGCTAAGTTATTTTCTCTTAATGTGATTTCTTACTGCCGTATCACTATGGGAGGGATATCGCTTCGTTATAATATATCTATTCAGGTTCAAGTTACTTAAAACGGCGCAATTAAAAAGAACGTATTTCAACCAGGGAGCTAGCGCCCCCTAGAGGAAAACAAGCGCCTCTGGGGGTCTTTTCTGCCCACTGCTGTCATGTAATTCAATGCTTCCACTCGATGTACTTATTAAGTTCATTTTTTTTTCTTATCTAATTTAATCTAAAAACAAGCTCGTCAGCTCAGCTTCTGTAGCCTTGGAGGCTGGTAGTATTCTCACAGTATATGCGGGATTAATGCAGTTGCTGCACATGACAAAAGCCTAGAAATATAAATTTTTTTTGTATTTTGCACTGTGTAAATAAAATGTACAGTACTTGTTATAAAAAATTGTAAACTCACATGTGATGCTCGGTTATAAAGTTAACTTCTTCAGAAGTGCTGAGCATTACTTGACAACATCAGACTCAGAGCACAAACAAATCCTGAAGGGAATTATGGGGGCATTGTCAGTGCACAGCGCTCGTCTATAATTGATTAAGTTAAGCTGTTTCCCCGACGCACCTCCGTTAAGTGTAAATTGTTATTTTAACACTAGACATTAAGCCCGTTAAAATAACGAGCGCTAGAACAGTAGTGCATAAACATTTGTATGAACAGTCTATATTAAATGGCAAGGGACCTTGTATGTGGCTGTAATATGTGTCACTGTATTGTGTGCCTTTAATTTTCTCTCTCAGTAATACTGGTTTGTATTTCCGTGAAATGCCTGTAATTTTGTCTGACAGTAATACAGTGGAACCTTGGTTCACAACCATAATTCGTTCCAAAACTCTGGTTGTAACCAGATTTGGTCGTGAGCCGAAGTAATTTCCCCCATAGGATTGTATGTAAATACAATGAATCCGTTCCAGATCGTATGAACTGTATGTAAATATATAATTTTTTAAGTTTTTAAGCACAAATATAGTTAACTATACTATAGTTATAGAAAGCACAGCGTAATAGTAAACTAAATGTAAAAACATTGAATAACACTAAGAAAACCTTGAACAACAGAGAAAACTAACACTGCAAGAATTTGCGCTATAGCCTTATGACCCGCTGGCTAAAAACTCTTTTTTTTAATGAGTTTTAAGCACAGGGGAAAAAATGAACATTTGAAAAATCTGTAATTTAATAAACAACCAAGAAAAGTAACATTGCAACAATGCACGTGCGCGCCTGTGTGTGTGTGTCTCTCTCTTGCGCGCCTTTGTGTGTGTCTCTCGCGTGTGTGTCTCTTAAGCGCACGCCTCTGTGTCTGTGTGTGTGTCTGTCTGTCTCTCACCTGTGTGTGTGTGTGTGTGTGTCTGTCTGTCTGTCGCACGTTCGTGTGTGTGTGTGATTCATGTGTGGGTGGGTGTGTATGTGTGTGTGTGTGACGCGCACGCGCTTGTGTGTGTGTGGGTGTGTGTGACTCGTGTGTGTGTGTGTGTGTGTGTGACTCGTGCGCACCTGTGTGTGTGTCTGTCTCTCTCTCTCTCTCTGCACAGGGAATGCACAGGAAGAGACTGAACACGTGCTGTGTGGCCCCGCGCATGTGCACTTCTCCAGAAGACACACACACGGACACCACGCGCCTGTGTGTGTGTGTATGTGTGACGCGTGCGCCTGTGTGTGTGCATGACTCGTGCGCGCCTGTGTGTGTGTGTGTGACTCGCGCGCGCCTGTGTGTGTGTCCGTCTCTCTCTCTCTGCACAGGGAATGCACAGGAAGACACTGAACACGTGCTGTGTGGCCCCGCGCATGCGCACTTCACCAGAAGACACACGCACACGGACACTGGACGCACACAAGGGTCTTATTAAAGAGGATTAGATCTTTTGAGGTCTGAAACGGAATATGAAGACACTCCATTTAATTGAACTCTGAACTGGATTGGACTCTGTGTGTATTTATACTTGTAGGGTAGCTTTTTGGGTTCAAGATGGACATTGCTGCACGATGTACTACTGAGGCTGATCATAGGCTAATCCAGATGGCCAATACATACAGAAGAGACGGGCATTGTAGCCTACAGGGCTGCAGTGTGTAATAACATACGGGTTGATGCTATAATGTACAGTTCATGTGGTAAAAAATATGTACTGATATTAAAAGATTTTAAAGAATTTATGAGGTTTTTAATTTTTAATTGCAGTATGGACAAAACAGCACACTTTAGATTTTGAGGCCTTCAATATGAATCTTCAAAACTGCACTAATAGCTGATATGCTAATATTATGGCAGCCAAGGGGCTCATTACCAAATATCTAGCTGATGATTACATTTCTTACCTTGGGTTGTTTCAGCACACATGCTTGCATTTTGTTTTTTTTCAGCTAAATTGTTGAGGTTAATTCACTGATGAGCAAAATAAGAGCTAGTGTTCATTTAAGATTGGAAATAATAATATAATATGAAGAGATAAACCTTATGTTTTCTCTATTTACAGTGGATTCAGAGAAATATTTGGAACCTTTCACTTTCTGCTCACTTTACTATGTTGTTGATTTAATTTTAAATAGATACAATTGCCAGTTTGCCCATCAATCTACACTCAATAACCCCTAATGACAAAGTGGAAACATGTTTTCAGAAAGGTTTACCATTTTTAAAAAAAATCGTAAACTGGAATCTGTCATTTATCTAAGAATTCAGAACCTTAACTCAGTACTTTGCAGAAGCCCCTTTGGCTATAGCTTCGAGTCTTCTTGGGTAAGTTTCTTAGAGCTTTGTGCTCGTTATTTGGACAGTTTATCTTATTCTTCCTGACAGATACTATCAAGCGTCATTAGATTGGAAGGGAAGTGTCTGTAAACTACCATCTTCAGGTCTCTCCACAGATGTTCTATGGGATTTAGGTTTGGGTTTTGGCTCGGCCACTCAAGGACAGTCAGACGCTTATCCCAAAGCCTCTCTAGCGTTGTCTTGGTTTCATACTTCACGTCAGTGTTGTACTGAAAGGTCACCCATACCCCAGGATGAGGTTGTGTATGCCCTGTAACAGGTTTTCCTCAAGGAGCTCTCAGCTATTTGACTTTGTTCATTCTCCCCTCCATTCTGACCAGTATCCCTGTCTTTTCTATGGAGAGACTCCCTTAAACATGTTTCCATTTCACAATTTTTGAGGCCACTGTGCTCCTGGGAGCACTTAAAGCTTGAGAAATGGTTTTATCCTCTTATCCCGATCTAAGCCTCACCACCATTTGATCGTGAAGGTCTACAGAAATTTCCTTAGACTTCATGGCCTGTTTCTTTAATCGTGACTGTGAATTGTGGGACCTCAAATACACAGGTGTGGGCCTTTCTGAATGATGTCCAGTCAATTCAGTTTGCTTACATCAATGAGGGATTTCAGTTTTTGATTGTTAATACATTTTCAAACCAAAACAAATTTTCACTTTGTTGGGTTACTGTGAATAGACTGTTAAACACAAATGACAGATTTATCCATTTAAAATTAAATCTATAACACAATAAAGTCTGCAGAAAGTGAAGGGGTCTGAATACGTGCTGAATTCACAATGTAGTTCCTACTGAGTTTTATGCTTTATGTGTTTGCTCAATGGCCTTTTTTCTCTTCTTTAAAATGACTATTTTTTTTCTATTTTGATAATGTTAACAAAAAAAAATATATACTTTTTTCTGCATGGCGACAAAGAGTTTTCAATTGTGTGAAAGAGTACAAAATGCCTCAAGAGCAAAACAAATCTACTGTGACATATAAGAGGACTTTGCAGTTTTGTAACAGTGAATGCTTTTCCATGAATTTACATGAGCATTCATATCTTGAGATTACTGCTGTCAAATGACATTTTCCCTGCACAGTAGATAAAGCAGACATGCATTTGCTGGTGTTTTATTGTACCTTTGTGAACACTTGTCCCTCATTTGTTCATCACTTCTAACATTCATTTGAAACTAACAAACCACATAAAGTACTAGCTCTGAACAAATTGAGTATTGACTCTTTTGGGATTATTTATTTATTGTCTCAGATTGCAACTGTGCCAGACTATAATATACAAAGGAAAAGATCTTTATTTATACATAAGTAGCAGTTTCACCATGATATAACATCATTCCCTTCAGGTTACCGAACCCGCTTAACCAGCAGCATTTGATGCAAGGCAGGAATCAACTTCAGACTGTATGCCAGTCCATTGTTGGGCACGCTCTCTCACACTCCTACTGTATGCTAACTTCAAGAAGATCAGTTCAGACCTGCATACGTAACTTACAAATCTTTGGGATTATGATGTAAGGTCTTGCAGGGTCAGAGGTGTAGCAACATGACAGGTGAGGCAGGAAATCACCTGGGACCGTGACTTGGGAGGGGACCCCCGAGGGTGCCCATTTACATAGGTACTCATTGCAAAGACAAATCTGCAGGAAACCCTTTTGACACATTGCATCAACACGCTACAATGATACAACTGGAAACCCTGGTGACCCAATCGCTAATAACGATAATTGTGTGACGAACATTACTTTTTTAGCAAGATTTAATGTATTTAGCACCTCATCTTACAAAGCAGGTTATTAACAAAAGCAGATGTGACTGGTGAGAACTTAGAGAAGGAGCTGGATGGAGTGGGAAAACAGGGAGAGATATAAAGAGATGATGTATTTATGTTAGTTGAATTATTTAGATCTTTAATTTTGTTACGGAAAAAGTGGAGGAATTCCTCACAGACTTAAGTAGAAGAGGTCTAAAGAGAAAGGCATACTGTATTCGTAATCTAGGGGCTGGTGTCAAGTTGAAATTCTAGAGGACACTTTGGCTACAAAGAGGAGAGACTCAGTGCTTAACCAAAAAATAATCTCTTAAGAAAAAAAAATCTGCTTTTAAACTTTGTGTTTTGACTTGGAATGTCAATTTATTCAACTGACAGCCTGACAGATTAAACAATTTCTACGTACTGAATCAGGCTACATATTTGTCAGTTCCTCCGCTTTGCCTTTATAGAAACATCTTGAAAATCTCTGTCATATACAAATAATTCATATCTCTGTTCTTTGAAGCTTCAATACTAGTAAATGGAGCATGAGGAGTACCTGGGTACACTGAAGGGAAGCCTGCCAAGACCCTGAGAGTGGTTACCAAAGGGCTCCCTTTGATAAGCCTTGATGACCAAGGCTTAGAGGGCACGCTAAAGAATGACCAAGAGTGTGAAGTCTTTAGATGAACAGAGACAAGCATTTACCTGGTAGCAGGTAAAGCCAGGCTGTGGAAGAATAGAAGAACAGAATGTGAAGAAGTTAGTGTTTTTTATTCATAACATTTGCTAGCCAATTGGATAAGCCACCCCACCAAGGACAACTAGGTGTTATGAAATAAGTGTACTCGAAAAAACAAAAGAGGTGGGAGGCTTCTAAAAAACCCATACACCAGGCCAGAATCTTCTCTGGCCTGTCTGGAGATAGACATAACCCCACACAGCCTGACCCTAAACTCTACATGCTTGATTTTGGCCTATGCATACCTCAAAGGTGGTATGGCTTTAAAAGTTCAAAATATATCTTAAAATGTCACAAAAATTCACTACAAGGGAGAGGACTTATAAAAACGTTGCTCTTGAGATACAAGGCCAATTCAAAATCTTAGTGTTTTCTTGAAATAAACAAAAGAAAAAAACAGCACAAAGATAAAAATACTTATTCACAAAAGAGTTTGCCTAACCAGGCAAATCTTAATCGGCAATCCAGAAGTTGAAACCCAAATACAGAAGCAAATATATCTAGAAAAAACAATACTTGAAATGCACTCGCTGAATGTCAATGAACTACTGAAGGATCTCCTCCCCTGCTTAGGGCAGGCCGTCAGCAGTGACATCACCCTAGCTCCACCCCTTGGGATGTCCACCCACAAAACAAAAGGAGCATTGACACATTTAAAGTGAAATAGCAATAATAATAATAATAATAATAATAATAATAATAATAATGATAATACATTTTATTTATATAGTGCCTATCCCATACTCAAGGCTACATAATACATATTTAGAACATGTAAATAACACAAGTAATAACAAAAAATATATAAAAACAAGAAACACAAGACAAATACTATTTCAAAAACAGCATAAATACAAAAAAAAAACAAAATATAAACTTAAATTAGGGCAATATCCCTGGCTGAACCATAACACTTGGTGGACGTCCAATTCTGACACCCAGCTTCACCTCCTTAACTTGTTGTTCAGCCTAAACATGACTCACGCAATTTATATTCTACTCTTCTGGAGACACAGCTGGGTTTTCTCTTGGACTTCATATTGACTCCCCAGACTACACTGTAAACATAGGCTATACATCACGTTCCAAATTATTATGCAAATTCTATTTAAGTGTCATAAAGACTAAATATTTTGTTTTTCAATTAAACTTATGGATTGTTTTGTGTCTCAGGACTCTTTTGATCACTGAAATCAATCTCGGATACCTGTGATAATTACTTTGCCAGGTGAGCCCAATTAAAGGAAAAACTACTAAAGAAGGATGTTCCACATTATTAAGCAGACCACCATTTTCAAGCAATATGGGAAAGAAAAAGGATCTCTCTGCTGCCGAAAAGCGTGAAATAGTTGAATGCCTTGGACAAGGTATGAAAACCTTAGATATTTCACGAAAACTTAAGCGTGATCATCGTACTGTTAAAAGATTTGTGGCTGACTCAGAGCACACACAGGTTCATGCAGATAAAGGCAAAAAGAGGCAGTTTTCTGCCAGACAAATGCATTGGATTAAGACAGCAGCTGCTAAAATGCCATTACAAAGCAGCAAACAGGTATTTGAAGCTGCTGGTGCCTCTGGAGTCCCGTGAACATCAAGGAGCAGGATCCTCCAGAGGATTGCAGTTATGCATAAACCGTTTATTCGGCCACCTCTAACCATTGCTCACAAGCAGAAATGGCTGGAGTGGGCCCAGAACTGCATGAAGACTAATTTTCAAACAGTCTTGTTTACAGATGAGTGCCGTGCAACCCTGGATGGTCAAGGTGGAAGGTTGGTGGACGGCCACCATGTCCCAAAAAGGCTGCAACATCAGCAAAGGGGGTGGCGGAGTCATGTTTTGGGCCAGAATCATGGGGAAAGAGCTAGTCAGCCCCTTTAGGGTCCCTGAAGCCGTGAAAATGACCTCTGAAAAGTATGTAGAGTTTCTTACTGACCACTTTCTTCCATGGTACAAAAAGAAGAACCGTGCTTTCCGTAACAAAATCATCTTCATGCATAACAATGCACCATTTCATGCTGCAAGGAATACCTCTGCTATCAGCATAAAAGGAGAGAAACTCATGGTGTGGCCTCCATCCTCTCCTGACCTCAATCCTTTTGAGAACCTTTGAAGCATCCTCAAGCAAAAGATCTATGAGGATGGGAGGCAGTTTACATCCAAACAGCAGCTCTGGGTGGCTATTCTGACATCCTGCAAAGAAATTCAAGCAGAAACTCTCCAAAAACTCACAAGTTCAATGGATGCAAGAATTGTGAAGCTGCTATCAAATAAGCGGTCCTATGTTAATATGTAACTTGACCTGTTAAGATGTTTTTGATTGAAATAGCTTTTGATTTCAGTAAATATGACCTCCTAATGCTGCAAATTCAACAAATGACCATTTTCAGTTCTTTACAACCTATAAAATGTTTTGAAACTCTGTTGTGCGTAATCATTTGGAAGAGTGCATTTTAAGTTTTTTATTTTTGAAAAACATACCGTTATCATTAGGAGGTTTGTTCAGTAACATTCGAATTATACTCTAATGGTTGATGACTCAAAAATTATGGTGACTGCCACTTGCATCAACTATTTAGGAAAATCAGAGAAAAATATCATTTGCATAATAATTCGGAATGTGGTGTAGCTACTCTGGCAATATTCGCAATGAATTGAAATTAAAGTATTCATGACTGGTATGAATATAGCTAAAGCTGTTAAGAAATGAGCATTACAAATTATACATATTAACAAGGTGAAATTCAACAGGAAGGGTGCTCTTAAATGAGGGGATTTTAAACTTTTTAATCTGAGGACCCCAAGAGAAAATCAATACCATGCTGGGACACAAGAAGATGATTATACTATAATGACAGCAGAGCCACACATAGTCAAATAATAATGGCCAAATAAGGAAAAACAGCAAAACGTTTTGTTTCCATTCATGTATATTTCTGAAAATATATTAGTAAATGAGAAAAGTCGATAGCAAACATATGAGTGGAGACCTAAAAATTCCTGGAATCAGCACATAGCATAAGAGTATGGTGTAATTATCCACTATGCTGCTAGGTATTGTACGGCTACATTCTTGTTAATCAGTTCTGGCGGGTGGCATTGTGCTAAGTCGAGAGCATAACTCTGACATTTATACTACAATCGCGGTTGTGACTTCAGTGATTTTTTTTTGTCCAAGCCTAAAAAAGCACATCATATTGAATGATCATCAAAATGATGATGATCTGATTTTTGCAAATTGACAGACATGTTAATAAAGAATTTCCCTGTGAACAGACTGTTAAACAGCAACAATACACTGAACTTCTAAGTTGTCTGTGGGAAAGCATCAGGAAAAAATATTTTCAGAGCAGTGGCACATGCAGAACTGCATTTTGCACCATGGCCATTGCCTTCCCAGTCAAAGAGTTTTTGACCAGAACCAATGTTGTTGATCCTTTACACCAGTGTTTCCCAACCTCGGTCCTGGGGGCCCACTGTGGCTGCAGGTTTTCCTTTAAACCAGCTTCTGTTTTTAATTGGACTCCTGGGCTAATTAAGTGATGTGTTTCGGGAACAATATAGAAACTAGAAAACTAAGTTTGGTAAATATATATATATATATATATTAAAATGTACCAAGCTGTTATATGGAAATAATATATATATTTTTTTTAACAATATTTTCGTCTTGATTTTCATTCTACTTTTCTAGGTGTTCTAATTGTTTAATTAATCCATTATTTACCAATTAGTAGGTCTGATGCTAAAATAGTTGCAGCCTTTGATTATTCAGTATTGTTTGACAGCGTGTCTGCTCTGCTCATTTTTAACTGTCAATAAGGTACAACGAATGGGGAAAAACTGCACAAAGAAAGGGCAAAATATAATGAAATCAACAAAAGAGAGTTAGGCATGTAAATCTATAGCAAAAGCTGAAATATTTCTAAATGTCTTATAAATGTAAAAATCATGCTTCTGTGCTTTTCTGAATGTAGAATAAAAGAAAAATAATACCAGCTAATTAAATGAGATCAGTGCTATGAGGTATTGTCACTGATTAGGAATCTGGTTGGAACAAAAACCTGCGGCCACAGGGGGTCACCAGGACCGAGGATGGGAAACACTGGTTTACACAACACCTCCTGTCACCTCATATTCACTAAATCTCATTTCCTGTGACTTCATTTTGTCTCTGAAGTTAAAATTAAGACTGAATGGAAGATGATTTGGCACCGTTGAAGAAATCTAGAAAAAAAAAGTTGCAGGAAGCTCTAAACATGGGAACAAAAGATTAATACAGGAAGTGTGTCCAGGAATGCAAGAAGCACTGGGACAAGTGCAGGGAAGTATTTTGATGGTGACTAAAATGGAATTGCAGTGAAATTGAATAGTTGTGTAATATAGTTTTCTTTCAACAAATCTGTGAATTTTTGGGTCAACACCCTTGTATTGTTATTATTCAAAACAGAATGGATTCTTAAGGTGTATCACTGTCAGTGTAAATGCTTACTGCAGTGGTTCTCAAACTGTGGGGCGGGCGCAAAGATGTGAAAAAAAGAAAAGAAGAATCGAAAATATGAAAAATACATCTATTGAAACCAAAACAAATTAACTTAAACTACATTCTGATAGTAGAAAAATAAATATAGAGTTAAATAAATGTCGATAAAAGTTAAGTAGGTATAATAAAATATGCATCTATGATATATCATTAATTAAAAAAGAACAAATTGGTGTTAGAGGGCTCCTTGCAAAAAAACGTTGGGGGAGTGCAATTAAAACTGTTATTAAAACTCGGGTCGCAAATACGTAAAGGTTGAGAAACACTGGCTTACTGTAAGGATGGTTAAGATTAGAGTGGTACATTTTTCTTTTTAATGTGTTCCTTACCTTGCTCTGTTTAGAATTATATCAACATAACTGAATCACACTCATTTAAAGAAACAGAATAATACAATTTATTAATAAAAACAAGGATTATGGAAATATGCTTACAGCATATATATGTTGACATATAAGACTGGACACAGACAAACATTTGACACATTGACAGGCTGACTGTTTACTTGCTGTTTAGAGTTCAGTTTATCTTATCACAAATAAACAGTTTTATAATGCCAAGTCTTTAAAGGTGATGTTCAATGTTGTGTGGAGTTGTTGCTTTGTTGTTGTTCCCAGCTCAAGTGAAGGATTCTTCATGTTGGAGGGCACTCTTTCTCTTTGCCACATGATCCTTTGTCTGTGCCGTTCTGTGATGCTAACTTCTTAGTTCGCTTTCTGCTGTTAGGCTGTTTGCTGTGTCATCTGCAACTTCATAGGGAAAAGCATTACTTGTTCTGTCACAAAATTTTAGATGCTGAAGATCCCTTCTAGTAGCAATGGCTGCTTTTCAGTTTTCAGACTGGACTCAGTGTTTGGCTTGGCAGATTGGATCTCAGCTTTCTAGTACAGTAATCCCTCGCTATATCGCGCTTCGACTTTCGCGGCTTCACTCTATCGCGGATTTTATATGAAAGCATAACTAAATATATAACGTGGATTTTTCGCTGCTTCGCGGGTTCTGCGGACAATGTGTCTTTTTACTTCCTGTATATGCTTCCTCAGTTGGTTTGCCCAGTTGATTTCATACAAGGGACGCTATTGGCGGATGGCTGAGAAGCTAACCAATCAGAGCACGCAGTTAAGTTCTCCTGACTGAGAAGCTAACCAATCAGAGCACGCAGGAGCTATGCAGTGTTAACCAGGAAGTCTCATCTCGCTCATTCAGCATCAACGTGCTTCGCTGTGTAAAGAGTTGTGCTCTTTAGTGTTTATCTTTGTGCATAGTCAAGCCCTTCATTATGGCTCCAAAACAATCTGCTACTGCTTCAGGTGCCGTGCCCAAGCGCAAGAAGAAGATGTTAACGATTGCCGAAAAGGTAAACGTTTTGGATTTGTTGAAGGCTACGATTCTTTTTATTTAAAAAGTAGGAAAGGAATATAAGATCTACGGCTGCAGCGTCCTTTTAACCAGGGTGCAAAACGAGTTGTAAGTGGATGTAATAAGGCAGTAGTCTGGATGAAATCTGCTTTAGGAATTTGGATTGAAGACTGCCAGAAGAAGAACAACGGCGGTGCTGCACAGTTGCCTGAAGAGGCTCCTTTACAAGGGCTGTAACGCTCTCCTTTGTTGTGCAGTAAAATTAAACTCATTGTTATCGGACAAGTCATCGTGTCATTGTTGGTGAGTAACCATAATTAATTTTCTTCTTACAGTGCTTAGTACATGTATGTACGTTTAGTGTCACTGTACACACATTTACTGTATACTATTTTTCTTGCAATGTATGTATTTATTGCTGGTGACCTGTCTATCGTAATGGCCGTAACATATGTGATATCGGAGACACTCAATATCTTTAAAATAATATTTAGGTTTTACTGTATATAAACAGTGTGTGTTTATATACATAATTTCAATGAATCTTACCTAATATCTAAGAGAATACAAAGGGATTATGCTGTATAACGCTGCGGGGAATATTTATAAACAGTGCGGGAGAGTTTATAAGGGCTTAAAATATATAAAAATAACCATACAAACATATGGTTTCTACTTCGCGGATTTTCACCTATCGCGGGGGGGTCTGGAACGCAACCCCCGCAATGGAGGAGGGATTACTGTATATATTTTCAGTGAGCAGGTTTAAGGGCGAGGTAATTTGGGACAATGTGCCTAGGAGTGAATCCCCAGTTCCCTCAGAATTCCCCAGAGAATTGGTTAGTGCACCAAAGAATGGGTCCAGCTACTTTTTAAAAAGGAATTCTAACATCTTATGATTGGATTGAAGTCACATTCAATTACATAATCAGGGCCTGCTCATAGGCGAAATATTCTGTCCATCCCAGTTGCCTTTCCTTAAATTATAGGTCTTTGTTCTTGCTTGAGTCCATTTTGTGCCTTCTGACTTAAGAAATTTGTACAAAGAGGCATCTTCCTAGATATCAGCACAATTCTAATTTACACTTTTGTTATCAGATGAAGTACAGGATGGTCCTGGTACAAAAAAATCAGCTACTTAGTAATGTAAGTGTGGCGAGGCAAAGCTCAGTGTCTGTTAAATGTGACACTAAAGGCTAACAGAATGAGTAATGCCCACCTTGTCCTAGAGTGCTAGATGCTGAAGTCCGCTCTAAAGCCTTTCTCACACTGTTGATATTTTCCAGTGTTCTTACTGTTCTCAGTGGCCCGATAAACACATCTTTTACGCAATCAGTAGACTTAAATTTATAACACTCTTTAAAATAGTGTTAAGAGAAGGAATTCATTCTTAGTGTTAAATTTAATACAAAACCTTTTTTTTGGCACATATGTTACAGATTTACTGTAGATTCAATGTATGCCATAACGTCAAACACAGGATGAGGCACTGAGCTGTTGTACACAACCATGGAAACTGCATTTCACATAAAACAATGCCACAGCACTATATATACCTTCATCATACTGTCTCATTCCCAACAACTCAAAAATTGTCCCTCACCAGGGGCCTCATGTATGAATGGTGTGTACGCACAAAAATGTTGCGCAAGCCCGTTTCTATGCTCTCATTTTCAGGCCAGCTAAATGCTTGGCGTACGCAAGTTCTCCGCTCAGTTTTGCAAACTGGCCGCACTCATTGTAATTAACCTGTAACAATATAATGGTCCACGGAATGACCAAACTATTCTAAATACCATAGCTGCTTTAGCGTTGTTCCTCTCAATGCACCACACAGAGTATTTATCCCACTGTAGCTGAGTGTGGAATCACAGCTCTACAGCAGCTGATAATATTATTGGTATACAGCACCAAGCACACGCTGCCTCAGCCATGCGCTATTTGAAATGCTCTCATACGACAAATGCTTCAGAGCCTTTCCTGTATGGACCTCGCAGTTCAGAAACAGTTTCATCCCAAGAACTATAAACACAATTGATCAGTCCATCAAGTGCTCCTTGGAGAACTGTTTATACTTATAAGTACAATTACCTCACTGTAAACTTGTGATACAGTTATAATATTGCACAACCTGAGCCACTTTATAAAGCGCATATTTACATATGATGATGATATCATTTTTAAGATGAAATGCAGCAAAATATGTTTATTACATTATACAGATAAAATGTTAACTTTATTTAAATAATCGATATTGTTAGTAAATAAATATGTGAGGACACAGTGTCGCGGTGCTAGCAAGGAGCTGGCTCCCATTCAGGGATTGTTCGTGCCTCAAGCTGTATTCTTGCTGGGACTGGCGTGACACTGGAAGGATAGATGGATAGAATAATTAAACATGCACTACGAAGATAGTTCAATGTTCCTTAAATGTTTTGAAGAATCGGCGTTCTAAGTTTACAGATGGCTTAAAATCTATTACAGAGCTGATTGCGTGGCGATTGGTTACTTGGAGAAAGAAAAGGAAGGACAGGAATTGGAGGATAGTACATTTGAAAGAGACAGTACTGCTACAATAAATTATTTCATCGAAGGTTGCGCAGCAAGTAACTTGCGGGAGGCAGGAAGACTCTCTGGACAGGGCGCCAGCTCGTCACTGTGCTACCGTGTTCCCATGTTTAATAACATGCTTTAACTCCTATCATCATGAAAATGATATTGAGTATACATCTCAGTATTTTAATTATTCAGAGAGCTGTAATATCATGAATGTAATGGATTCTGTGTCTTGTCGGAGGAAGAGAAGCCCATTTAAAACGCACGTAGTGATTCACACACGTAGAAGAACACATACAAAACAAAACTAACGTGCTACTTTAGTTACGATGGTATTTGAGAAACTATTAAATGATTTAAAGATGAAGATTATGATGTTCTACTTTAATGTCAAAATAAACTACGTGATTAAAGTGGACATTTTGAGATTAAAGTTGATATTTTGTGCTTTTTTCCCCACTGTGTCCCTATTTTTTTTTTTTTTTCTTTTCTCTGGACCCAAATAAGCTTTCATATGACATTCAGGCGGTGGGCTACGACTCGCCTTTTCATGATGACTTTGATATCTGACAATTTCTTTTTCATTTCGGGCACTATGCGATTTTCTGAACTTGATCTTTCGCGTTTCTTTCGACACTCTATGTCACTCGGTCAACTTCCCTTTGATGTTTATACCACTGTTTAAACCAACAAATAGTATGCTTTTCCTTGCCTCCACTTGGTATTCACTGAAATTCTTCTATTTTCCCCTGTGCTTTTGCCATTGCCTTTTCACAGAACGCTGAGCTTAAAGGCTATTTATATTGATTTTCATATTCAAAGAGGGGTAATTCTGGGAGGAGACTGGGCAGGACAACAGGCGTGTGCACGTGCGTTACTTTTCATGCTTACCGGGATTTATGGAGTGGAAGAACGTGGAAGTTGGTGTACGCACAGATTTATGCATCTGGATTTTTTTGTGCGTACGCACATTTCTGCTTTTGTCCATACACCATGTTTTAGTGTGAATTTTATGCACGGCATTATGCATGAGGCCCCAGATCATTACATTTCAACATTTTAAATTAGTGCCATGAGCAAACCTGTCTGTTTCATTTCTTCCTCTCTTGCTTTTCTTGATTGGTTCATAGATTTGTATCATGGGAAATATTAATTATATTTTCATACCATAGAAATGAAAGCTCTCTATGAGGTGTCATCAATGTTGTTTCTAGGCTATGTCTCCAATGCATACTACTGCAATTAACAATATGCCAATAGAGGATGATACAGCGGCATGCAAAAGTATTCAATCCCCTTGAAAGTCATCCTAATTATCTGCATGACAAGATCTGTATACATATTTATCACCCTTTCAGTATTTTTAATGTGAACTCTTATGCTGTAACACTACATTTCCAAATTAAAAATAAGCCATTTTCTGTAGATATTTAACTGAAGAAATAAAAACTCAAAAATTAGTGTTTGCATAAGTATTCAAGGCATTCAGATTAATATTTTTACAAGAACCCTTTTGCTGCAATACCAGCCTTATTTCTTTTCGGGTAAATGTGTACCAGTTTTGCATTTTGTTCAGAAGTGAGTCTTCCCCATTCTTCTTGGCAGAATTTCTGGAGATCCTCTACATTGGTGGGATGGTGTCTCTGGACAGCAGTTCTGAAATAGTGCCATAGATTCTCAATAGGGTTAAGATCAGGGCTTTGACGGCCATTCCAAAGCATTCACCTTTCTGTTTTTGAGCCAATCCAGTGTCGTTTTGGTTATTATAATTAGGGTCATTTTCATGCTGAAAGATGAATCTTCTCCGTAGGCCATAGGTTCATAGCAGACTGCAATTGTAACTGTAATCCTGCAATATTGTGTGGTATTTGTGTTTATCCATCGTCCCTTCAACTCTGACAAGATACTACATCCCAGCACATGAAAACCATTATCATTGCATGATGCTGCCACCAGCATTTTTCACCACAGGTTTGGAGTTTCTTGAGGCATAGGCAGTGTTTGTTTTACACCACACGTATACCCCTTTGAAGCCTGCCCAAAAAGTTCTACTTTGGTCTCATCTGATTATAAAGCCTATTGCCTCATTTTAACTGGGTCTTTCTCATGCTTTGTAGAAAGTGCCATATGGATTTTTATGTGGACCTTCTTAAGGAATGGCTTCTTTTTTGCTACCTTCCTGTAGTGGCCTATTTTACTGACAGCTCTTAAAAGTGTGGACCCCTGCACCTTCACTCCAGTTTCAGCCAAAGAGCATTGCAGACTTCTAAGAGTATTGGTTGGATTTTTAGTAGCCTCTCATACCAGCCGATGTCTTGGTCTGAAGTTTAGCTGTGAGGGATGGCCTGTTCTAATAAGACTCTGGGTGCTGTGATGATCTTTCCATTTTCTGTTGATGGATCCAATAGTGCTTAATGGGAAATTCTGACTCTTTGATATTTTATGTAGCCATTTCCTGCCTCGTGCATTTCAATGATATTGTTTCTCACATCAGCAGAATGCTCTTTTGTCTTAAGTTTTGCAATGATTGTACATAAAAGACTATGACCCTTACAAAGGGTGCTTGTTATATGCAGAGAGATATACAGGATTCACAAGTAGTACCTAATTATGTTTTCCTATAGTCAAATTACTGTCAGCTCTGTGTCACTTGTGATTAATTTGTCATTTATGTAAACCTGGAGTTTCTAAAGCACAGAGGTTTAAATTCTTGTGCAAACACTATTATATTTTTCTTCTTCAGTTAAATAGTATCTACAAAAAATGGTTTATTTTGTCTTTGGAAATGTATTGTTGCAGCGTAAGGGTTCACATTAAAATACTGAATAGATAAATATGTGTACAAATCTTTTGTCGTGCAGAAAATTATGATGACTGTCAAGGGGATTGAATATTTTTGCACACCACTGTATATCACTCACCAAAGAATTCATGCCTGGATGCACTTGGCTGATCATACTCTATAACAGGGGTTTCAAACTTGCGGCCCGCGGGCCATTTGCGGCCCTTGGTACAATATTTTGTGGCCCGCACTAACGCCGGCCTTCGCAAAAGCAATGAATGGATCACGATTTTTATTGCGATTCAAGGGATAATGCAAGGGACGGCGGGCGGGAGCTGCTGATTGCGGAAATGACGTTATGCCATCATAACAGTTATTATGGGAAGACGTTCTGTGTGCACAATTAGCTGCTAAGCCAATTACAATTAGAACAGACACAAGGGAGAGAAGTTTAGTACAGAATTAGATTTTGTCATACCTTCATCATGACTTCATCAAAGCCTACAGTGAAGAGAAAGATTGATGACGAGCACAGACAATTTCAGGAAAAGTGGGAGACGCAGTATTTCTTTGTTGAGCACAGGGGCATCCCCACATGTCTTATTTGCACAGAGAAAGTTGCAGTGCACAAGGAATACAACTTGAAACGCCATTATTCCGCTAAACATGCTGAGGAATGTGCAAAATATCAAGGGGATGAGAGAGCCAAGCGGGTTGCCAGTCTTAAAGCATGTCTAATGAGGCAACAAGATTTCTTCAAGAAAGCAACCAAAGAGAATGTTGCATCAGTCCAAGCTAGTTACATGGTTAGTGAGATGATTGCTAAGGCAGGGAAACCATTCACAGAAGGAGAGTTTGTTAAAAAATGCATGTTACAGGCTGCAAGTATTATCTGTCCGGAAAAGAAAGGTCAGTTTAGCAAAATCAGCCTTTCTGCCAACACTGTGGCAGAGCGCATTTCTGACATGTCAAGTGACATTTATCATCAACTGTGTGAGAAAGCCAAATGTTTTGATGCATACTCAGTTGCTCTTGACGAGAGCACAGACATAACAGACACTGCTCAGCTCACAATTTATGTCCGTGGTGTTGATTGCAATTTTGAATTGACGGAGGAGCTGCTCACAATAATTCCAATGCATGGCCAGACCACCGCTAATGAGATATTTCATCATCTGTGTGATGCCATTGAGAATGCAGGTTTGCCATGGAAGAGGTTTGTTGGAATAATAACCGACGGAGCGCCATCGATGACAGGGAGGAAAAATGGACTGGTGGCACTTGTTCAAAAAAAACTTGAAGAGGAGGGTGTAGAGGAGGCCATTGCTCTTCACTGCATTATCCATCAGCAGGCCCTTTGCAGCAAATGCCTGCCGTGTGACAATGTGATGTCTGTTGTTGTGAAATGCGTCAACCAAATCAGATCCAGGGGCTTAACGCACAGGAGGTTCCGTGCTTTTTTAGAGGAAATGGGGTCAGAATATGGAGATGTGCTCTATTTCACCGAAGTACGTTGGCTCAGCAGGGGAAATGTCCTGAAAAGATTTTTTGAGTTGAGAGAAGAAGTGAAAGCCTTCATGGAGAAGGATGGGAAGGCTGTTTCTGAGTTGAGTGATCACAAATGGCTCATGGACTTAGCTTTTCTTGTTGACATCACACAAAAGCTGAATGTACTAAACAAGATGTTACAAGGCCAGGGGCAGCTCGTCAGCGCTGCCTATGACAACGTGAGAGCATTCTCCACAAAACTTGTGTTATGGAAATCCCAGCTCTCTCAGACAAACCTTTGCCATTTCCCAGCATGCAAGGAACTTGTGGATGCAGGCATACCATTCAGTGGTGAGAAATATGTTGATGCTATTTTTAAGCTAGAGAAGGAATTTGATCACAGATTTGCAGACTTCAAAACGCACAGAGCCACTTTCCAAATTTTTGTGGACCCCTTTTCCTTTGATGTGCAAGATGCCCCTCCTGTGCTTCAAATGGAGCTCATTGACCTGCAATGCAACTCTGATATCAAAGCCAAGTTCAGGGAGATAAGTGGAAAAGCAGACATGCATGTGCAATTTTTGAGAGAATTGCCCCCCAGCTTCCCTGAGCTTTCCCGAATGTTCAAGCGCACCATGTGCCTTTTTGGGAGCACAAATTTGTGTGAAAAGTTATTCTCCACCTTGAACTTCAATAAGTCAAAGTACAGGTCTAGACTTAATGATGATCATCTTCAAGCCATACTGAGGGTCTCAACTGCTTCCTCTCTAAAGCCAAATGTGGTTCAGATTTGTGAGAAGAAGCGCTGTCAAGTCTCTGGCAGCAAGGAGTAGGCAAAAGATGCCATGTTCAGAAGAACTGTTCATGATCTTCACTCAATGTTCTATTCATGTTCAGGACACTTCATGTTCAGAAGAAATAATTAAAACTGTTAATAATGACATTTGAGGACTTTTTTTTGTGAAATCCCTTATGCGGCCCAGCCTCATCCTGACTTTGCCTCCTGCGGCCCCCAGGTAAATTGAGTTTGAGCCCCCTGCTCTATAATCATATAGTGACCCTTCACAAGCTTCAAGGCCCATAGTTTAAAAAACACTGTCTTAAAGTAAAGAAAACCCATAAGTGACTATTGTAAGAACTAACAGTAAAAATTACACCCCACTGTTCCACTCCAGCCAGAAAATTTTCTCTATTAGAAGATAGAAATAAAAAATGTCCTAAGCACAACCGTAGATGGGAAATGCAACCCACATGTCAGGACAAAAGAAGGAGAAAGAGATGAACATCACAGGACATCCAGTCATGTAGAGCATGCCATTTTCTAATTTATGAGCCATTGATCACTGTTGCCGAGAGTTCTAGAAGAGTAAAATTAAAAAATGAAGCTTCCCAAGATGTAAAGAGGTTAGAGATGTCTTTGCAGCAAAACAGATAAGGTGAAATGGTAAAAGAAAACATTAGGGATGTTGGTGTGAAAGTTAATCGAGAGAAAATGGGAAGCATCATTTTATTTTTTGGTTAAGATTAGTGTCTTCCATTTCATATTTAAAAAATAAAACTGTCTGCTCCCTTCTCTGACACAGATATCTTTACAGTTACTATACAGTAATTAAACCTCATCTGCCATTAGTCTGCCTACTCATATCCTGCATGCAGATATCCCCGAGTGGCAGCAGCTGCTTCATAACTTTCTGCTTCATATACCTCTGAGCTTTGTGCCATCAGCAATTTTCAATAACTTAGATGCAATATTCTTTTCTAGGTCATTTATATAAATAAGGAACAGTAGGAAACCTAACTTGACTCTTAGGCAGCACCACTACAAAGAACATTTTTTTTTCTCTTTATGACTGAAAAAAAGATGGTAGCTTTTCAGCACTCAAAAAGAAATGCATCATATGAGAAGTCTTCTAAGGGACCATAAGGCAGAATATTTAATAAGTGAGAACCTTAAACATAGCCGGCCCTATAGAGGAAAAACAGCTTCTACAGTGCTATGTTGTCACCAGATGGCTCAATAAATGCAAGATACTGACAGAAAGACAGGCATGTCATCATATGAGGGCAGAATGAAGGGGTGGTGGAAGTGTTGAGTGTCCTGGGAGTCCACAGATGAAATTTAAGACAATGCAGCCCTCACTCGCCATTGGGGGGCACACAGTCCCAGAGGACAATTCTAAGAGCAGTGACGACCACAGGCTAATTGAACTTGGAGAGGAAAGAGAAAGGAGGAGTGTGGGGGAGTACATTTCGGTGCTTTAAGAAAGACAAGCAGGTCAACCATTATACCAGGTCAAGAAGACCCCAGAGATTCTACAACATTTCTTTGACTTTCTTTAACTCATATTTTGCATTAATCCCTTTGCTTACATTTTTCTTTTTTTCTTATAAGGACACCTAGTAGACAAGAACTTTAATGCTTTGTGAATATTCCAAATGATCCTCACTTGATTTTAAAATGTGTTCTTTTTTGGATTATTTGGCTTCAATTATGGAATATTAGAACATTAGAACAATTTAGACGAGAACAGGACATTCAGCCCAACAAATCCCAAATAGGTTAGCGTGTTAAGCTTTTATTCACCTCCCAGTAACCTTACAATCATGGACATGTATTTATTTACTTACTGTATGTCAGTTTACAGAAGATCTTCGACTTGCAAAAAATCAAATGATTTAACAAATGCTATCATGTTGCTTGACTCACTCTCTGTGTCTTCTGCCTTGAGCTTTTTTAGCTTCAGTAGCTTTCTGTCTCTTGACATGATGATTTTCTTATGTGATGAAAATCTGTAAGTGCTTTAGGTAACTAAAAAAGAGTCAGTTGCATTCTGCTACAAATTCAGTTCACTTGTTTATTTCTGTTTTATGTCATTCATTTTGTGTGTTTTGTTATTTAGTGCTCATTATTTTTTCATTATTTTGTAATATTAGCATATTTGTTAAGTCCTTGTTATTTTATTATGGTGTGTTTTGCCTTTCAAGTTATGTTACTGTAGTTCATGTTAGATGGGTAAGTTATGTTCTTTATTCTTTGTATGCTAAGCCTAAGGCGGTGGGTTTGTGGGGCTAGGGGTGGTGAGGACTATGACACTGCAACTGGGGAATCATCGTGATTAAACGAAAAGACATGAAAAGACTGCTGAGGCATTAGTTACAACTTTCATGTCACGATCAGGCTATGATTTCTGATTTTTTACAAATTCTCATTGGTCTCTGAAAATTATTTAGACCTTCTTTTAGGGGTTTTAGAGATCAAGGCCTCAAGGGTACATCTACTTTGGTGCTTGATGAGTTTTTGTCAATGTTGAAAATAGGTGGCATTCTCGCACAATGCGGGCCACCCTGACATCACCACCCTTAAACCCGAGTATTTAGGTGGAGTGGAAGGAGAACTCAAGAGTGGCGCATTGAAGTCTGTTGGAGTTGTGAATATTCTTTCTTACTGGATTTACAGGCTTTTTGATATTTTATTGCTTTGTTTTTGTTTTTTGATATCTGAATCTCATATTGTGACTTATAAGCTTAGGATTGTCTTTTAGGTTATTCCTTGTGTTCCTTTTTTGTGATTTTGTTATTTTTCTCTTGCAAAATAAATCATTTGATAAAGATCTTTTTATGGTCTGTGTCTCCAACTCCACATTTTATGGTTTCTCCTTCTCTTGGAAGTAGGGTTACCACTTTTAATACAAAAAAATAAGGGACGCATACTGCAGCGGGGGCCATATCCCTTGGGGGCCAAGACCACAAATACGGGACGATTCTGTATTTTAAAGGACGGGTGGCAACCCTACTTGGAAGGCACTTGGATATTTTTAGAACATTTGAATTTAACTTAAAATCTTTGAACCATTCTGTGTAGGCCAAAAGCAGGCCTGTGGGGTTAGCAGTCAAGCTCATTGTGGTGAAGCAGTAGAGGCCTGGACCAGCTTAGGAATGCTTTTGGATGCCTCACTCCCTTTATGCCATGGATTTGACTCCAATTCAAAACAGTGGAGTTGTTTTCTTGTTTTGGTTTGCCTTGTTAATTTATGCTTTGTTTAGCTTTTTAAATATATATTTTTGTTAAGTTTCTATTTAAATTAAGATGTGTTAAGGGCCATAGGTTTTACGATTTCTCTCTTCCCTTTTTTTAGGCTTGTTGAAATTTGAAAAGGCCTTTTCTGTCAGGTCTGTGTAGGCCAGAAGCTCACTTTTTAAGTTTTGGGGTGAGGCCAGGAGCTTTATTTTGGAGGCAAGCCCCCCTTTGAATTTTTTGAGACACATTTAGCCCAATTATTTTTTTTTTTTTACAGAGGTGAGGAGACCACCTGCAAATGAAAAGATAGTTTTAATATTAGAAGTTTGTAAGATATTTCTCTGGTTTTATTTCTAAAATAAGGAAGTTAAAGTTAAAAAAGGGTGATCCATTAGCTATTACACACATTAAATCTGTACATCTGTATTCATTTCAATTCAATTAAATTATGATAATAGTTATATAGTGCTCTTCATTAGCACAAGCTGAGAGCTCTTACGCAGATTTACAAATATAATATGGCAATAGTAAGGTACATAATAATCAAATAAAAATTACACCCCAGGACATTGCTATAAAAACATTACAAGACGCTTTGAGCATGGTTGGTTTTCCCTCAGACTTTTATTATTTTTATCTTATCAGACATAAATTTGATATCAACTATTTCATGTCTGAGAATGTTTTCCTCTGTCAGCACAAGGAGGTTGCCATGGGAGCTGATTTGGAGGAACGTGTTATTTTTATAAAATCAAATTATTTCATTAAGCACATTGAAGTGTGTTCCAGGTAGGTTAATGATTCTACTTTAGTCTGTGAGGGCACTCCTCTGCATGTAAACACTTTTCACAGCTTTTTCTTTTTTTATCAAATTAAAGTCAGTATGAAGCTGCCCCTATGCTATCTAGCTATTTAGAAATTCAGTTTTCCAATTTACTGTGAAATGCAATAATGATCAGCTTGTTTTTACATGATATTGTAAATGAACAGACAGCAACAGATCATTTCACACTGCCAGTTTTCATCACAAATCCTCAAATGAGTATGGTCTAATATGCATAGAAAAACAATAATTTATAAAACAAGAATCTGTCATGAAAAAATAATTATGTAATAGAATAACTCTATCAAAAAGCTTTATATTTGCACAGAGATGGTATCCCTTCTCTTCTGAAATAAAACATTACAAGAGGCTTTGTAGTGTGGTAGACCTGCTCAAGTTAAAATAGAATGTTTGAAACAATATTAATACACACTTTTAGAAACGAGGAGAGTAGGATGGATTCAGGGATATGGCAAGCTGTTTTTATAGTGGGTACAATAAATGGGGGCTTCTCCTATTTGGGGCCTCAACCATCATGCTTCCTTATTTTTACAACAGCCTAACTGAAATGTCTAGAATAAGGCAATTGATTATATGAAAGATGTCTTGAAAATCTGAGAAAAAAAATAAATAAACAGCAGTGGCTTTTAGTTCTGTAATTCTTGCTTTGCATTTTCAAAGTGTGCAAGAGTAGCCTGTTTGCATTGTGCAAAGTCAATTATCTAATAAGGACTGTCAAAGATGTATATGTTTCAATTCTAGTAAAGTGGCTCATTATAATTTTTTTTCTATTACAAGGGAAAAATATGAGACTCATTAAATTATCATAAGCGCATGCAATATCCAGTACTATATCATCTTGCTTTATTACATGACAGCCACTTGTCCTTGGCTCTTTTATATAAAATGAGAACAATGAAGTTTTGAAATCCTGGACTACAGACATCAATTTTGATGTGAAGCTACACTTAAAATGAATTAAGTGGCAAATCATTATTACAGTCTGAGCAGATGATGCAAAAAATTTTTAGTAAAATATAAAGAAATTGTACAGCTCTTTTACCGGAGAACATATTTTTATTTATTCTTCTGAGTTTTCCATAGATCTCTGATATTGAATGTTGCATCCTAATTATAACACTGAGTCATGAAACCATTTTCGGTAAAAAATATTTTATTTCAGTAACTAATTAAACAACAACAACATTTATTTATATAGCACATTTTCATACAAAAAGTAGCTCAAAGTGCTTTACATAATGAAGAAAAGAATACTATAAAAGACAAAATAAGACATTAGTTAACATAGAAAAGGAGTAAGGCCCGATGGCCAGGGTGGACAGAAAAAACAAAAAAAAACTCCAGACGGCTGGAGAAAAAAATAACATCTGCAGGGGTTCCAGGCCATGGGACCGCCCAGTCCCCTCTGGGCAATCTACCTAACATAAATGAAAGAGTCCTCTTTGTAGTTAGGGTTCTCACGGAGTCACTTGATGTTGATGGTCATACAGACTTCTGGCTTTTAATCCATCCATCATTGTTGGAACATCACGGTGCTTTGAGTAGATGGTGGTGGCGCAAGCCACCACCAAAAGGACACCAGAAAAGGAAACAGAAGAGAGAGTAGGGGTTAGTATAGATTTTAGAGCCACCATGAATAATTATTACAATGAGAAGTTATGAGAAGGCCATGTTAAAGTAATGTGTTTTCAGCAGTATTTTAAAGTGCTCCACTGTATTAGCCTGGCGAATTCCTATTGGCAGGCTATTCCAGATTTTAGGTGCATAACAGCAGAAGGCTGCCTCACTACTTTTAAGTTTTGTTGTTGGAATTCTAAGGAGACACTCATTTGAGGATCTGAGGTTGCGATTTGGAATATAACGTGTCAGACATTCTGATATATAAGATGGGGCGAGATTATTTAAGGCTTTATAAACCATAAGCAGAATTTTAAAGTCAATCTTGAATGACACAGGTAACCAGTGCAGTTACATAAAAACTGGAGAAATGTGCTCAGATTTTCTTTTTCTATTTAGGATTCTAGCAGCTGCATTCTGCACTTGTTGCAAACGATTTATGTCTTTTTTGGGTAGTCCTGAGAGGAGTGCGTTACAGTAATCTAGTCGACTGAAAACAAACATGTGAACTAATTTCTCAGCATCTTTCAGTGATATACGAGGTCTAACTTTTGCTGTTTCTTAAGTGAAAAAATGCTGTCCTAGTGATCTGATTAATATGCGATTTAAAATTTAGATTACAATCAACAGTTACCCCTAAGCTTTTTACCTCTGTCTTGACTTGTAATCCTAATGTATCCAGTTTATTTCTAATAGCCTCATTGTATCCATCATTGCCAATCACTAAGATTTCAGGTTTCTCTTTATTTAACTTGAGAAAGTTACTATTCATTCATTCTGAGATACAAGTCAGACATTGTGTTAGTGAATCAAGAGAATCGGGGTCATCAGGTGCTATTGATAAATACAGCTGTGTGTCATCAGCATAGCTGTGGTAGCTCATGTTGTGCCCTGAGATAATCTGACCTAACAGAAGCACGTAGATTGAGAAGAGCAGTGGACCCAGGATAGAGCCTTGTGGAACCCCATATAGAATATCATGTGTCTTTGAGTTGTAATTACCACAACTAACAAAGAATTTTCTCCCTGCCAGGTAGGATTCAAACCAATTTAAGACACTGCCAGAGAGGCCCACCCATTGACTAAGGCGATTTCTAAGAATATTGTGATCAATGGTGTCAAATGCGGCACTCAGATCTAAGAGGATGAGAACAGATAAATGGCCTCTGTCTGCGTTCACTCGCAAATCATTTACTACTTTAACGAGTGCAGCTTCTGTGCTGTGATTTGTTCTAAAACCCGACTGAAATTTATCAAGAATAGCATGTTTATTGAGGTGGTCATTTAACTGCATAATGACTGCCTTCTCCAAAATTTTACTTAAGAAAGGCAGGTTAGAGATGGGTCTAAAATTTTCAAGAGCAGAGGGGTCGAGATTATGTTTCTTAAGTAGGGGTTTAACTACAGCAGTCTTAAGACAGTCTGGGAAGACCCCCGTATCTAATGACGAATTTATTATGTCAAGAACATTATCAATTAGCACGCCCGATACTTCTTTGAAAAAAAGTAAAGATCTTCTATTACTATTACTAGCTATGTTTTGGGATGTACTTCCTTTCCTAATAATTCGTTTTTTTCTCTTATTTTCATTTAACAAATACAAATGTCCACATCATTTGTTGCTTGGTGTAACCTTAATAACCACCTTTATTAATTCTTTACCTGAAACCTGAACAAAGCATTCTATCACACTCAAATAATGGCTTCATCAGGGTATCCATTTCTCTTGTAAATGTGTGTTTCTTCTTAGTGCAGAAAGAACCTTCCTGCTAGCCAAACTGTCTCCAAAGTCTCTTCATCTGCACATTATCACGTAACTCACGTCATTTATAGTTTTATTTTGCCAGGTTCCTCAAGCTTTTTCGGACTTTTCATTTTTCTTTAGTTAAACCTGTTATTTTCTCTGTGTTCTTTTATTTGCCTACCCCATTTTAGTGGACAGACATCCACAGTACGGATCAAAACTAATATTGAAAATGTAGACTTGAGCAAAACATCTAATTGTGGAGAAAGTTATCAATGAAGCAGAGGTGTTCAGCTAGAAATAAAGCAACAAAAGCTGATTCTCAGTTATACTGAGGAAAACAAGTGAAAAGTCAAAATAGGCAAATAGGGCAAAAGCAAAATAACAAAATTCTGTAGAAGCTACAAAGATTTCAGAAGTCCTTTAGAAAGATAAAACAATCAGCAGTCCAAGATGCATGCTGCCCGCTGCTAAATAACTGCTACTTGGTTATTCTTGGCCAGAACTAGAACATGATGTGTGGGATCAGAGGAAAACAGAAAGTGACAAGGACTGGTAAAGGCTGTAGGGTGGGCTTCAGCTGTTTCCAGGTGGCTTAGTTTGGAGGAAAGTTTCAAAGGCTTGATGAATCAAAACAAGACAGCATAGCGGAAAGACTAACTGGGAATATGGGGATTGCTGCATGTTATCTTGCAGTGCTAAAAATGCTGGCTTCTAGAATGAAAGGGAGATAAAGGAAACACTGCAGATAACCATCCTATTTGGATAGCAATGGCTGCTCTTTTATATATATAGACAGATGGACAGACGGATTTTTATTTATCCCCAGAGAGAAATTTGGCTTTTTACAGAAGCTAAATACATTCATAGATAAATAAATATATATATATACAGACACACTATGATTTGGAAACATACCTGAATGACTAAAACAGGAAGTAAATTAAAAAGAAACCAAAGTTCTGACTTGGCTGTCACAGTCGCAGTGAGGTATTATGCAGGCATTTTGATGTTGGTATAAAGGAGCCCCAGTAGCGTTTCTTGACAGACTTTTGCAGAAAAATCTCACTGGCCATCACCGAGTTGTAGAAGATGTGAAGGATGTCACTTCCCACATTAAAGCGATGCAGACTCCTAAGAAGAAAGAGCCTGCTCTGCCCCTTCTAGTTCCTCTGTGTTCCAAGAGCAGTCCAACCTGTCACTAATATGGACCTCCAACTACAGTACTTGTAAAAGTGGACCACCTCTAAATCCACTCCTTGATTAGTGACCGGAAACAGAGGCTCTTTGGTGAGGTGAAAGTCAATAACCACTTCATAGATTTTGCTGATGTTAAGTTGCAGAAAGTGACGTGACCTGGTCTTATATTTATAGTTGGAGGTGTACAGAGTAAAGACAAAAGGAGACAGGACTGTTCCTTGTGGTGCTCCAGTGTCGCTCACATCTGTATCAGAAAAACAGTCCTTGAGTCTTACAAACTGCAGTCTGCCCAACAGATAGTCTATCACAACACCTTCATATTTCTGAGCTGGCCCCTAAAAGGATAATTTTATTCAAATATTATTTTTGACAAATAGTCCAGGTTAAGATACAGTTCCATATACTGTATGTGCCTTTTTTATATGTGCACCATATAATCCATTCTCACTGGCAGCATCACATCCTAATATGGAACCTGCTCATCTCAAGACCAGAAAGTACTGCAGAAGGTGGTGAAGGTGGCACAGAACATTACTGGCACCCAGCGGTCTTCTGTTTAGAGCATGAACAACACAAGAGAGGCAATCAGAATCATTAAAGACCTCAGGCATCCTGAACTTCCACTTTTATCTTTCCTTCCTTCTGGTAAATGATACCGGACCATTCACCCTTGCGCCATCACATTCAGGGTCAGTTTCTACCCACAAGTTGTAAGGTAGCCTTTCATAAGAATTCAGATATTGTATATATTGTTGTATATACAGTATGTTGCATTCTATGTATACTATTTATTTTTCCTATAGTACTTTTGTTAACTGTTTGGAGGAGACATGGGAGTATAAATTTCATTCTATTCAGCACACATGACAATAAACATGACTTGATTTCTTCCACCTACTTCTCCCTGTAAGCAGATTATTCAGTTAAGTTTTTTTATGTGAAAGATTTTATGCTTGACCTTCAGCGGTATCATGTTTTGATGTTTGCCTGTGGATGCGGATATCTTAAAGGAGCTTGTCTCACAGCTCATGTTACATCTAAATACTTCAAGTACAAGATAAAATACTTTCATATTTGTGGCTAAATGCAAGCTATATGGAAATATTATGAGCTATGATTAAAAAAAATATATTAATTATGACAGAGTTTCTGGCTAATTATACAGCCATGTGAAAAACACCCCATGCAAACTTATTTGAGCAGCAAACATTTGATCTTCGTGCAAGCAGAGCCTATAGATACGGTAAAGGGGATATACTTGAACAGATAACGTATTCATTCTCATAAACTAAATTAATAAAAATATGGATTTGTTGCATGAAAAAGTAAGCCCACCCCTACATTTGTCACCACTTCATACCACTAAAATTAGAATCAGGTGTTCCAGATTAGGTGCCCATGATAAAAACCTCCTTAGTGAGTATGCAGGTGGGACCCACGTATAGTGAGGGTCTGGTGTTTTCTTTGCTATTATTGTGTGTGGTGTCCTCATGCCAAGATCAAAAGAGCTGTTTAAAGTGCTCAGAAAGAAGGTTATGGATGCCCAGGTGTCTGGAAAAGAATTTAAAAATTTCACCAAATTATTTTAAATCAATCATTCCTCTGTACACTCTTAAAATACTGGTTCTCTAATGTTATTTTATGATTCTTTATTGAATTGTGTGGTTCCTCTGAGCACCATTGCTTAACAAAGCACCATTTCATTCTAGGAAGGGTTCCTCACATATGAAGTTGGTTCTTCGTGCTTTGAAAAAGTCTAATTATTATTATTCTAATTATTATAATAATTAGAAGGACAAATTGAAATATTTTATGTATGGTAGGCTACCTGGCAGGACCCTAACAGGTTAAGGAAAGCGGACGTTTGTCTGAGTGATTGTATAGAGCGAGAGTCTTTTTAAAATCATAAGCCATTAGGATTTCACAATAGAATCTGTTACGTGTCCAAAAAAATAAAGGTTCTTGCTGGGTCTTTTGGGAAATAAAAATGGATCCCCTATGGCATCACTTTATTTTTAAGGAAAATCATCTAGAAGTGACCTACATTAAAATGGAATGGCCATTTGATAAGGCTCCAAGAACCCCAAAATTTCATTGCAGGATCTGCAGGCAGCTCTTCCAAAAGTTTCCTTTAGACATCCAGGCAAAGATCAGGACATTCTGAGTATTTTACCATACACTTAAATATTGATTTAATTGATAAATTGGATTATTCTGCTTCTTGAAAGAATATCTTGTGATATTGGTCCATTCTACGCGTGGAAGTGTGTGTGTCTGTCCGGCGAGAGGTGAGAGGTGGAGTCGGGGTAAGGGCTCCATCTCCGAGGAAATAGACACTCGCTTAGCCGCTAACACAAGCGAGGCGAGCACATCGGCTAAATGAAACCTCCGAAGAAAGAGACCCTCACTTAGTCGCTAATACACAAGTGAGGCAAGAACATCAGCAAAACGGTATCCCTTTTACTTTTCCTCCCGCCACTAATACACAAGTGATGTGAGCACATCGGCAAAACGAATCCTCCTAGGAGAGAGACACCCAGAGTAGTTACTTTCAAATGCCTGACATCTCAACATTTTATTTTTTTTCTGACAATTCCAATAGTTTCTAGGACCCTGGGCTTTTTACAGCATGGGCTTACACAGCTAGTTTTTCTATAATTTGCTTGAACATTCCAGTTGATTTTGAGACTTCTCTCATTGTGCTAAGTATCATAGTTCACTTGTGGTACTGATTTATTTGCGCGAATCCGAGAGAGACACATCAGGCTGAGAGGAGGGGGGCAGGCCCTCCTCACTCATGCACCAGCCTTGGAGTATACCTAACCTCTGCATAGCTAGCAAACGAGAGAACTACTTAACAGATTTAGATCGGGTATTTTTCTATAATTTGCTTGAACATTCCAGTTAACGTCAGGAGTAGGGCAGGGCACTCCTCACCATCCTGTTTCACTATTACGCAGTCAGAGCCGCTGGGGTCGGTTAGTTTATTAAAAATGTAAAAAAATTTCCTTGCCAAAAGTATTCCTTGGTATACATTACTTTTTTGGTATACATTTTTATACCTAAGGTTTTCTATACCTAGGAACAATTCTGCTTAATCTCTTCTGCCTTTATTTGTTCATTCATTGCCTCTGGAAATTAGTATTATTGGTTTTATTATTTTTGCATAACTGCCAACACCATTTTTTTTTTTGCTATTGGGTGGTGCCATGTTAAGTGTCTTTTATCAGGATACAGCTCCTGGTTGCTGTAGGTCATGGTTTCCAATGTCATTGCATCTGAAGTCATTGGCGTGACACTCTAAATCAAGCCCCGAACTCGACATGTCAATTAGTATCTATTATTAAGGAAAAACACAAAGAGATGTATGGGTTTTGAAATTTCTAGCTCTCCACTGTGACTATGACTTGTGGTTTTTATTCTGGCTCTGGTAATTTAATTAATATCTTTTTCTGTATTTGAAACATTTTTGCACTTTGGTCCATCTCCAGGTTCTCTGATTTATCTCCAGGTCTATTATTATTTTTTGCATTGCTTATTTTCTCAGCCTCTGAGCAGAAAAGGAACATACAGAAGGTGGTGAAGGTGGCACAGAACATTACTGGCACTAGTCATGTCTCATCTTTCAAGTAAGAATTGTACAAGGGTCAAAAGTTCTCACATAACAATACAGAAAAGCAAAGGGTACTTTTATGTAAGGATCTTACTGCCAGAAATTCCAAATCGTAAATCCACCTATGGTAACAAACAACAGGCAAGTTAAAACAAAAATATTAATATACAGAAAACATGCTGCTGAGTTGCTAGAAATTTTAACTTTAGTTTGAAAAGCTCCAACAAGCTCTGTTGCAAAGTAGAAAATGTCAGCTTATTATGTCAAGCTCACAAACGTCTGCATCACTAAGCTGACCCTGTGCAGTCAGCAAGAATATCTGATTGTATGAACTAAACATTAACAGACACCATCACATCAGTTCTGACCAAACAAGGATAACAAATAAATTACAAAATAAATATGCAAAATGGCACAAATGAGTTTTTCAAAAAATGCGGTCTTTGCATAAAATACCTAGTAGATAAAGAATAAGTCTTGAGATATAATTATAAATGAACTCCAAAATTGATATCCTTTATTATTCCTGACCAGTGAAGCCATGTCACATGAACAGCACAGTTCTCTATAGCATGTCCTTTAGTTTAGTCTTGAAAGAACAGTTCCTTTTGCTATTTAGATTAGTTTACATAACATTTTAATTTACTCCAATCAACATACAGATAAATGGTATAGTCTATTAACATCCTTTATGTAATTAAGTATTGTGACGATCAGTCAAATAAGACACACAGAAGCCGCTTTTTCTGGGGGAGTCTTCCAAATACCGACTGACTTTTTATTTGATATGCTGTGATATAAATGGTTCCCTACTGCCGCCCGTTGTCTTGGTCTTGGGAACACCTCCAAAATAATAAAACCAAGTCACCTTCGTCCTTTCTGCCTCTTGCCTGCCCTTTAAACATTTGCTCCCTTCTCACTCTAATATTCTCTTCCTACCTTCTCCAATTCTTCTCCTCACCACCCACACACTACTCCTTTTGCCCGGACGCACTGTTAATTAACCCGGACCCCTTATCACTTAGCTCTCTCTCTAGGGAGGTGTCCCGAGTCCACACAAAGTGAATTCCAAGACTCCACCCCAACCCTGCTTCCACTCCCCAGAGCCCATGCTGTAGCAAGACACATCACTGTATTATACAGCATTATTACAGCAAGTATTAAAGTCTCTGGAATATTCCTGGTTCAAAGAAATAAGGCTTCTCATATATACATTTTAACTACATTCTTCCTTACAGTTCCTCCGTTTTGTTCTCTCAGAATAATTGACTAATGAAATTGGTTAAATAAGATTTAAACAACATCATAAAATTCAACAGACTTTACTAAATATGGTTCAGTGTTCTTGACATAAAGACAGCCATCTTGGGAGCAGTTTTGGAGGGGAAGGGTGATGTATTAAAAGTTTTATGCGTTACATAGTCCAATTTATGAAGTAACGAGTGACCTGAAATAAAACTTATTATTTTACTAGCCATGTGCGCCCAACTACGTTGCGCGTGTTAAAGTTGTCTGTGAAGGGCTCCCTGTTTAAACACGGCTGCCAGTCATGAACTGGGCCCTTCGTGGCACAGCATTATGATTTTTTATAAGGGAAACAAAATTACAAAAGAAAACCCTTGGATATTGATTTGATAGGAACAGCCTACTCGGAATCACTGTCCGAATCGTAATTATGTGGTGGTGTAGGAGCATTTCTGCTTCTGTCCGTTCACAGTCCGTCTCGTTTTCACGACGCTGTCGTTTCCTCTCACGATCTCTTCTCAACCTTTCTCCAATCTCACAGGTTGCTTTGTGGCAATCCAAAGAGTAAGGCAATATACACGGAGCAATGGTTATAAAAGGGGGACACATAGGTATCCAGGCTCTTTAAAGCATAAATAGGGATCACTTCACTGACATGTGAGCAAGCCACGGTACAACTGTGAGACGCGCAGAACTCGCCGGCTACAACGTAAAAATAATAATTTCCGGAACGTGCTGTTACGTTGTCATTCATTTTACCCGCTGTCTTTCTTTCATTCATATGTTACGTAGGCACGTACCTTTTATCTTCAGCAATCTCATTCTCTAACCAGACCTCAGGAGCTAACCAGCGTAACACTGTCCACCACCCCTTTCGTTATTCCGGCACATTGTTGACATCCGTGAGTAACAACAACGTACTAAACTGGAAGGTGGTCTACGCATGCGCGGAATTCGCGGACAAAGATCAAGATCTAAATGAGGATCTATTTAGTTAATTTAAAGCACAAAAATTTGTTCAGTTTGAATGTCTGTGTTTTGAGGACTGGAGTACTACAGTTTTCAGTAGTATAAGCCTGGAGGAGATTCTTAATGCAATGCCTATGTTTTAGCTGTCTCTCTACTGCCATCTAGTGCTTCTTCTTCTAATTTATTCACGGACAAACAAAGATCAAGATCCAAATGAAGATTATATATAGAGATAGAGATGTTATTATCTCAGTAGCACCGGGTGTAACCCAAGAAATAAATGTGCCGCTGTGTTGCACCTTCAATCTGCCAAGCAGAAAGGAGGGTGCTGAGTGCAATCCAGTAACAGAAACTTATCAATAAAGTGTCAGATTACTCCAGCTATTTGCTATAGATATATTTAAACAGAGCGGTCGCGTAACATAATGGTTAGTGTTCACATCGTGAATCATCAGTGGCTCGGCTCAAGGATGTTAAAAGGGGATGAAAGTTATTTATTTTACCACACATGAAGGAACACAGGAAAAGTATCACTAGCTTCATGCTCGTTTTTTGATTCACAGTGGCCGATGATAATAACTCTTTTTTGTCCAGTTTAATAATGTTGGGGTTTTTTGCTGAAGGAGAATTCCTGAAGCATGTCTTTTGCATGTAAACAGAGGTTTTTAAGAAATCAGGTTTCTGCCTTAATGGGGTTACTCACTTTATCCTGGTTTTATGTGTGCATTTAAATGCACTAATTGTTAAAGAATAGTGGTTTGATATCAAAAGTCATGCCTTAGTCTGGAATTGGCTTTGTATTTGGAGCTTGGATCTTTGTTACTCCTTGCCTTCTGTAACAGGGTGGCAGTGACAGTTTGAAGCGAACAGTTAACACAGGCCAAAATTACAAGTTCCACACCACCTTGATGGAAAAGTGCATAAACATTTTATTTATGGCAAAGTAGGTACCATTAAAGAACAGCTGGGGTTAGGCCAAGTGTGAAAGAAGTCCTCTTTGGAACTCAGGTAGTTTTGGGTGAGCTTGTAAAAACATAATATAAAGAGTGTCCTCTTTTGTAATAACTCATAATCAAAATCAAAATACTATTCTGGGAGCTTTTCTGGATGTGTTGTATTTTTGTTTTTAGGCAACAAATTCTTAATTGATTTCAAAAGAACCAGAATCCTGCTTGTTTATTGACTACTCTTTGCAGATTCCATTAAAATGACTCTTGCCCATCTCTGCAATGCTCAAAGCAAATCTTGTCAAATAAGACAACTACATCTGTCCCTACAGATAATATTGCAAACTTTGTTCTTCGTACATGAGATCAGAAGAGCTTATCATTGTACAATGCCCCTAGGCCTTCATTAGGAAAGAAAATATACACTCTGATTTCATATACTGACTACCACGAACATGCCCTTCACATTATGTAGTCTGATCGGTGGAGGTGACGTCATCTGTGAACGACCAGAGGTGAAGTCATCAGGTTGAATCGGGAACAATGTTTAAGCTCTTCGGATGTCTGGAGGACGTTTTTTGTTCCTTGGCTTTTCTGGCTAAATAAATAGAGAAGCGTTAATACGCTGCCTTAGTTCCCCATCTTGTGGTTTCTTGTGGCTCGTCGGTTCCTTTAGCTGCCCCTTAATCGTTCATGTGTGACAATGTTCATAGAAGATAGAGATTCATGGCTGTGGCTGAGGACATATTCACTGTCTCAATCCAGGCAGGGAGTTTGATTGAATGGAATACATTGAGTGGTGTGAATAGCCTTATGCTGTATAATCACTAGGAACTGAAAAAGGTAGGATTTTAATCTGTAAGATTTTTTTGTTCGTGAGACAGCGGGAAACCTTAACCACTATACAAGCAGCATTAATTTTACAGTAGGTGGTAGGGTAAAGTATTTATTAGTGGAAGACCTCTGTAATTTTTAAGCCCTATTCAGATCAGATTAGTTTTACACTTCTGTATGAGGTTAGTAAAGTCTGTGTTTAAAGTGGATTGGTATGCACTCCTGCTATTCTGTACCAGCATTTCCTCATTCCTTCCTTATGAGCACTAGTAGCTAATGTAAGTATATTGGTGTATACCAGATCTTTGGACCTCGTTAACAACTCTTAAACTATGTGTCCATTTGTTACCTCCAAGGTTGACCACCCTTTTTTGATTTGAAATGTGCCTATGATGTACCTATGGACCTCAGATGGGATACCTCACTCCCCCGTTATTCAGCACGCACAACAAGGAGTATCAACTTTTTTGCCAGTTGAAGCACTGGGTGAAGTAGTTATTACTAGAGGGCCTAGTCCTGTCCAAATCACTGAAATGACAGTTTTATTAACATGTTGATTCGTGTAGGACTGTTTTAACCTGGAGTTATTTTCTACAGACCTTTTATAGAAAGTCAAAGTTTCTGTAATCTTTACTGAGACATGAACACTCAGACCGTAAAAAGTCGCAAATTATTTAGACGGGACTAAAACCTCACCTCCTGATGTAAAACTAATGCCATCCAAATAGAGCTTTGGCATTGACTCCATAGATGTGTGTATGTAGACATATTCCCCCGAGTTCAGGAGATCTTCAGTATGTTAACGCATTGGCAATAAATAATCATAAGTTTTCACTCTTTTAGATGACAGACGGATTTGCAGTTGGCAAATACTAACAGTTAGTCAGGGTGCAAATGCTGTAAGGCAGCAACAGTCCAAAATATCATCCTAAATTTGGAGTTTTTCTCTAGTAGCAGCCATGATTTTAACAGTTAATTTGGCAGTTAACAATGAAGTGTGATCCTCAAAGGATAACAGTTATTTTTGGATTGTTTGGAGTATTTTTGAATTCTGTGTGACAGACACGGTTGTGATGTTAATCACACTTTTTTTTTCCCCAAACAACACTGCTGAGGCGCCATGTCGCAAAAGCTGGGAAGTAAAAGAAAAAAAAAAAGAAAATAAAGAGCGAAAACAAACCCACACATGCGGTAAAATGTCTAACTTGTTAGTGCCTGTGTTGAGAACGCTTGATGATTAACTGTTAGCTCTGCCAATTACACTTTCATGAAAAGCATTCAATAATAACTGTCAAAATGAAATCTGATTAGGTTTCAGATGAGCTATGTTTGACTAATCTAATTGATGGCAGCACATGAATATTTAAATCTTGACTTGTGAATTAATAGGTCTTCGTGTGATAATCAGAAGGAAGTGAATTACTTCTCTAAATCAGTCAAGAGGCTTATTGGCTTATCTCTGTGTCAAAACATTACAATTTTAAGCTTTCCTTTGTGTTTACATGAATCTAATTCGAATGTGTATGTTTAATTAATGCAGTGTGGCATCTTGCAATTTGTCTCTCAGTGTTTGTCTATTAAAAAAAAGTGGAAAATTGTTGTGCCAGGTTCCCTCGTCTTAACCAGATGTAATGATGTAAAAGTTATAATAAAATGTGCATCACCTTAACACCTGGAAAGTTGATTAAATGTGTACTTGTATATACCAGTACTCTTTGAAATTGAAACATACCACATTCCTGATGTGGTAAAGTCACTATAATAAAATTGGATGTTAGTTTAGTTCATTTTCAAGCCATTGATTTGATAATTGAGAGTGTTAAATGTTTGCCGGAAGCACCTGTAAGTGTGTTCAGAATGCTGCTCACCACTCTCTGCCTCTTTCCAAGTTTTTCTATTACTGTTCCACGTTATTTGGACCTGTAGAGATGCAACATCGCTAGCACCGTCACTTCCTGACAGTATAATATCTACTTTTTACAAATATTTACTGAATAGCCAAAATGTCCACCAGTGCCCAGGTATATCTGTATAATGGATTAAGGTAAGGAAGCAAATTTTTATGTTTTTTAAATGTTGACCCTTTTGTCCTTGCTGGTTGTCCCACCCTTCATCTACAATACTTCTCTATTGCTCAGCTCTCATGAGTTGAGAATCTTTTTGTGCATGATTGTATTCCATAATTGTGGTAACTCCTTGCTGGGTTGGAACTACACCACTCAAGTTTAGGGAACCCCTACTCATTATAGTCTAACACTAATTCAGTTAAGCTTCAGGGATATCAATCTGTCCAGTTAAGAAGCAGAAGCGATTGTGAATAAACTTCACTTGTTCTGCTGCAAAAAAGAAACAACAGGTGAACTGGAGAGGCAACAGCAAGACAACCCCCAAAAAGGGAATGGTTTTGCATATGGTAGCCACAGATAATTGCTTTCTCCTTATCCTTCTTTGACTGACTCTTCTCTAGTTTTGCATTTTGCTAGTGTCCTTATAAGTAATAGGGGTGGCTGCAGCCAATTCAGGATGCACAGGTCATCCAGCTCCTCCAGGATGGCACATCCATATGTGCCATCACAAGGAGGTTTGCTGTGTCTCCCAGCACAGTCTCAAGAGCATGGAGGAGATACAAGGAGATGGAATGTGACACGAGGAGAGTTAATCAGGGCCTTAGAAGGGCATAAACCCAGCAGCAGGACTGGTATCTGCTCCTTTGTGTGAGGAGGAACAGGAGGAGCACTGCAAGAGCCCTACAAAATGACCTCCATCTGCAAGACTCCATGAGGGTGGCATGAGAGCCCAACATCCTCTAGTGAACCCTGTGCTCACAGTCCATCACCATTCAGCTTGATTGGCATAACACAATTGGTAGTTCTGCTATTGGAGCTCTGTCTTCTTCAAAGATGAGAGCAGGTTCACACTGAGCATGTGGTAGATGTGAAAGAGTCTGGAGACACCGAAATGAACGTGATGCAGCCTGCAACATCATCCAGCATGACTGGTTTGGTGGTGGGTCAGTGATGGTCTCGAGTGGCATATCTTTGGAGTGTTGCAGAGACCAGTATGTGCTAGGCAACAGCACTCTGATTGCTGTTAAGTAACGGGATGAAATCATCAGAGCCATTGTCAGACCTTATGCTGTTGTATTGGTCCTGGGTTCCTCCTGGTGCAGGACAATATCCAGCCTCATGTGGCCAGAGTGTTATTCAGTTCCTGGATGACAATGGCATTGATGCCATTGACTGGTCTGCATGTTCCCCAGACCTGAATCCAATGGAGGACCTCTGGAACGTTATGTATCATTGCGTCTGACGCCGTCAAGTAACACCACAGAATGTCCAGGAGTTCACTGATGCCCTGTTCCAGGTCTGTGAGGTGATACACCGAGAGCATACCGTCTCATAAGGACCAAGGCTTGATGTTTTCGGGAGTGCATACAGGCACATGGGGGCCATGCACACTACTGAGTCTCATTATGATTTGCATGATGAAATTCACAGAAGTAGGGTCAGACTGTGATTTCAATTTTTAACTTTGATTTTCGGTGTCATTTTGAATACAGCCCTCAATGGGTTGATGATTTTGGTTTCCATTGACCATTGTTGCATCATGTTGTTCTCAACAAATTACACATTATTACTCAGTAAAGATTTTCCACTTGAATATTTCATTCATCAAGAAGAGATGTGTGATTTAATTGATCCCTTAATTTTTTTTTTTTGACCTTTGAATGATTGCTACTTCTTTGTATTTCCTGTTTTAGTGTGGTTTTACAAATACAGTAGATGTTTAATCCCACATTAATAAACTGGACAGGCTGTTGAATGATTGAAGCTTTGATACAGCTTCTTAGCTGGGCATAACTTTTTGTGTTGTTCCCTCTCTTGAAACTCCATGAACTGATGTTAATTTGGGTTAACTGTAACACATGCAAAATTTCATAAACATCCATTCAGCTGTTTTGGTATAGGCAGGTTTTTGGAGAAGGTCTTTGCTGTGGATCACGGGATAGGGTAAGGATGGAGTTCAGGTGGGAATGGATAAAACACAATCAGTCCAAAACCTTTATGTTAGTTGAAACAAAGTACATGGTTTCTTAACCTTTAGCTACAGCCACAATATTCATCTATACTAATAAAAGGCAAAGCCCTCACTCACTGACTGACTGACTCACTCACTGACTCACTCGTCACTAATTCTCCAACTTCCCGTGTAGGTAGAAGGCTGACATTTGGCAGGCTCATTCCTTACAGCTTACTTAAAAAAGTTAAGCAGGTTTCGTTTCGAAATTCTACGCGTAACGGTCATAACGGACGACAACGTCCGCCATTTTGAACTTTCTTATTTATGGTCCCATCTTCACGAAATTTGGTAGGCAGCTTCCCTGCGCTAACCGAAACTGATGTACGTACTTATTTTGGTGGTATGACGCCACTGTCGGCCGCCATATTGAACTTTCCAACGTCACTAATTCTCCAACTTCCCGTGTAGGTAGAAGGCTGAAATTTGGCAGGATCATTCCTTACAGCTTACTTACAAAAGTTAAGCAGGTTTCATTTCGAAATTCTACGCGTAATGGTCATAACGGTTGACAACGTCCACCATGTTGAACTTTCTTATTTATGGTCCCATCTTCACAAAATTTGGTAGGCGGCTTCCCTGCGCTAACCGAAACCAATGTACGTACTTATTTCGGTGGTATGACGCCACTGTCGGCCGCCATATTGAACTTTCCAACGGTCTTTGTTACTTATGGGCCCATCTTCAAGAAATTTGGTACGCGGGTTTCCAACGCTAACTGAATCCTACTTCCTTACATATATACGTCCATAGCCTGCAGCTCGGTTACTGTGTGAGGCGGCGTTGGGTCCCCCATCTCAACGCCTCCCACGCTGTTGGCTGCCTGCCTATATAAGGCCATCTGTCGCTCTGGTCTCTACATTCCCTTCCTTGCTTCACTATGGGATTTACGTCTCCCTGCTGATAACTACAGCCTTTTTATTTAATCCACGGCTTCTCCACTGTTTTATTGTTCGTTTATTACGATTATAGTTATTGTGTAGGTATTTTAGACTTACTTTACATTGTTCAGGTTCCCATTTCCTTTATCGTTCCAACCATACCCCTATTAACATGTCTATCTAAGTGATCACCATCGATC
This sequence comes from Polypterus bichir lapradei, assembly GCA_026402145.1. NCBI lineage: Eukaryota > Metazoa > Chordata > Cladistia > Polypteriformes > Polypteridae > Polypterus > Polypterus bichir. Next base: position 52,999,083 of record JANRMT010028174.1, on the reverse strand, counting down.
AAAGAACTGTCACTTACCGAGTGGTTTCCATGCCCGGAGATGGCACCTGCTTTTTCCATTCTCTTTGTTACATATTGCATATATGAGCCATATCAGGCTCATTCTTGATATCCGGAGAAACATTGTGTCTTATGTATTGAATGACTGGGACAGGTTCAAGGTGTGGACTGATGACGGTACAGGAGATAATTATACTACACAGGAGCACTAGAAGAGTGAAATGCTTAAGCCCTTCACCTATGGTTCTGCATGTGAGTTGATGGCTGCCGCTGAATTGTTCGGCTGTCGCTTTCAAGTGTACCAAAATGGCCAAATATTTTACACCTTTGGACAACCGCCAATGCCTCTTAAACATCTTAGATTCACAGGTGACGATTTCAGTAGTGGACACTTTGATGTTTATGAATGTTTATACTCTCAAAAGCTGGATGTGAAGTTATCGATGAAACCGGTTGTATGCTTACAATGCTTGACAGATGCCGAATGTCACTTCAACACAAGTCCTGCAAATACTGTCGTAATTGAAACAAACCATGAAACTCAAACTGATTATGACAGCAGCAATCCAAGCTGTGAGATCTGAAACAAGATTACTTTTCACATGGCCAACTGTACGTTGCATGCTCAAAAGTAAGCTCAGCGCACAGCTTGGTCATATTACAACCGGAGGGCCGAACTGACAATGTGGTATACAAAGAGATCCTTAACAAATAATTATTGGTATATTTTCCCTCAGTTTAAAAAGGTTTAATTTTCTTTTTAATAAAAATTTTAAGGCAGTACTTCGCCGCTGCGAAGCGCTGGTATTTTGCTAGTACACAATAATGTGGAAATTCATGTTGCAAAACTTATTGCATTACAATTGAAACCTTCAAACCTTCACATGTGATATAAAGTAAGTGAAATAAAGTAACAATAGTTAGCATTTACCTTGGTTCAAAGCATACAAAGTATAATGATGTAAAAACAAGGAAACAATACATATACATTTCAACAGAAGACAGCAGAAAGAAACACATTCATAAATGTGACTCGAAAAATTATTTAGAAACTTAATTGACGCATGAGCAACTGCTGTTTCCATAAGACTATTTTGGAGCTCATGTGGCCCTTTCTGAACTGATTATTTCAAGAGGAAAACGAAGAAATGCTTCAGCAGATCGAGTAAAGCTTCTCGCAGCAGCAAGCAGGCTGGAATGGGGCAGCTAACTCCAACTGCCACAAATCTAGCCATACTATCGAGGGTAATGTTACAGTTATGGGCACTTATGAAATACTATCCCTGACTTTGTCTGTCCAATCCCTCTACCTCATCCTCTATCCCGTAGTGAGGGCTACTTGGATTTTTGTCCCTGGTTCATGTAAATTGTTTTATGTTTTACTTTTATGTTTTGTTAGATCTTATTCTCTATCTTATGTTATTATTCATGTTTTTGTCATTATGTGCTGCATATTAGTTTGCTGTGTTTATTATATGGTTAGTTATGTGTCTTGCCCTCTTAAGAAACTTTCATAAGGCAGGATCAACATCATGGACCACTGGAACACCACCCTCTACCTATTTAAGTGGAGGCAGACAGGCAAGCTACAAGATCAGCATGGACCATTCGAGATTTGAAAGTACTTTTGTAGATTTTCTGGTACCATTGATCTTTTGCTTTGTAATTGTGGATTTTGCCTAAGGTTTGCTTATTGAGACCCTGTAGTCTCAGACTGTATTTTAGGCTTATGCTGTTTGCCAGTTTTTAAAATTTTCCTTGCCTCCTTTTTGCTTCTTTTTGTTAACATAAATAAACTCTTCAATTATAAAGAGTTTTGGTTGCCTTCATCTTTTCAAGCCAGAAATTTTACAATTTCCTCTCTCGAAGGACATTTTTGAACTTTAAAAATCTATGTCCCATTTTGGACATGTGCTTGCCCTGAAGTCTGCCTGTTGAGTTTGGGGTCTGGCTGCCTGGGGTGAGGCCTGATTTTTGGGTTCCAGACCTAGGGCCTCATATATAAAACCTTGCTTAGATTCCATACTACAATTTAGGCCTAAACAGAATATGCACAAAAAAATGTATTTATATAACCCTATGCATGCCACATGCCAGACCAAGCTCCTTTATAAATCTCAAAACAACTTAAAACTATGTACGTGTGGACGCACTTTTAGCCACTCCCTGTGTATTTTGAATATTTACAATCTAATAACCATATACATTTATTAATGTTCCTAAGCAACCTATTTACTACAAACCATTGATAAGCATAGGGAAAAAGGCAGAAAAAGAAAATTCAGTCAAAGTGAATTTGAGGTATTACTGACTGAAGTGGGGGAAAACAAAAACATTCTTTGTACTTGTATCTCTGTGGGAGTCACAAATAACAAGGGAAAAAAAACAATAGTGGGAGTAGCTGAGTGGAGAGAGCAATAGTAATGTGCCACCATGCACTGCCCAGACCGCCACTGGTATGCAGCGTGAAATGATGCAAACTGTATGCACAGAACTGCGAGATATTAAAAACATTCTTATTGAACTTTATCAAGTAAATGCCAATGTTGTAATACTTGTCGCTTTACATTCAATATCCAAACATCTTTGAACTGCCATTGTGTTGATGTCTTGAGGCCTTCCAAGTTTCGGCTCTATGCTGTGCAGTACTTCATAAGCCATCACAATGCGGCTAACATTTGCAGAGCTTTACAGCAGTGTGCTGCATGACAAGTCCAAACACCACCATGTACATTTTAATGAACCAATCGTCCATGCTATCACATGCAGGACTGCCTTTCATTGGAGATCCTCACTTGTGGTGTACTCACTATCACCTGAAAAAACAATTATATACATTGTCTGTAGTGTACTAAACTTAAACGTAATCCTGTCAACTAGGCTTACTTACCAGAAAGCCAAACTTCACACGGAGCAAGACCCTGACATCCACTTCCCACAGTACTATTTCATAAAACAAAGGAATTGTGACTTGTGCCAGGCTACCTCAGAACAATGAACACATTTGAGCATCTTATATTAGTTGTATATTAATTGAATGAAAGTGCTTTGTGTTTACAAAAGCAAATTCATTCTGTCATGGTTCCTTTATCACAACATGTGTGCAGTTAGTTGCACTGATTAAATCAGGTAAATCAGCAATAACTGCAAATTGTCTTTTAATGTTGGCTTGCTCTAACAGGCGGCAAGGATAATGCATGTATTTGGGTATCTTAGGCATTTTTTTTTGTGCCATCACATCACTTTTTTGTGTTTCTATTTTCCTTTGTTTTTATTGTATTTATTTAAAAGAAAATTATTTTATTTGATACAATATTATTGTACTGTATTTTTGATTAATAAAATGGTACTGAAATGTCTGTTTTTTGGAAAATTAGATATTAATTAAATAAAAGGTATACCAATCCATATACAGATGGCTCAGGGATAACTGCGAGACACCTGAACCAGTGAGCCAGTTTACACTGAAAAGCATCCGTTGCCAAATACGCTACGTTGTTTAAATCTGCAATGGAACCAGGACTGCATGATTTTTGTGTGATGGTCTATGTAATGTAGGCTTGATGTGACGGTGCGGGTCCTGCTGCACACTCCTTCTTCCAGTTTTGGGAGCCTCTCAAACACGACACTGTCGATAATGTAACCGGATGAACTGGCAGTTCAGCACACCACTCCAAGGGGACAGCTCTATGAAGTCTAAATCGGCTTATAAGCCTGATCATTATGATCTGAAAAATCATCACAATCCCTGAAAACTTGTTTTAGTCTACCATTAGAAATATCCTCCAAAAGAGCTAATGCTGCATTGCTTGTTACTGTATGGTGTACAGCACAAAGCACATCCTTTTTACGGACAAACTCGATAAGCCATACACTAAGGCAACTGCGATTAAGCATATGCCTTAGCCATTATTACCAAAACTAAAGGTGTATTGAGAGAAACTGTCAGTTAACTATGATATAATTAGTTCACAACCATCGGAATGTGACTGAAACGACATTAAAATTTGCAATGAAATAAGATCTTCTGTTTACTTTATTGTCCTGCCGCTTGTAGTTGATAAAATGCTAACACCAAAAAAGTCTTTATAGGACTTAAAAATTGTTTGAAACCTGTAGCAACTTTAATCAGTCAATTTCCATGCCATATTTGGGTTTTATCAGCTTCCAACTATCGCATAAGAAATGGCATTTCCGAGTGTAAGCATGTTTTATGCATGAGGCCCCAGCTGAATACTGTTCTGGTTGTGGATATATCTGAGGCCTTGCACCGCTTATGATTTTTTTGTGTGTTTGAAGTGATCAGGATTTTTTCCTTTCATCTCCTGTTCCTCTTTTTTGTATCCAAAAAAGCTTTGATGGCCTTACTTTTTTTTATCTTCACAGAACAAAGGTATGGTTGAATTAGGGAATCATTTTGTAGTGACACTTCATCTCCTCTTATGCACCTTTATGAAATAGTCTGTGCAAGAAATGAACTCACCTTTGACAACACATACTGTCTGAGGCATGTTGAGCTTACCTTGAGTTTGAATGGTTGCAAAGACATGAAGTCACCTCTTGTAATTTAAACCTTCTCCATCCTCCTTTCTTAATGTTTTGTTTTTCTAGAAGTGACTTTGTGCCTCATCACTTCTCTATTCCCTTGTTGTTTTAAGCTGCAGTATAAATCACACTTTCTCCTTACTATAGCATTTAATTTCAAGTAAAACACGGATTAATATAACTTTGTCAATACAAAAGCAAAAGTAAAAATTAATAAAAGAAATTAATTATTCTTGAAACAAAATCATTAAGTGAAACTGTAGCAAGCCATGTAAGTGTGGTCTTTGGTGCTGTTGCCATCTCCACTTATATTATATGTTGCTCTGTTTGACTTGGTTTATTTGCAAAAAATTGAGGTGGGAACTGTAGCGTTAAGGGAGGAAAACTACAAAATGTATTATTATTATTACTATTACTGAGGACAGGCCAATGAGCAAGAGCTGAATGTGGCATAAAAGGAAATCCAGAACAAGGGAGGCATTTTCAAAATCAGAGGACCACAGTGACCGTGTTTGAGTGGAAGAATGGTTTCAATGTCAGAAGAAATATAGCTTACCAAAATGGAGTCCTGTGCTGCACTTTCTAAAGGTGTGGGATCAAGAACCTGTTGCTGGAGATGAGCTGGAAAGGAATATCCTGGAGAAGTGAACTGCGGAAGGCTGTAGAAGATGATAAACTGTTTTATTTTTCTGGAAAGCGACTCCATTTCCTATGTCGCTATTAATTTTGCTTCACCAGCTTTTGGATTGCGCTTTCATTGAGTCATAATCAATAATGGTAGTTTGTGTCATGCTCATCTAGTCGGTGTGTATTGTGCAAGCACATGTTGCTTTTGCAGTTCATGTTTGATTTTGTTTTCAATGTAGTCGGCATGTTTGGCTGACTGTTATGAGTATGGTGTCCTGTTGACATCAAGGAAGATGAAATGGGGCAGTGAAAAAATTAAAAAGGCAGCAGCCATCTTCACAGCTGAGTTTTGGGATCAGGTTAGGGGATCGAACACAAAATGAAAACAAAAGAGTAAACTAAAAACTAAGCAATCATAACACTCTAAAGGAGTTCCTGATACAATCATACAAAAATTGCAAACCGACACTGATAGGAGTGGAGCTATGAGGAGAATCAAATCCTAATGCTGAAAACTGCAAAAGACAAATGGATCAACATAATTTCTTTGGGCTGGGCAAATTGGTGAAAATAATAGCGAGGTGAAGAATTCGTAAAGGGTTCAAGGAGCAATGGAAATAACTCCATATTAAAGGCAAAATGTAAAAGGGTGCTGTCTACTAATAAAGCATATTTAAGCCTATTTAGCCATTTACTTCGGGAGTTGGATGTTGGAGCTGGAAATAACGTTACATCCAAGTTGACCTCATTCCATGAAAACATTCAGAAAGCCAATATGGATGCCTCCAGGAACAAATTTGTTGTGCTTTCTTTGTCACAATAAATACCAGTTGATAACAATACATTTTGTGCATCCAAACACTATAGTAAAATGTCCCCAGATAAGAGGTAGGACAGTACTCTGTGTATGACTGTTTTAATGAGACACAAACAGACAGAAGAGCTAATCAACAGTATAGTACTACAGCTTTCACTGAAGTGTACCTTGTACATCGCCATTTTGGAATTATGTAATAATATGAAGTCGGACAAACACGGACTTGACAGACCAGGCCTAAGTTTCCCAGAAGGAATTCCAACTTGTGGAGGCGTTCCAGTTGAAACTAGGAACTCAGAAATTCTGACTTCCCAGATCAAATGGAATACAGCACTAGTTCATGTGTCCACAATACACTATGTAAGAGAGTCCCTTGAGTGAATTGTTCAGAATGGCAGAAACAGTATGCTCCTGAAAAGTCAAGTCAAGTAAAAATTAAGTAATGCAAGTCTGTTGACAGAGTGCCATTCTGTCAGAATGTAACAGTGCAGCATTTCTAGTGAGTTTCATAATAGCCGAGCTCAGCGCACTACTGCCTGATGGCACTCAGTCTCAACTTATTCATGCCACTTATCTGAGGTTTTCTAATGCAATGCAAATATTGTGTGTCACATAACGTAAAAAATTGTCACATATAAAGTTGTACCTATGGATGTTCTGTAGTGACTGGCTCTAGTTTGTATAAGCCTTTAGTAGCACATGACCAGGATAACAATAACACAAAACAGATAGATAGATTATACCTCATTCAATATATTTAACAGGATTTCATAATCATGTGCTTTACTGTTGTGTTTTTCTGTATTTATTTTTTCATATACGATTAATAATCTTTCTTTGCTTCCTCTAGCTATTTTGGTTTACCATAATTACTTTTACTTTAAAATGAATCAAACAAGTAAATTTGTTTTACATCAATGCTATAAGCACTGAAGCAAAATAAGAACGAATGAATATTTTATCATAGCCAGAAGTAACACCAGTCTGCAGAAGGATGCATATAAAATGTAATTAATTGAGTAGTGCCGAGAGTTCCGAATAAATAATTTAAAACCACTGAAAAATATCTTAAAATAAATTTGGATATATTGGCATCAGGAAATGTGTCTTATTTCTGTATTACTAGAACACATCAAAACAGTTCACCAGTTTACTTAGTTGAAAATTAATTTCATCCCCCTATTGATGCGTTGGTTGGGCTTGTCACATATTTTGATTTTGCTGCACTGAAACTTGTCATGATTTGACATTTGTTTTTTAATTTTTTATTGTTATTCCTTGGCATTTAAAAATAACCAAGGCATTGTTTTAGGAATTCAGTGGTTATTTTTAATTAATGACATTTTTGGAATTTGGAATTTGGCTGCGCTCTCGCTTTTTAGAGCTGATTTATTTACAAAAAAAACAAACTTCACTCATTTTTACTGGTTTTACAGAGTCTGAATCAAACACAGTTGTAGTCAAGTCTCGTATCTCACGGTAACAAAAACCTTTAGAGCTCCTTAATCCTTCAACTACAGTACCTGAGTTTCCAATCTTGCAGATTGTTCATGGAGCTTGACTGCCCTGATGTCAATAATTTTAATTTCCAGGAAGCTGAAGGTTTATCACATTTGTGGTCTGTCTTTTAAAGTCTTCACGTTCAAGAATAAAATGTGTGTAAAAGGACTTTAGTGTTATTTGAGCAACACTGAACTCAATATGCGACAGTGTGTGTTATTTGACAGCCTGGACTTTGTTATCTGCAGTTTAAGAGTTTAATACATAGTTTAATAAAATTATAGAATATTTATTGTCAGGAATCTGGAAGAAGTACTGGAAAGGAGTTGTTATGTTACAGTCATGGATTTTTCCCAGTCTTGTATTTATTCACTGTTTCATTATTGCTTTTATTCACATTACGAGTACTTTAGTCATGTCATTGTATCATATCATTTTTGTCATTGGTTTTGTTTGTTTTTCAATAATTATGTGCTCTCTCTTTAAATCTGCGGTTCTTCTATATGGAGCCCCAGGAGGTGGGTTCACCAAGATGTCACTGCTGTTGGGTCCTCTTCTAACTTTCTAAGTCTGCCACTTTGGTAAGAAACATCTGGCGCCATGGCAATATGCAGTTTATAAATTAATAAATAAAGGAATGCTCAGGCTTCTGAGAGGAGTAGGTGTGTGTGGTAGCATGATGGAGCAGCTCAGGGGTGTTGATGAAGCGATTGACTGGACCAGTATAAAAAGGAGCCTGAGCAAGAAACAGAAGGAGTCAGCAAAAAAAAAAAAAATAATGGGAGGTTAAATCGAAAGTGAAAGAGAAGGCCAGGTTCATGGAGGAGCCAGTTTGAATGTGGAGAGAGCCCAGAGGGAAGTGCATGGCCAGCACTTGAAGGGCAGGGGTTGCTACTGCTGAGAAACCCAAGGAACAGTGGTCACCAAATGCTCAGAGTGGGCTCCTGCTTGAGGCCAAGGACTAGCGGCGGTAGAAGAGCAAGAAGCTGACCGAACCTGTTGGCTGGTTGTAGTGGGCTTGTGATTGTTTTAATGGATGGAACCTACCAGTGGATTGTATTCTTGTTTTTATGTTTTTGTTTCTTTATTAATGAATTTTTAACCTCCACTTATCACCTATTTTTTTAGATTATTTATTGACTGTTTATTTATCTGTTGAAGCATTGCATTGTTACACCTTGGAATTTGGAATTGCTGCTTATTGGAAAATAAAAGCACTTGAGCACTTTGCACCACTCTTGCTTGTTATGTGTCTTCATTGTATGGCTTATCCTGGTCATGACTATTGACAGTCTCAGGTTTAAGAGGGTTATGGCAGACACAGCCAACCCGGACTGTAACAGCAAGACTAAAGGATCCTGCAGTGGTACATTGAGTTTGTTAGCACTTTCTGTAAATATTGTTTCATGTTTGGATTTGCTTCATTATTCCTGCTTTTGCTTCTTTTGGATTAAGTGTTTTGAAACATTGTAGTTTAGGATTGCCTTTTTAAGAAAATCCTTATTACCTTTTTGAGTATTTGGTTATATTGTTCTCTTTTTATTACAAAATGTCCTTGTTGCATTTTGAATTAAGAACCAGGTTTTTTTCTTCATTTGTGGGTATTTAAAGATTTTTGTAATATTTTGAACTTTAACAGCAAGCTCCTCATTGTTAAGTATTTCACCCTTGGGGTGAGCCTTTTCTCGGATGGTCTATGAAGACCCTAGCTTATTGCTTCTGAATGCTTTGATCCTCTCATTCTCTCTCCTTCTTTCCTAGGTCACGAAGCTGAAGCGGAAGTAGAAGCAGACAATGACCGACAGTGAGATGAATCGCGTTGCCGTTGTCGTCGAAGAACTCCAGGCACTCGACAAACAGATTTAGAAACTCTTGTCCAGACGAAGGTACCTTAGAGACTTGAAGGCTCGGCTGCTGGATAAACCATCCTCAGCATCTGAAGTCGACATAACATCAACCCCACCTCATGCCGCTCAATTCCAAGGACAAGTAAGCTTCACAACTGCGCCTCGTAGGAGCGACAACGACGACGATGAAGACCTCGGCATGTTTCAGGTATGCAGGCGGGGGTTCAAGGCTAGAACACCGCCATCGGCACAGGCGAGCATCTCAATCCAGAACCGGTTTGACCCTCTCCGCGTCCCCAGTTTGCCATCAACCCCGGGTGATGTAATCGTGGTAGGTGATTCGATTGTACGAAACCTCAATATTACATGTCCTAATCGAAAATCTTTTGTTTCTTGTTTTCCTGGTGCTCGAGTCTGAGATGTGATGAGACGTGCGCCGACCATCTACGAGAAGCACAAGAGGGCAGTTGGATCCATTATTTTACACGTCGGCGTAAACGACATAAGGCACTGACAGTCGGAGATTCTCAAGGCTGACTTCGCAGCACTAATTAAAGACACGAAGGAGAGGACCCCATTGGCAAAAATCTTCATCTTGGGTCCACTACCTCTTGTCAGACGATCAAATGAATACTACAGTCGTCTGCTGGGATTAAACAACTGGCTGAAAGGCTTCTGCGAGACTCAAGACATCGGGTTCATCGACAATTGGGACCTCTTTTGGGAAAGGCTGCGTTTCTTCAAGCGGGCTGGCTTGCATCCGAATAGATTCGGCGCCCGATTTCTCTCCGAAAACATCGATAAGGTAATTCGTCTATCTTGACTGTCTATTTCTTCTTTAAACCCCTTCCGTAATGCTACTGCTTTTCTAGGACATAATGGCTTAACAAAGTCTTCCATAAGAGTGCACAACATTAATAATCTAATAACCAATCTTAATGCACGTAAAAATCTAGGCAGTGCGGCATAAACACCAATAATTTAATTGCAATTACTACTTTAGATCAACAATGCATTAAAACTATAAAAACAGAAACTTAGTTTCTGTGCCAAATACCAATAACGCGCATAGAATTCAGCTCTGCCCCTCCGAAACATTAAATATGGCACTATTAAATGTTAGAGCTTTAACTAACAAGACTTTTTTTTATCAACGATCTTATTAGTGATAGAAACATTGATTTTATTGCACTAAGTGAAACGTGGCTTAACCCAGACGACGCAGCTATTTAATCGAATCTGCGCCTCCGGATTACAGTTTTACTTGTGCAGACTGCCAGGGAAAGAAGGGCGTCGGCTTGGCAAACATTTACTCAAGCAGGTTAAAGTGTAAAGATGTCAGTTTTGGTGAATTCAAGTCCTTTGAGTATCTTGCCGTTGTTATTCATGGAGATTCTCACGTTCTAGTTTTATCCTTATATAGACCTCCTAAATTTAACGCATCTTTCTTTGAGGAATTCTCAGACTTAATGTCAATTTTAATTACGAACTATGACACACTCTTAATTGTCGGCGACTTTAACTTTTATATCGATAATCAGTGTAACCTAAAAGTAAAGGAATTCATGAACCTCCTGGACTCTTTTGATTTGAGACAGATCGTTAATCAACCTACACATAAAGCAGGTCATACGTTAGACTTAGTAATTACCAAAGGACTAAAAGTTGATGTGAAGCAGATCATTGATATTGGTCTATCAGACCACTTTCTTCTACTATTTAATATAGAAATAATGATAGAAAGCATTCATGAGAAGCATATTGTTAAAAAATGCTTCTTTGACTCATCAGCAGCTTTAAAACTTACAAACATTCTAAGCAATCAGTCCGTTTATAGTGCCAACTATAATAGCGAGGATAATATAAATAGTAAGGTGGGAAACTTTAATTCTAAAGTAAAAGCTGCTGTTGACATAGTAGCCCCTGAAAAGACAGTTAAAAAATCTTTTAGCATTATTATACCATGGAAGACCCAAAGAGTGTCTGATTTAAAAAGAACATGTCGTAGAACTGAGTGTAAATGGAGGAAAACTACACTAACTATCCATTATGAGATATTGAAGGTTAAAATAACAGAATACAATAACACAGTCTGTCTTGAGAGGCGCTGCTATTTCTCTAAGATTATAAATAACAATGCTAGTAATCTCAGAGTCTTATTTTCTAAAATTGATCGTCTGTTAAACCCAGGTAACACAAAGGAATGCCCCCAAAATACTTCCAGTGAAACCTGTGAGAACATTGCTGTATTTTTCAATCAAAAAATTAATGATATTAGAAATAACATAGTACATCTCCCCAACACTGCGGAACCTCCTAAGCCCCAGTACTCCATTATAAACAAATTAAATTCTTCCACCAGGATAGATTTACCTGAATTACATAGTATAATCTCTCAACTGAAACCCTCCACCTGCGTCCTTGACCCAATACCAATAAGGTTTTTCAAGGAAGTATCAGGCGTTCTAATTGATAATATTTTTGACATAGTAAATTCGTCATTAAATACGGGGGTCTTCCCAAACTGTCTTAAGACTGCTGTAGTTAAACCCCTACTCAAGAAAAATAATCTTAACCCCTCTGCTTTTGAAAATTTTAGACCCATTTCTAACCTGGCCTTCTTAAGTAAAATTCTAGAGAAGGCAGTCATTATGCAGTTAAATGACCACCTCAATAAACATGCTATTCTTGATAAATTTCAGTCAGGTTTTAGAACAAATCACAGCACAGAAACTGCACTCGTTAAAGTAGTAAATGACTTGCGGGTAAATGCAGACAGAGGCCATTTATCTGTTCTCATCCTCCTAGATCTGAGAGCCGCATTTGACACCATTGATCACAATATTCTTAGAAATCGCCTTAGTCAATGGGTGGGCCTCTCTGGTAATGTCTTAAATTGGTTTGAATCCTACCTGGCAGGGAGAAAATTCTTTGTTAGTTGTGGTAATCACAACTCAAAGACACATGATATTCTATATGGTGTTCCACAAGGCTCTATCCTGGGTCCGCTGCTCTTCTCAATCTATATGCTTCCGTTAGGTCAGATTATCTCAGGGCACAACGTGAGCTACCACAGCTATGCTGATGACACACAGCTGTACTTATCAGTAGCACCTGATGACACCGACTCTCTCGATTCACTCACACAATGTCTTACTGGTATTTCTGAATGGATGAATAGTAATTTTTTTCAAGCTAAATAAAGAGAAAACTGAAATTTTAGTGATTGGCAATAATGGATTCAATGAGTTTATCAGAAATAAACTTGATGCATTAGGATTAATAGTTAAGACGGAAGTAAAAAACTTAAGGGTAACTGTTGACTGTAACCTGAATTTTAAATCGCATATTCATCAGACCACGAGGACAACATTTTTTCACTTAAGAAACATAGCAAACGTTAGACCTCTTATATCATTGAAAGATGCTCAGAAATTAATTCATGCTTTTGTTTTCAGTTGCCTAGATTACTGTAACACACTCCTCTCAGGACTACCCAAAAAAGACATAAATCATTTGCAACGAGTACAGAATGCATCTTCTAGAATCCTAACTAGGAAAAGAAAATCCAAACACGTTTCTCCAGTTTTGATGTCACTACACTGGTTACCTGTGTTTTTCAGAATTGACTTTAAAATTCCGCTTATGGTTTATAAAGCCTTAAATAATCTCGCTCCATCTTATAGACTTTTTTTATCGGAATGTCTGACACCCTATATTCCAAATCGTAACCTTAGATCTTCAAATGAGTGTCTCCTTAGAATTCCAAAAGCTAAACTTACAAGAAGTGGTGAGGCAGCCTTCTGCTGCTATGCACCTAAAATCTGGAATAGCCTGCCAATAGGAATTCGCCAGGCTAATACAGTAGAGCACTTTAAAACACTGCTGAAAACACATTACTTTAACATGGCCTTCTCATAACTTCATTTTAACTTAATCCTGATACTCTGTATGTTCAATTCATCATAATAACTATTCATGGTGTCTCTAAAATCCATACTAACCCCTACTCTCTTTTCTGTTTCTTTTTCCAGTTTCTTTGTGGTGGCGGCCTGCGCCACCACCACCTACTCAAAGCATCATGATGCTCCAACATTGATGGACTGAAAGCCAGAAGTCTACGTGACCATCATCATCAAGTCCTTCCGTGAGAACCCTAAATCCAAAGAGTACTGTTTCATTTATGTTAGGTAGATTGCCCAGTGGGGGCTGGGCGGTCTCATGGTCTGGAATCCCTGCAGATTTTATTTTTTTCTCCAGCTGTCTGGAGTTTTTTTGTGTTTTTTCTATCCACCCTGGCCATTGGACCTTACTCTTATTCTATGTTAATTAATGTTGACTTATTTTATTTTCTTATTGTGTCTTTTATTTTTCTATTCTTTATTATGTAAAGCACTTTGAGCTACATTTTTTGTATGAAAATGTGCTATATAAATAAATGTTGTTGTTGTTGTTGTTGTAGCTTGCTTTTGTGACTAAGTTTGGAGGCCTCACAGCCTTCAACCATGTTTGTGACTCCTGATTACATCTGGAGTATATACAAAAATTAGATCTCCGAAAAAAGGCCTTGGATCAAAAACGGATTAATTGTGTAGGGGAATATAATTGTCCTACTTTTCCGTGGCTGATAAAACAAATTCTAAAAGTAATTATCTCAAGTAAACAATAGCTTAAAAAATCAAAAAAAGCAAAGGAGATCAGTGAAGTGTGGAGTGATGGCTGTTTGAGAGAGGATCGCGCACTCTTGAAACTTTGAAAAAAAAACAACACACAAAAATGCAAAATACACAAAAGCTACGAAAAAAAAACAACCCTGACTAAAACGTACCGACATTTGTCTTCATCCGCCCTGAAATCTCCTCTGCCTTTGATGCAGTTTACCACCCTCTCTGACCCCGGCATCCCTGGGACTGCCCTCAGATAGTTTGAATCCTACTTCTCAGGCAGATCCTATCATGTGTGTCCTGGTGAGTGGAGATGTCTAAGATACATCGTATAAGCACAGGTGTGCTCTAAGGAACAGTGGTAGATCCTCTGTTCCTCTCATTGTACACCACCTCACTAGGCTCTGACATCCTGTGCCATGGTTTCACATATCAGTACAATGTCATTGGCCCAAAGCTGTACTTGTTATTATCTCCAAAGGAGCTCAAGGTGTCATGTAGAATCTCTCTTGTCTTGCTGGTATCTCCACCTAAATAAGGGATCATCATCTCCAGCTCAGACTTGCAAATACAAACCTCCTTGTTATCCCAGCCTGCCCATCAATCCAACACCCCACCTCTGTTTAGCTTGGCTCATTATCACTTAAATCCAGCAAGTCAGTGCCTAAGGTTGTGTTATTGTAGGATGAAAGTTCTCTGAAGGGGCCAGTGGCACTGGCACACTCACTCCAGAAGTAAAAAGTTATTTAAGGTGGCCATACCCATATTCCTGTTGATGACCAGCTCTCCTTCACTGACTGCATCTGTCACCCCTGTAGGTATCAAATTTCAATCCAGACAATTTTATGTGTAGATCCTAGCTTATAGAACGAACTACCCACCTCCATTTGAATTTTTGACTCTGTTATTGTGTTTAAGAAGAGTTTTAAGACTCACTTGTTCTGTGACAATCTTTCTAATTGATTATGGCTTTTTGAAAGGTTCTTGTAATTAAGAAATAATGAACTTGTCTTATGTTGATCTATTTAAGTTAGAGTTTTTCACTTGTGATGGTCAATTTTGTGACCTTGCCCTGAAACATTTGTTCCCAAACAGTCCCTTACAATGATGTCTACTCAGTCACGACGACATCTTTTGTAAGTTGCTTTGGATCTGCTAAGTGAATAAATGTAAATGTAAATGATTGTGTGTGGGTTTACTGTATATGTGTCCAGTAAAGAGCTGCTTTGCTTTCCAGTATTAATCCTGAAATACACCAATGCTGACAAGTCCCTGTGACCACTGACTGAAGCAACTTAGTTCATAAAATGGATGGGAGAAGTGATGCATAAATTAAAGAATGAAAAATATGTTTGTTAATTTTTCTTCAGCTAGGTCACTTAAATTGAATGTGATTACTGGAAAACCTAGATTTGGTCATTTTATTATATAAACTGATTGAATATACTATAATTAGAAACAGCATTTTAGAAAATATGATTATTTAGACAGCTTTATAATTAATATTAATTTTATTTTTTGATTTAATTAACCTTTTGTTAGCATTTCTTTTCCAATTACTGCATTCTCATCCTCAAACTTCTCTGTGAACTTTCTCATAATGTACCCTTCAAGCAGTCCACTTATGCAATAATTAGACATATGGTGTTTTTTATAAGAAATAGAAAATCCTCTTACAAAATTCCACATTAAATAACACACCTGCCATCTCTTTCTACATTAAAAATTCATGATTTTTGGTGTTTCTTCTTTTCCATCTCTTTCCTTTGCTCTGTCTTTCCAAAGCAGTTCACCCCTTCAACTTCTTGGGCTCACAAACGTTATTGATAGATAACTGATTGGACATGAGGCAGGTCAGGAGATCTCAGTCCCTCTGTCATTTTCTCTTTCCTAAAAAGGGAACTGAAATGCCGAGACTTTGCCCTTACTGTGTAGTCTGTAATGAGACAAAAGGACAAAGAAAGAGGTCTGGAGCACCTCAAAGGCAAGCCCCATATTTTATAAGGTGCACAAAAGGCATACAAGAAAACGCATTGTACAGCCCAATCTTGAGTTGTACTGAGGAGTCAGTTGGACTGCCCATGATGACAGAGTTTTCTTTTTTGGAGGATCCTGGGAGGAATAAGTGGGTCCAGGTGTTTGGACCCCAGAAGTAACGTCACTGGTGGAAATATGTCAGTCTCCCTTTCTGCAGAAGGGAAAGGAAAACAGAGATTGTTATTGTACAGTGCCCCCTCATGTCTCGGTGGAGAGTTGCAATCACCAAAGTTCTTGAGCTGTTCCCCAAGCACACCTGCATGACAAGCCCTAAAAATGTATCCCATAGGAGATGATTGATGGTCACATTACTGATTAATTCATCTAGAGTAGGTTAATCTCTTAATTCTTGAATTCTTGTAAGTTACGATTTTTATCAAAGGACATTACATATATACAATATTCCCCCATGTCATCTTAGATGTACTGTGGACTCAGAAAGTATTCAGAAGTATTTCAGAAGTATTGAATAAAACCTGCTCCAGAGTGCACAGGGCCTCAGACTGGGGCAACAGTTTACCTTTCAGTCTAATAGTGACCCAAAGTATACAGCCAAAGCAATGCTGGAGGGGCTTTGGGGCAAGTCTCAGACTATCTTTGATTGGCATAGTCACAGCATGGACTTAAACTCTATAGAACATCTGTGGAGAGATGGCAGATTACAGACACTTCCCATCCAGTCTAATGGATCTCAAGTGGATCTGCCAGGAAGAACGGAATAATCTGCTCACTTCCAGATATGCAAAACTTGTAAAGACTTACACAAGATGGCCTGAAGCTATTAAAGGAGCTTCTACAAAGTACTGAATTAGGGTCTAAATACATATATATATATATATATATATATATATATATATATATATATATATACTGTGAAGGACAGCCGGGTCCCATGCCCGGCAGGGACGCCCCTGTTGCTTATGTTCCGGAGGAGCCACCATGGGCAGTCCAGTACCTCCCCCGGGACGCTTGGTGGCAGCCTCCATGGCTGACGGTGATTCCCCAACCACCCGCAGGGCTCCATAGGAGATGGAGTCCTCCACAGCCTGGATGGGGGCTCGGATGGCCACTAGGGGGAGCTGCATGGACTCAACAGCCTGGCTGGATGAATCTTCAGCCCCACCCGGAGGTGCAATTAGGACCAGGTGGTCAAGCACCTGGAACACTTCCGGGTGGGTTATAAAAAGGGCCAGCCAACACCACTCGAGGAGCCAGAGTTGGGAGGAAGGAGACAAAGCTTGAGGAGGAGTGGTGGTAGAGGAAGAAAAGTGTGTTGTGGTGTCAGTGTGTGCTTTGGGACTGTGTTTGGACTGTGTGGCACGGGGAAGATGTGTCCCACAGTTGAAGAGAAAAATAAACTCTTTGTGTTTTTATACGTGCCTCCGTGTCTTTCTGTGTCGGGTCAGGCGCCTATATAGCGCATATATTAGAAATTTCAGTTTTTGATTTTTAATAAATTTGCAAACCTTTTTGAAAACCTGTTTTCACTTTGTTCTTCCATATGTCATTATGGGTTATTGAGTGTAAGGTGACGGACAAAAATTGCAAATTTATTTGTTTAAGATTAAATCGACAACACAATAAAGCTTGCAGAAAGTGAAAGGGTCTGCATAGTTTCTAAAATCACTGTGCATGTGCAGTGAGGCTTAAAGGAAAGAAGACCACTACAAAAGAGAGACATCCTCACAGTCAGACATCTGATTAGTCAAAGTACTGGAGCTAACACAGTTTCCCTTTGGCTTGACTGGCTACGACAGTATCTTAAAAGTGCGAATGCTCTGAACTGAATGCTGCCCAAGCACTGAGAACTTAATAACTCATGCAAAAATTAGAAACGGTGCTGCCTCTGCCCTGATTATGGTCACTGATATTGTTAGGAGAGCTTCCATTACTTTGGACCCCTGATCTCATGCATCCACCTCCGATCTTCTGAGATACATCATAGGATGTTATTAGTCTAGTGCCGGATCTTTGATAGCCATCCTATGTGCTGTTATGCTGCCCGAAATGCATTGACGACAATGCTAAACTCCAAAGGGGACAACCCCTCCTGTCAGATGTTGAACTCAGCAAACTCCATGATAAGTAATAATTGCTAAGCCCCTAACAACTTCAAAAACTAACAACACCCCTGGTTCTGATCTTGAAAAATGGAGGAATGGATTAATAAGTATTAATTTACTCATTCCCAAAACCCCACTTATTTACATGCAGGTTTGCACGGAACTTCCACCTATCCTGGAAACATCAAATACAAATTAGGAACCAAACTGCCCCAATCCATCACATTTATTTACATTTAGTTATTTGGCTGACACCTTCATCCAAGTTGACTTACACGTTTATGATACAATTGGTTGCATTTCTTTCTCCTTATTCATGGACACCGTCTAACTGGTCACCATTCCATGTAACCTGAATATGTTTGGTTTGCGAGAAGAATAAGGAGTGCCCTGAAGAAAACCCAAGCCAATGTGCAAAGCAAGTATAAACAGGATTTGAACCCAACCAACACTGTGGCACTGTGACTCAGTTGTGCTAACCATGTTTAATGTAAATAAACGGATAAATAAATTTGAAAACTTAACAATTAACACTCATCCATGATCACAAATATGGAACAGGTATAATACTATGTTACTATTATGAACAATCTAGGTGGAAAGGATAGATGAGCTTGTTAGTCGCAATTGTTCTAAAGTTCTCAACAGAATGTT
The DNA here is from genome assembly GCA_026402145.1 of Polypterus bichir lapradei. Lineage (NCBI taxonomy): Eukaryota > Metazoa > Chordata > Cladistia > Polypteriformes > Polypteridae > Polypterus > Polypterus bichir. The sequence continues at coordinate 52,980,330 of JANRMT010028174.1, read as the reverse complement.
CTGTTAAGTTGTTTTAAGAGTAATATATATTCTCTTGAAAATTAACCTACTCTGTGCTACCCACATAGTATCCATCCATCCATCTATCCATTATCCACACCGCTATATCCTAACTACAGGGTCACGGGGGCTGCTGGAGCCAATCCCAGCCAACACAGGGCACAAGGCAGGAAACAAACCCCGGGCAGGGCACATGCACACACACACACACACACACCAAGCACACACTAGGGACAATTTAGGATCGCCAATCCACCTAACCTGCATGTCTTTGGACTGTGGGAGGAAACCGGAGCACCTGGAGAAAACCCATGCAGTCACGAGGAGAACATGCAAACTCCACGCAGGGAGGACCCAGGAAGTGAACCTGGGTCTACTAACTGCGAGGCAGCTGCGCCACCATGCCACCTACTACATAGTATCTGAAAAAAAGAATCTTTCTTAAACTTTCCCATTTGAATGAAAAATCAAAAAAGAGACTCATTCATATCTTTTTGGTTTCTCTTAGACAACAATGAGATCAGAAAGAAACGTCTTTTGTCTCAGGCTTTCCAGATTTCTTTCCTGAGAAAAAAATGCCCCAGTGTTCTCACTTTTGAGTTCCACAAGAGATCTCAGCAAAGTCACACCAGGGGCTCAGATTTTCCAAATAGTGTCTTGACATTATTTTACTTTGGCAATTTGAAAGTGTTTGCATTGTGTGCTCAGTAATATATGAAATGTATGGACAGATGTTGTAGTAATAAAAGACTTTACTATGATTACAAAACTGTAGTCGTTGCTTCTGAATAATATAATAAGTTGCTTTAATTTGTGTTGCGGTACTCCAATAAGATTATGTGGCATGGTGCTTAAGGCTTTGGGCTTTAAACTCTGAGGCTGGGGGTTCAAATTCTGCTGAAGTGACCACAAGCAAGTCACTTCATCCATTAAAATGGAAAAACAAGAGATGAAACCAATCGTTTCTGAAATGTTGTAAATCACCTTTGATAAAAGCATCAGTCCAATAATAAGTATAAAAGTATGAAGTCTTCAAAGAGACTAAAACAAGCCTAGAAAGAAATCCCACAAACTATAACATGCTTTTCAAAGCAATTGATTCAGTTTATCGCAGTTGTATCTCACATCCTGTTTTTGTCTAAAGCTATTTCTCTTAATTAATTTTAGGAGAAACATCTGTGACAAAGCTGATTCTTAAATGAAACATAAATGAGAATCTCTTTTACGTCTCATAAGCCATCAAAGAGCAATGTTTAAACAGTAAAAATTTTCTATGAGTTAGCTCCATGTGGAAGGGTAATTACCCAAAGAAATAGTTGGTTCCTCTATAATGTTATATCTGTCAAAGCTACAGAATGTTTCAAGAATAATTCATTAACTGTATGAATGCATTAGCCAAATTAAAGAGCTACATGTGAGTGTTAAAAAATTAAACTCCAGTTAGATTTTAGTCTGTAGATGTGAATACTATCTAGTAAATGGGATCAATAACCATTTGCCTCTTTAAATAAAGTGTGTCACCTTTATAATGAACCTTTGTGGCTTTCTGAGACTGACCTTCCAGGAGATCTTGGAGAAGCATATGCAGTATGTAAGGCCTGTAATTGCTTCCCTGGAGAAATGGCATGTCATTGACACACTGACCAAGCAAAGTAACTTAGGCTACCAGCATGAAAAATATACATGTCCTGTAAATTAGCAATAGTTAATGCTATTTTAGTAATTGAACTCTAAACACACATCACAAATTTCATATTTAATCATAGTACCTATAACACAGAATGAATTGGTCATCCTTTTATTCAAACAAGCACCAAACATTCTGCCAACCTCTACAAGTCAAGGCAAACTACCCCATTTAAAGATGCAGGTCAAAATAGAGCAAGTTTGGAATACACGGGTACCAGTAAAGATTGTGACGGGTAATGGCATATAGGTAGGTGATATGAGCTATTCGTTTTTGTGCAAGGATTAATTTGCTTGATTTTCTTCTTAATATTTGGTGGATACCTTATTTGTTCGACTCCATTGACATCACCCTGAGTTGGTTATCTCTAGAGAATTAAAAATGACTCTGTACATAAGGGCTCTGCTTTTTCTATTTGTATGTCTGTGTTGTGTAAGCATTAGTTAATTCTTATCTATTTTTGGAGGGTATTTATTCATTATTATTATCTATTTCTGATTTGTTTCCATTTTCTTGTAACTTTTTCTTTGACATTTTGTAAAGCACTTTCATCTGCATTATTTGTATGAAAATATGCTATTGAAATAAATGTTGTTTCAGTCATATGTGACTAGGATAATAAAAACAATTGAGAGTAACGGCAGGATGAATCGTTGTAGGTTTAGATGACTATCAATCAAAAAATATAATATAAAGTATGCTTTGCCACAGGGATCTATACTTGGTGCATGACTCCTCTCATTGCACATACTGCCTTTGGGTAAAATCACCAAAAAATGTAACTAGCTATGCAGAAGACTCAGAGCTATCTATGTCAGTGGCACCAGATAACGAGGATATGCGTAACCTCGGGAGTGAATGCATATCTGACATCACTGAGGGTATTTGCACTGCTTGTATTAAGTGTAAGGAAACAGAAGAAGAAATTCTGCCATTCAGCTATAGCCAGTGAAAGAGGAGGACAAGTGTGGCCCCCCTCAAGCACCCCTTCCCTCCTCCCATCTTAATGTATGTTCAGTGCACAATGCACACATATTCCAAGGATTTAGCATATGAAGCTGTTATAATATTGGGGTGAGTATCTGATTTTAGGAGCTGTGCAGATCGATGGAGTTGTTTTGTTGAGTGTTAGGCCTAAATGTGGGTGCTAAATTAGCCTTGTCAACCCTGTTGTTTACATCAAATGCTACACGTTCATTTGTAACTGAATCTCCTGAAGTGCCTTCATGAGGTGTGCGGTGATTGGTAGGGATTGATGGGAAGTGTGATGGCACTGATGGCAAAAATTCCGTGGGTATTTAAAATGGCATAACAGACTCTAGGTGTTTATCTTCTTGATCATCTTCTGAAGGTGATTTGCCATCTATGTGGCACTTTCTCCTTTGAAAAGCTTAAGCGAGAAGTGTGCTGTGGAGTCGCTTGTGTAGATTCATTCAGCCTGTTGACTTACCCTGAATTGAGAAGGTAGTGCAATGCTGGGAGTCAAAGAGACCTCTGAGAAGGGGACGTGTGAAAGGGAACAGGTGAAGTGTGCAAGAGAGAAGAAAGCAGCCTTCTGATTGTCCTAAAAGAGGGAAAGGGGGGCTGCATGGAGATGGGAGACCGCCAATTTACCAAGAGAGTGGAAGTGGTGCTTGTGTATCAAGTGTGGAAGCCTTTTGAAGAGAAATGTTAAAAGAGGGATCATCAGCTTTAAGTTTTCTTTTTCTGTTTATTTATGCCTTTTATGATTATTTCATGGAAAGCCATTACAGTTGAACTGAGTGATCTAATGTGCCGGCACTAACATAAGACTGCCTTGTACAGTTTGTTTTTAATATTTTTCTTATCTGCTGTCTGTGTTTTTCTGTACCATCCAGCTTTATCCTCAGTCTTACAAACTACTAGAGGATTGAATTCCATCTAACTTAAAGTCTCACAATGCATAACACACTATTTCTTTGTGTTTTGGGATTTGTTGATCAATATTACTAATATTATTTTAGTAATAAACAATTGCCTAGCTACCAACTCTTCCTTTCGATCTCTTTTTTAATTTGTTTACTGTCTTCTAGTCCAAAACACCTGTTTTTCCCTTTTGGCTTCACATCTACCTACATTTTCACAATCTGGCTATGCATAAGATCTTGATCTTCTTGATCTTCTTCTTCTTCTTCTTCTTCTTCTTCATTATTTTGCAGTGGTTTAAAAAGACACAAACACATATGTGTTGCTTAAGGAATGTGAAGCTCTTTTAATAAAATTATTGGTGCTGAACAGCCCCTCCAGTAATGGTCTGCTGTAGAGCATCAAATTCAATAACAAGAGTTGCAACATTGCATTTTTCAATAGTGTAAAATGAAAGACTTAAATGAAAAATTAGGATTGGGGTCCAAAAGAATACCTCATTTAATTTTGTTGTCTGAAGAATGAGAAAAGATACCATCAACATACTACACAGGATGTTTGGAAAAATGGAATTTCAGAGGTATGGAGCTGTGTTTTCCTCAGAAGCTAGAATAAACAGCAATGTCCGATGAGAGCTTCAGTTAAATAGGGCAGAGACAGGAAGGGGAGTAGCTTTGTGCACAAGAGAAGTGACCTGATTGGAACAAAAGTTAGAGATGGTGTCACACTCTTCCTTCCCTGTAAGTGTCCAGCACAAATCCGTAAAATGCATCCCATGCTCATGTGTTTAACAGCTGTCAGCTGCTGACCAAGCCAATTGTTTGCAATTTACCCAAGGCTCAAAGTGTACCGGTACTCATGGGTACAGAGTACCAACACATCTCAGTTTTTAGATGTCCTGTACCGGTACTGTTTGGAGTATGCCAGCAGTGTCTTTAAGTGTACCGTCTCACATCATGTTTATCCAAGTCGTTCCGATGACTCGAATCGAATGTAAATTTAACTTAACACTTTAAACCAGTGGCTCTAAACTCCCCTAGGGGTCCACGGATGGGTTTTGGGGGTCTGTGGGGGTCAGATAAACAATAACATTTCTATTCACTTATATTTATATTTTCATGTGTTACCTCTCTTGCTGTTATTTTTCTCACGTATTATTTTTCTCGCAAGTAATTATCTCACCTAAGCCTAATGTGTGCATTACATACTTGTGAGAAAAATAACGCGCAAGAAAAATAAAGGCAAGAAAAATGTTGCATCATGCGAGAAGCATCACGTGAGAAAAATAGCGGTGACAGCCCTCCCCATTGTTCCAATCAATGGTTTCCCTTTGAAAGAAATGAAAGAAAACGCACCCTGCTTACAGTTCTGAATAGAAGGCATCTCTTGACTTGCTGTTGGCCCATGTTTACCATTTAGATGTGTGTCATCATTCTCTGCATGACTGCCATCTTGTGCCACTCCATAAGAGCAAGTGGTAATTCTCATTTTCCACGGTTTATCACGGCCTAATTATCTTCTCATATACTGGTGAGGATTAATTGACCACAATTTCTTTCAAGTGTGGCTGGCTGAAAAGTGATGTGTGTGCAGTGTGCGTGAGGGTGCAGTATGGAGAAATGCACGTGCAAGTGTTGTGAAAAACCAATCGGACTCTGTTTGTATCTGCTTGTCTGTCTGTCTATGAAGGTTTGTTCAACGTTCATATTGTCCATCTCCCTATCTGTCGATGTCTTTTTGTCAGTCATTCTGTCGTGCTTATTAAAGTTGTGTTTATGTGAAGGGGGTCCATAACTTTCACCCGATACTTAAAGGGGGCCGTGACTCAAAAAAGGTTAAGAATCACTGCTTTAAACTCAGCACCATTGTTTTGGACCCACCAGCTGGAACAAACAATGATGCAAACATTTTTTTTTAAAACTTCATAATATCATAATTTTCCCAATTGCTATATTAAAAGTGCAATGTTTTACAATTAAAATGCTGTATTGCATACACTGTCAGCATGTTGCGATGTTTTTCTTTTTATCCCTCAAAGATGGCTGAATTGCTCTATCACAGCAACACAAGACCGCAACCCCTCCAATGGCTTTCTGGAATGTCCTGATTCAATTGTGTACAATTAGACTATTAACAGAATATTATCTACTGAATGAGACGGGCGTTTCAACTTTTAAATGACACCACAGTCCACTTTCTGTATTTCAGAATATCTGTTTTTGTAAAGATGTTTTTGAATCTTGCAACTATTGTTGTAATTTGGATACACAGTATAATTTCTTTACCAGCCATTCTGACAGTAAGATCTGCTCTTCAGAGTTGATCTTCAATAATAGATATATATGCTATGGACGCTGATTTGAAATCAGTAAATGCGGACAAAAAAAAATCTCAGTAAAACCAGATATATTACTTATAGATATTTCATAACATTTTTTTGGATGTTCTGGGCACATTCACATACACCTTTATGGTATGTATGGAAATAAGAATAACATTTTCAAGTGCATTTTTGGTTAAAATGTTACTACATTTTGCAAATTATTCTGCAGCAACATATACGTGCAATATATCTATATTTTTGAGGTGTGAAAATTTTGAAAGAGAAATGTCTGACCTTTTCAGAGGTATAGAACATGAATACTTAGTGAAGGATGATAAAACTATAGCTAGTTAAATCAAAGTAACAGATAACAGACATAAATGAGGCTGAGTTTAAAGGGTTTAAACTCCTCACTTCAACTCTTCAGTCCTAAACATAGGGTACCAGCATTAATGTATATCCACTCTAGACACCAAGTTTATCTCTTTGTAATTCAATTTTAATGCTTATTATTATTTTTATTTCTGTTTCTCAGATATATGAAAACCTGAAATCTTCATATTTTCATTGATGTGTTTTGAATTTCAAATATTGATCCCCGACTGAGTATTCAAATAATCATTGAAAAGGGACACTGTTATTAATCAAGAAAAACAGAAAATTATGCTGCAAAACATTGTAAAAAAGCCACATGCACATATTTTCCACAATCATAAAAAGTGCTTTTCTGTTTTTCCAAAATTACCACCACAATTTATTTAATTTTTATTATAAAATAATAGAAAGAAAAACTAAAAATACATGAAAAAGGCCAATAGGCTGGAACAGATTGATCTGACACACAGGCAATTTTTGTTCAGGTTATTCCTTAGGTGCCTGCATCATTTGCCCCAGCAGCCATTAAGCGAGGTAGAACAATTTCTCATTGAACAGCAGAGAGTAGACATTTGAAACGAATTGCTGTCTTCCAAACATTGATGTCAGGCAGGCAGGGCTGCATGTCGTATCATTTTACCTTTATAAATGACTCGCAGTCGTTGGAGGTGAATGCAAAAGCAAGCCTCTTATGAGATTTACAGAATGCCAGTCACTTCAGTTTTGGTATCAGCGTTTGCACAGAGACAGTTGCCAGCAAAAACCTGCCACTCAAGATGTCAATTTTAAAAGGCCTCTGGCACTGCTGTTATGAGGACAGAACACAAAAGTATGAAGAAAGGTGTTTTACTAGCAAATAACTGCTTATTGTGCATTTCATCAAGTCCAAACTACATACCAGGCTGAATTATATACTTTGGTTAATTGAAGACAAATTGCTCAATTATTCATTGGAAATGGAAAATAGAAAATCAGCAGTTACTCAGACCTAAGCCTGACAATTCACTGCTTCTGATCACTTATATAAAATGGAGCAAAGAAAAACAAATTTTAGTCACATTTTAATTTAATTTTACATTGTAAACAGCAGTCTATGGTTCAGAAATATTTTATTAGTAATGAAGTTAACAAATTACTGGAAATTGTAACACTCTTCACATATTTCATTATTTTGGTTGACTTTATATCAAATGTACAAACTGCTAAAGTTTTATGACATGTACTGTATCTTGTTTATAATACTTAGTCTTAAAAATGTCAAGGATTTAATTAGCTGTTATATGTAAAGTATATAATATAAAATTACTTATTAGTAATGTTGCAGATCAGATTCAATTCCTACCAACTAAAGCTAGTCCCATATCTAAGTATTCCAGTCAACCCAGGTTTGAACATTTTTTCATTTAAAACCGGTTTATATTCAAAGAGTTTAGGTCTTCAATAATTAAATACATCCTATTTGACTGAAGAGTAGCTTATAAGAAAGATGATCAGTCAGGTCAGGTTAGGTTGTGGACCATGCACTGGTACAGCATGTTGACGCACCCACCACACGGCAAAACAGCTCGGGATTCTGTTTGGCAACCTCTTAGACAGATACGCGATCCAGTCCTGCCCCCTGGAAATGACCGTCTGTCTAATGCAGCCAGGTTTTATATGGGTGTCCCCTTGGTCTGGTCCAGCTGCTTGGATCCTCAACAATGAGGATCCTGTGAGCTGGATCACCCGTGAGGAATCATGCCACATGGCTGTAGTCAAACTAGTGGTACCCAAGGATTCTCCGAAGAGACGCAGTACTAAAGGAGTCCAGTCTTCATCTCAGGTCATTGGTTTGCGTCAATATCTTGCAACCATATAGCAAGACTGGAAGCACCAGGACTCTAAAGAGTTGGACCTTCGTCCTTTTGCACAGATATTGGGAGCACCACACACCCCTTTCCACTGACCTCATGACCCCCCATGCTTTCCCAATCAGTCTACTGACTTCATAGGAAGAGTCACCAGGGACAGGAATGTCACTGCCAAGGTAAGTAAACCTCTCGACAAGGTCGACACTCTCTCCACAAATAGACACACTGCTGATGGCTATGCCCAAGAGGTCATTAAAGGCCTGGATCTTGGTTTTTATCCAGGACACTCACAAGCCCAGACACTCAGACTCCTCATTCAGTCTCTCGAGAGCCCCGATCAGAGCCTCCATTAACCCTGCAAAGAATAAAGATCAAGATCAGCGAATATTTCTTCACCAACAGATGCCCCACAGTTGCTGGACCCCACGACCTTGCCCAACACCCAGTCCAGGCAAGCATTGAACAGAGTAGGAGCAAGAACACACCCCTGATAAACCCCAGTATCAACTTGGAAAAAAACAGAGGTTCTACCTTCACTCTGCACAGCACTCACAGTACAAGTGTACAGGCCAGCCATGATATTCAGCAACTCTGGGTGAAAAGATAGAAGAAAGATGATAGATACCAACCAAATAATGGAAAATCAGTTCTTCTTTTTTATGTATGTATTGTTTTTGGAACATGTGACATGCATTCTAATTGGTCTTGCTTGCTGTTATACTGTAGATATGTTACGTTACCACACAGTGATGCCAACAATCACAGTATATTCAATACTTCAGCAACAATAATTCAATTACAGTGTCTAACATTTCACATCATCTCACCTCACCTTCGCTTCACTTATTCTGAATGAGCTGCACAGACCAGGCCACCCAATTGTCACACATTTCTTCCAACTCCTCCATGAATTCTAAGACTCTCCTTAGCCAGCTGAGATGTAAAATGCCAGTGTACCCTGGGTCTGGCCTTTAGTCTTCTTCCAGTGTACTCATTCTAACCACATGCCCAAACCATTTCCACTACTTTAAGGTCCTCCCTGGTAGGTGAGCATCTCGGTATTTGAGTGAGTGTGAACAAGCAAGAGTAGTTTCCTGTAAATTGGATCTGCACTGACAATCGGAAGGTTGTCGGTTCGAATCCCGTAAATGCCAATAGGGACTCTGCTCTGTTGGGCCCTTAAGCAATGCCCTTAACCTGCAATTGCTGAGTGCTTTGAGTAGTGAGAAAAGTGCTATATAAATGCAAAGAATTATTATTATTACTATATTGAAAATAAATTTGCATGCTTTGACCAATTGTGCCTTAAAGGAATAGTTTACCTGAACATTATATGTTATTTACCCTATGTGGTTTGTAATGATGTCTGGGAAAAAATATGTAGCCTCATGTTTTCATGCATTAATGGTAGCAGGTGGCAAACAATGCTTGACGGTGGCAAACAATATCAAAACGTCCAAGAAAAAAATCTCATGTTACTTGAGTAGCATAACTCATGTCAAGCCATCCAGTCGTATATTCAAAACATGCAAAATGCACGCATATTTTGCTAAAATATTGTTAAATGGATTCCTCCATTAAAATGAAAGTAGCCCAGAACCCATAAGTTCATTCAAATGAAGGACACCCTTTTGAATTGAAGACTGGACTCTTAACCATTGTATTGGGGAAGAGATGGGTCTTTATTTCAAAAGCTCATCCCCATGTGAAAAGGCTTCTGAGTTGGGGACTACTTTTCACTGCTGAAATCGATGTAACAATATTTCAATATTTTAGCAAAAAATACACAAGTGTGACCAGAGACGTTTCAGATTTTTTAATGGACATTTTCATATTGCTTGCTGTTGATCAGCATTGTTCACCATCCGTTTTCATTAAAGCATAAACTTTGTTATCTCAATTCTTTATGAAAACTTGAGATTAAACATTTTTCTCAGCTATCAGTACAAACCACATAGGGTATGCAGCATTTAAAAAAATGTATAAGTTTTGGGAGGAATATTCCTTTCAATAATCTTTTATCAAAACATTGCTTTTGCTACATGTAACATTTCCTAACGCTTACTCCTTATCTACTGCAGTGATTATTTTTTCTACATGAAATAAAGATATGCAGTAGTTAATATCTCCAGACTATAGCACAGCTTCCAAAAGAGTTCAGCACTAGATGATCTGAGAGCTCATGGGTAGCAGGATCTCTTTGCAATGATGACTAGAAGTTGGTCCCAGATGAAACACCCTCTTGCTCAGTCTGTGCAGAACAGAGTCCATCTCAGCTCAGAATTGTACATCATGCATATCTCCCTCTTCAGTCAGGCTTTTCAAAATGTGTCTGGGTCAACACCCTGCTTGTGAGTGATGTTGTCAGGCATCTGTTTTGGGAATGTTACCTTAGACCTTGTCAAAAATAAACTATAGGATTGGACTGATTTGGATTCAGAACATTACTTAATTTGGGGGTAAAATCTGAGCTATTGTTTTAAGGTTCACCGTGCTGCTAACACGCCATCTTATCTTCATCATCTGGAAGTATTCCAGCCTAAATACCACAACATGATGGGAAAAGAACATTCTATTAAATTAAAATTAGAAAATAAATAAATAAAAGAAATTCACTTCAAGTTCAAAAGTTGTTTAGGATCTGGCAGGCATATAACAGAGCCATTGTGAAATAATTGCCTGCATGAGTATTTTTGAATGATTACTTAATTTAAATCTTTCTGTTTTTGCACTTTCTAGATGGGTAATAGACTGTGGTAGATAGATAGATAGATAGATAGATAGATAGATAGATAGATAGATAG